>NGBS01000585.1:0-342662 GCA_002245135.1 Proteromonas lacertae
TTGTATCTACTACATTACTTAACTGTTGATGGGAATTCTTCATCTCATCTATTGTCTTTTCTATCATCGCTTGAGCTGCTAAGATATTCGCTAATGATGTTTTTGAATCAGCTGATTGTTGAGCTACCATTTGAGATACTTGATCTCTTAATTTATATATTTCGATATTCAATGCTTCATTGGAGGCTTTATCATCTAGAGTTTTTAAAATTGCACCAGTCTATTAAGAATATAATAATAATTATAACATATATATATATTCATACAACTTTATCTACTGTATCAAACTTTGTTTGATTCTTTTCTATATTAGATTTCACAGTTTTATCTAATTCATCTAAATGATGAGATAAGAAATCTGTTTGTGTGTCAAAATCTGATTTTAATGCACATTTTGATAAAGCATCTTCTAATTCATCCTTCATTCTTGCAATGTCTTTGCCAAAATCTTGAGAAGTATCTTTCATTTCTTTCTTTAAGGATTCTGCTTGTCTTGACATTTGACTCTTATAAATATATTTATAATGATCATATATATATACTTTCATATCATTTGCTGTTGTATCTAAATGACTTTTTAATGAATTTAAATCATTTACTCTCGCGCAGTCTTTTAAACTACCATCCAATCTCTATATATTATATTATTCACTTATATATATACATCAATATCATCTTTTTGGCTAATGTTCCCATTTCTTCTTGTTGCTTTTTTAGATTCTCATTTAATTCATCAATTATACCATTCAACTATTTAATTACAATATATACATCATACTCGGTCTATTTCTTCAGCTTGTTTGTCAATTACATCTTGCGCAGCTTTTAAATTAGCTGCACTTTCTTTTGCTAATTCTCCTAATTTATCTCCTATATAAACTCTGTTCTCAGCTTTGTATTGATCTAAATCTGAAGGTTTTACTCTATTAGCCATTTCACCAAATAAATTTTCTATATTAGAATCCATCGTCATAACTTTTCCAACCAAATTCTTCATAACTTTCTGTAGCTTTGTAATTTCTACTAGATCAGCATCTGAAGGAGCTAGACCTAACGCTTTCCATGACTATATAATATATGTATAATTATGTATTTACTTCTTTATCTATATCCATTTTTATTGATTTTTCAATTGAATAACTGAAAAAACGACAAAATCAAACTTTAGGCTTGATATAAATAGTCGTTTCATTTTTTAATAATTGATTTTCTTTTTATCTATGATGTATATGAAGAGAATACATATAAATTAGGATACAATTGGAAAGAAAAGGAAGTATGGATATATTTTTATTAATAATCACAATCTAAAATTAAAGAAGAAACGACTATATTTCAGAAATGTCTTTTCAAATTCATGAAATAGAAGAGATTTTGAAATATAAACTACCGAAATTGAATGTATATGTATATAATATATGTATTAGATAAAAGAAAGGATTGAAAGAAGTGTAAATGAATTAGATTGTGTTGTAGAGAATGAAGATACTATTAGGGTTATGAAGATAATCGATGTTGGTGGAATGAAAGAGAAAAAGATAATAAACTACTCAGAGAACAACTCTTTGTTGTTAGATTGTTGTTCATTTTACACTTGTCCATTTGAAATTCAAATAATCGGGGCTAATTGATGATATTAGAAAGAAGCAATTACATCAGAGATTTTGAGAAGTAATAAAATGTAAGACACTAACTAGAGGTGATATATGTGATATATTATGTTCAATCTGTGGTATTTTGATGATATTTTGTGAATATGATTTAATAGTTAGTGATTTGAAGAGTAGTAACATTATATATGAAGAAAATGATGATGTAAAGTTATGTGATTTATTCTTAAACACATTGAGAAAAGAGGAAGATATGAGATCATATGATATATGCTTCAAAAGCCCAGAAGAGTTGAATGGGTTAGAATGTAATGAAAGAAGTGTGATTTGGTCAATTGGATGTATTATTATATGAAATGATTTGTAAGAAATTACCATTTTGTGAAGATAATAATATGAATAAAACAAAAGAGAATATTCTCAGATGTAAATACATTTTAGATGTAGAATGTGATGATAGAATAAAAAGAGATGATAGAAAGAATGTTAAAAGTGAATAGTGAAGATAGAATGAGTTTAAAAGAGTTGGAAAAAGAAATGATAAAAATGAATGAATTATTGAAAGAAGATGATTATTTAATGATGTATAAAGAAGAAAAGAAATATTGTATAGAAATGATAAATGTGCTCTTACACTTCCACTACTATTTCTACCAGAATATTATCTTAAAAGTGATAAATGGGAAGAAATTCGTGATGTTTTAATAGAAATCTACAACAGCAAACCAAATGAAAGAATACTATCAATTTTATTGATGATGAAATTATATAAATATGATGAATCAATAAAAGATAAATTACATTTTCAAATTCATCATAAATGTAAAGGATATGAAGAGTGTTATTTAGATGAAATGATATTTAATATTGAAACTGATAAAGATTATGACGTTACAGTAGATTATAGGTGTATATGTTTATGTGAAGAAGGGATTAGTTATTTCTTCAAAATGCTGAAATTAGTAAATCCAGAAATCTATTAATCTGTATAATTTCTAATAATCTTGTTCATTTAGATTGTATAATAATTCCATTGGTGTATCAACCGCTGTTTGCATCATATTTAAGCCAATTATCAAATCTACAAGAATTATGTCTAATATTTTGTTATCTTACTATTGATTTCATTGAATCATTTGTTAAATCAATTCCATATATGATAAAATTAAAGAATATGAATTTTCCATGTATTATTATTCTATTTCAAATGCTATTGTGATATAGATAATCCAATTGGTGTAAAAGGATTTAAATTGTTACTTCCACATTTTCATTTATTAATCAACAAAGATAATGAATTGTATTTTAGTGGTTTGAACTTAGATGATGAATTAATGATATTATTATCAGAAGAATTATACAAATATCCAAATCTTAGCATAATAAATATCCAAGAAAATAAAAATATTCATTCCAAAGGGTTAAAAGCCTTGTGTTCTATATTTCCTGTTTCAAAAATAGGTCTTGATATTATTGAAAGAAAAGAATTACTGATTGACAAAGATATTCCAAAATTCATCGAATGCATGGAGGAAACAGAATATCGCATTGATACATTAAATCTAAGAAATTTAGAAATTGATGATGATTATTTGAAATCATTAATTTTATTAAGAGCAAATGAATTAAGAAGAATAGAAAAGTTTGATTTGAGTTGTATAATTTGATATTTTTCTACTATTTAGATAATAAACTAACATGCAAAGTATAGAAATACTAATCAACAATCTCTCTTCATTTTCAAGTCTTAAGGTAATTCGATTAAATGGAAATTTGATAGGAATGAAGGAATGAAATATTATCTCCACATTTACATTATTTAAAAGATGAATATAACACAATTGATTGTTCTAGTATAATGATTATTGTTTAATATGTAATAGAAATGGGATTATCTTCAGATGGATTAACATATTTATTAGATGGTTTAAAAATATTCAAGAAAGAAAAGAATTACTTGATATAAGTGATAATTATATTGATTCATCTGGAATGAGAATGTTTGATGAATTATATGAAAGAAAATAATAAAATTGAAATTTCTTCATTCATCGTATATTAAATTAAATATAATGTTATAATATTGTTTAATAGACAACTCAATTGGTAATCTTGGATTTAAATTGCTATTTGACAAATTAATAATGTTAAATGATGATGATGTAATAAACTTGAGTGATATATCTATAGATGGTGAAAGTGTGATATTATTAACAGAAAGAATAGATTCAATTAGTGGAGCTGAAGTAATAAATCTAAGTGGAAATAATATCAAAAAGATCAGTTAAAGTCAATTTGTTCAAAATCATTAGAAAGTGGACTATATCCTTTCATACAAATGAATAATCCTTCTTGGACTAATGAAGAATTGGAATTATATTTGAAGTATTGTATAAAAAAGAAAGGAAGTGGATTATGATGTAGATTTTAATTTATCAAGTATATATGTTATTAGTATATGATGAATAGATTTAAATTTCAATGATTCTCATATTTCATTGATTAAACAATTCACTTTATAAGAATTAGATTTATCAAACAACAGAATAAGTTCAAAAGGATTGAAGGAATTAATTGATGCTTTGCCAAAGAATGCAGACATTCACTATATATAATTATGAAAGAGAAGATATATACATATTTCAATATATAATAATCCAATTGGAGATGAAGGGATAGAAATGATTTGTAATAATATAGATAAATTTGTTGGAAGAGATGAAAAAAAGATCCATCATCATTGAATGTGTCGAATTGTGGGATGAGTGAAAAAGGATTAAGAGTATTAACAGAAGATTTAAAGATTATTACCTATTTTTAGGAGAAATAAACCTATTAGGAAATGAATTAGATGAAAAAGAATTGAGAATTATGATAGAAAATAAAGTAGTGTTTGATTATCTGAATGCATTATCAATAACAGTAAAAGAAAATATTGATAAATATGAATTAAAAACATTTTTAGAAACATTTTCTTCAATTGGGAGATAGTATTAGATGGAATATTAAAAGAAGAAAAGAAAGAATTATCAAAACAATTTCTCAATATTAAATAATTCATTATTTTTATTATTAAAATTCAGTTAATTCTTCAACTTTCTTATCTGATACATCATCCAATATCCTATGCAATTCTTTCACAATTTCAGAAAAACTAGTTATATCATAATTAAATAAACTAAAATATAAAAATCACAAAATAAAAAAAAGATATGTCTAGAATTTGGATCATAAGATAACATTCTTTCATATAATTGAGTATACAGTTTTGGAGAATAATCAATTGAATCTGGCTTAATTTTATTCTCACATACTAAATTCATTACAGTAAATGGATCTTGATTTGGATATGGTTCACTCCAAGCCATTATTTCCCACAATATAATGCCATAACTATAAACATCACATTTTTCATTATATCTTAAACCTTTCAATATCTCTGGAGCAACCCATAAAGGACTTCCACATTGGGATAATATTCTTTTATTATCATAAAAACAAGATAAACCAAAATCAGCTATTTTAGCTTGCCAATATATATTTACATAAACATTAGTAGATTTCAAATCTCTGTGTAATAGAGGAGGATCTAATGAATGTAAATATTCCATTCCCTTTGCTCCATCTAAAGCAAGTTTTACAGCTAATTTTATATGTTCTTTTATTACTTCATCTCTCTGTAAATTACTATATATTTGATTAATACTACCTCTTGGCATTAATTCAGTAACAATATATAGTTTTTGTGGATTTGCAGTACTTCCAATAAACAAAACAATATTTGGATGTCTTAATTGTTTCATTATAGAAGATTCTTTTATAAATTGTGATAAAGCAACAGAAGATAAATGACAAAATATTACTTTCACTGACACATGTGTTCCACTATACACACCTTCATATACTTTAGAATAAGAAGTAGAAGCAATAGGTGGACCAATGGACAATTCATCAATATTCAAATTCAATCCAGGAATAGACAATTTAGTCTGTGGATAGGTAATGAATTCACTCCAATCTTGATTAGAGTCAATTTCAAATTCATCTTGAATAAACTGTTTGATTCTATCTAATACTTCATCAAATGGTAATCTTGTGTGAGGTTTAACTTTCCAACAATCTCTCATTATATAAACCAATGGAACTAATGGTTCAACAACTTCAGTCTCTTTATCACCATCTGGTCTAACACCTTTTAACACCATTTCTGTAATCTCATTGGGAGTTGAATGACAAAATGGAATTTTACGATATACCAATTCATATAACAATATTCCATAACTATAAGAATCTGAGTTTAACGTTTCTTGCATTCCCATTATTAATTCAGGAGCCATCCACGCTGTTAAATTGTCTCTATGAGTGAAACGACCTATTGCTACTTCTTCATTGTTATTAATAGAAGACCAACCAATATCGCCAATCTATAAAATAATAATAAAAATAATAAATATTGATACTTTAACATGGTAGTCATTAGTAAGAAATATATTAGAGGATGCTAATGAACCATGTACAATTGGTGGATTTTGTTCATGTAAATACAACATACCTTCTGCTATTTCTTGTGCTATTTTAACTATTAATGTCCAATCAAAATCAATCTTGTCAGAATATAATGCTTTAAACAATGTTCCTTTTTCAATGAATTCATATACTAATGAAGGTGGATAGATAGTAAACCCCATGAAATAGACGAGATTCGGATGTCTTAATTGAGCAATTCTAGCAGCTTGATCATGTAAAGTACCTAATACTTCTTGGCCATTGGTTGTAGTTAAATTCTAAACAAAATAAAAACACATTTTAAAAAATACTTTAATACAAACTGGAGTTCTTCTCCATTCTGCTCTAGACATTGTTTCATTGATTTTCTCTGTATTTAATAAGTCTTTTGGATCAATAATACATCCTAATGTTGCATCTTTTACTGTTCCATCATTGGCTGCTACTCTTAACAGAAATGGTAAACTTTCTAATTCAACATTTAATAATATTTTCTTTTGCTGTAATTCTTTGAAAAATAGATATTGTCCTTTATAATATTTAAGTGAAACATAACTCAATATTAAAGAAAACACTGTAAATAATACAAATTCAACTATTTGATTCACTTGTTCAGTGTCAGTTGTATCAAATTTCTGATCGATTATTCTAAAGAATAAATGCATCACAAACACCAATGCATGTAAAAGTATAATTTGTATATAACTGGTACATAGTACAATACCTATTCCTATGTCAGCGATTAGTAAGAAAGCTGCATCACTCGTTTTACGACTTGGATATGAAACTCTGATGAAGAAATATACTATCAAAGTTATAATAATGACTATTGTTGATTTATATTTGTTATTAAAACATAGGAGGTAATATTTGTCTTTTCTCATAAACAATAGTGAAATCAGCAGGTATAAAATACAAAATACAAGGATTATAATAACTATGACTGATAGACTTTCTCTTACAACTATAAAATTACAAAATACAAACATAATACTTTTCACAATAGAGAGAACTATGTAATACATTGTTAATAAATAGTAATATATTTTTGCTACAGTCATTCTATCCTTTACCCACTCCTCTCTATACTTTTGATCATGTCTAATGATATATAATGTGTTAATAATAGAGAATACTGTATTGGATTTAAACATAATGAAAATTTACTTATCCACATTTTATCAATCGTGTCATTGTCATCATCTGCAACATTCTTACTATTAGCAACTTTCGTTGACATTATAAAACAAGAATTAAAAAACTGAATAATTCAAGCTTATTATCAAGCCAATATCATATTTTTATGGAGTATTTTAGAGTGTTTAATATATTTTTATAGAAGCATAACTTGTTCAGATTGGATACCATTAGGAGAAGAACCGAACCAAGTGCAATATAGAGCTTGGAAGCTGTATGATACAGAATGGCCAAGAGATTTGACAGATTATATAGCAGTAGCTGCAGATTTTGGAGGTATGATTGGATATGATATAAAAAATGAATAGGTCCAATTGCTCTTATTCAGAATTATGATAAATTGTTAGGTTATGGTAGATCTAACGAATTTGATCCAACAATATTCGTCACAAATAATGCAGCATATATGGTATATTATTTTTTATATCAAATCAAATAGATTTGCAGATTTAATCGAGCTAATTTTGCTCATTGTACAATATTAGCAGCAGGATGGAACAACCGTGAACAATTAATAATAGTCCATTCAGATGGATCTGTCCTATGCTTCTCTCTATTAAACAAAGAACCACAAATTGTTAACATATTTGAAGGATTAACTGATGAAGAAGTATTAGCAGCAGCAGTTGGTAAGACAGGTACAGCCTGTGTAACATCCAATAGAAGAGTATTCTTTATAGATACAATGGGAGAAGAAATGTCAGTAGAATCGTATGGAATATTAAGAGCAGGTTCAGGAATAAAAGCAACTTCATTAGCAATAATAGAACCAGAATATACACCATCCCAAGAAATAGAATTATTAATAGGTACTTCCGATTGTAGTATATTCATACACGATAAAGTTGAATCAATCGATCAGAATTTACAACAGCAATTAATGACACCAGTCATGAAAATGGCTGTTGCACCAAAAGGTAATTTTGTAGCTTGTTATATGGAGAATGGTTTTGTGAATGTGTTTTCTACTGATTTCACTAATCAAATATTAGATTATAGTACACAAGGAGAAGGAGCTGATGAGATCTGTTGGTGTGGTGAAGATGCTGTTGTTATATATAAAGAAGGGAAGGATGTAACATTAATTGGACCATCTGGAGATTGGCATAAGTATAAATAGATAAATATATATATATAATTATTATTTTAATAGAATACCTTATAATCCAGAAGATAGAGTATTTTTAAAACAAGAAATTGATTCAGTTCGTATTATATCAAGTGAATCGGTGGAGTTGTTATTACGTGTTCCAGAGTCTGTGGTTTCAATCAAATCAATTGGTTCAACATCACCTGGTGCTTTGTTGTTTGATGCTATTGAAGCATATAATAGTGGAAATGCTAAAGCTGATGATAATATAAGATGTGTAATAGAAAGTAATGGTTTGAATAAAGCTATTGAAGATTGTTTAGATGCAGCAAGCCATGAGTTTGATCAAAATGAGCAGAAACAATATTTAAGAGCTGCTTCGTATGGTAAATGTTTTGATAGTGATGAAAATGTATGTTATGATCATGCAGATTTGTTTGTTACAACTGCAAAGACATTGAGAGTATTACATTCATTATGTGAACCAAAAGTATGTTTATATAATAATAATTATTATTGAAATAGATTGGAATGCCATTAACATTGAATCAGTTTGATACTTTAACACCAACTGTAGTAATTTCAAGATTGATCAGAAGACATCAACACTTTTTAGCATTAAAAGTATGTATTATATTTTATTTGATTGTTTTGAATAGATATGTGATTATTTACATATGAATAAATACAGTATTCTCTCTGATTGGGCTTGTGAATTAGTAAGATTAAATAAAAAGGAAATATCTGATGAACAATATAGAGATAAGATCAGAGATAGATTAAAGTGTTGTGAAGATATGTCTTACAGAGAAATCGCCTTAACAGCAGTAAAAGTTGGAAGAAGAAACTTGGCTTCTATGTTATTAGAATTTGAACCAAAAGCAAAAGATCAAATTCCATTGTTATTAGATATGGAAGAGGATCAATTAGCTTTAAGAAAAGCTGTACAAAGTGGTGATAGCGATTTGATATTACAAGTTGTATTGGAATTAAAAGATAGAATGTTAGGAACAGGTGAAAGTGAGAATGAATTCTTTAGATTGTTATACGCATTTCCTAAAGCGATGTAATTTGTTGTTGAAATATTGTCAAACACAGCCAGAATTACAAACACAGATATTATTTGGAATGCATAAGTATATATATATATTAATATTTCATTAATATTTTATTTATAGAGAATTTGATGCAGCAAAATTATTAATTGCCAATTCCTATAAGAATGATGAATCATTAGAAGAAAGATTAAACTCATTAAAGAAAGTAAAAGAAGTAATAACTGCTGGTTTTAACTCAGGAAATAGAGATTTACAATTTCAAATCAGTTTGGTTGATGATGCAATGAAATTGTTACAATATCAAAATGAATTAGAGAAACAAGTTCATACTGATATATTCTTAGATACTTCATTAGTTGATACTGTTTATAATATGGTATTTATGGGAAATGTGAAAGCTGTGAAAGTAAAGAATGATTTTAAAATGACTGATGCAACGTATATAGATTAATATTTAATTGTAAATAGGTTTTGGCATACTAAAGTTAGGGCTTTAAGAGATATAAAGGATTGGAGTAATTTGTTGGCTTTCGCTAATGAGAAGAAAAGTCCAATTGGGTATTTACCATTTGCTAATGCATGTATTAAACAGGGAGCTTATGATCAAGCTGCTATATATATACAGAAATTAACAGATGTGAAAGAAAAGACTGCTTTGTTGATTCAGATAAGAAGATGGAGAGAAGCTGCAGAATTGGCGTTGAAATCAGGTGACCTTGATTCAATAAATACAATTTATCGTTTATGTAATGATCCTGAGCTAAAGAGTAGTATTGAAAAAGCAGATGGCTTAATTACTAATTATATTTTATGAATGTGGATTATTTTGTTTATTTTTGTGACTGAATAATGAGATAAATGAAAATGAAAAAATATGAAACGAATATATTTTTGAAATTCAAATTTAAATTGAAAAAATTGAAATGGATGATCCAGATGACTTCCGTTCATGGTTACAAAACATTGAACAAACAGTACTAAATAAATGCGTTAATGAAAGTAAATTAGATACACCCTCTTCAATAAATCAATCTCAATACAGCTACAAGTATAGAATACATTCATTAAAATTCATAGTTCTCCTGATCATTATGAATTTCACTTTGACACACCTTCTTACCTCCCTCCTTCTTCATCAGTATTTATAGACTGTTTATCTTGTAGTTATCAGATGATATAAATGAAGCTTCAAAATTATTACATGCATGGGATAAAGTATTTTTTTATCTGATTTTATATATAGGTTGAAGAAGATGCAAAATTGATCAAAAAAGGAATTATGCCAAAAACAAAAGTTCCTCAGCCAAAGAAAGAGCCACTACCATCATCATTAGTAATAAATAATAAACCAAGACCACTTCCAATTCCAAAGAAAAAACCAACTTCCACTCATAACACACCTTTGTATTAATAAAATAGTAAATATATTGAATAGAACAAAAAGAATACTTGATAAAAGATCAGTTAATCAAGTACAAACTAAGCCAAATAATACAACAAGGAGAGTATTAACAGTACCATCAGTAGAAACAAAAATATCATCACCTTATCAACAACAACAACATTCTCCACCACCTCAATCAGAATCATACTTTAATAATGATAGAGAGATGTTATTCCGTCCAATTAAATATGATGTAGATGAAGAGATAGGTGAACAAGTGGTGAATAATCTATTTGGAGATGATTTTAATGATTTAGAAGACTTTAGTTCAGATGATGATGATGATGATGATGTTTTGATTATTCCACCAGAAGTGTTTATTTTATACACCAAAAATAAACAGAAGAAATACTTTTTGAAGTGGAAAATGTATCATAATAGAATAAAAGCTATAAGAATGAAGAAACAGAAGGAAATAGAGAAAATTGAAGAAATGAAAATGGGTAAAGCATTTCAATTTTATTCTAAAAGAGAATCAAAGAAATTATTTAGACTATGGAGAAAATTAGTATTTTTATTGTGATTATTATTATATTTATTAGACAAAACAAAACAAAACAATTAGAGAAGAATACTATAAAAGATTTATATACAAAAAACGAGAATTAATTCTAACTATGAAATTCAGAAAATGGTTAAATCTAACAAGAAAAATACTAAAAGAAAAAGAAGTTGTATATGAACAGAAAGATCTTGAGAATTATATGAGAAATAACAATAAAGCAATTGGATTTAGAAAATATTGGACTAAATTAAACTATTTCCATTTGTGGAGGAATAATGTTAAAGTTATATTAAGACAAAAACATATGGCATATGAGAAGTTTCAAGCTGAACAAAAAGCGATGAATTATTTAAATAACATAAAAAAGAAACAATTAGATTTGAAGAGTAAGAAAATAATGAATAAAGCTAAAGAAGATATTAATTCAAATCCATTATCTACACCAAATAATAATCCTAGAAGATCATCATCTACATCTGTATCAAGACCAACTACAGCATCTTCAACAAGAACAACAGCAACTGCAAGCAACCTCAAGAACAGTGAAAAGATCTAATTCAAATGTAAAAGCTAAAGTTGACACTGGACTTAGAAATAATAATAATAATAATAATACTTCAAGTAAAAGATCAACCAGTGTAATACAACCAAGATCAGTACCAAAACCAAATATTAATATAAATACAAATAGAAGACCCAGTAATGGTGTTTCAAATAATGCAAAGTATTTAAATGATAGAATTCAACAGTCACCTCCACATCCACCAGTTAATCCAAAGACAATTGTTATTGAATCAAAACAACAAGATTATCATGGAATAAAAAGTCCAACCAATAATGAATCAAAATATCAAGAGTATAAAAGAAATAAAGAAGCAATATATAAACATTCAAAAGAACCAAATCCAAGTGAAGAAGAAGAAGAATGATGATGATGAGCCACCACCTCCTATTGATGTTTTACTTGGATCACCAACTCGTGAAAATGATAATCATATAATAGAACCAATTTCACCAATCATTTCACCAAGAAGAAGTAATAGTATAGTTAATAATCTGAATAATAATTTAACAATGGAACAAAGAAGAATTGAAAGACAGAAAAGATGGGAGAAATTACAATTGGATTATCAAAAGAAAGAAGAATTAAGAAAACAACAAGAAGAAATTGAAAGACAAAAGGAAAAAGAAGAAAAAATGAGAAAACAGAAAGAAATATTAAAAGAAAGACAAAGAAAACAAGAAGTAGAAGAAAAGAGAAGATATCAGAATGAATTACAGAGACAAAAAGAACATTTAGCTGATATGCATTCAACGAGGAGAATTATTGTATATATATTTTGTTATTATTGTTGTTATTTATTTATAGTTATATCATGGATGGATTCCTTGGAGAAAAGTGATTGGAGTGTTAAGAAGAATTGAAAGAAAAGCAAACAATCATTATGGATCAGTGTTATTAGAAAAATACTTCAAAAATTGGATAAAGTATCATCAATTCTGTAGACAGCAACATGCTATTATTGAAGCAAATAACAGTATAAAAGCAGATAGATTTTATCAAAGACAATTAAAGAAAAGAGTGATGAAAAGATGGAAGAATTTATACGGAATATTTCAAACAAGATATCAGAAAGTATACTATATATATATATATATATATACTATAATGTAATAGTTATGTGGAATTCACAATTATTTTGTTGGTAAATCTTTTCTTAATAAGTGGAGATTGCAGAGGAATAGAAGATTAAAACAAAAAGAAGATGAATGGATTAGAAAACAACAGAAAGCTGAAATAATGGGATACAGATGTTTAAAATATCGATACTTTTTGTTTTGGCAACAATTTATTGAAGATTGTCACCATAAAAAGCAAATTCAACAGTATGAGGAAGAATTGAAGAGAAAAGTGAGAGGGTGGTTAGATCCTTTATAATTAATAACTTCCAAATCAACAAAAATGACAAGTAGAAATACGACTACAATATATAACTATGATAAGAAAATTGTTTATTTTATTTAGATTTTACAGTTTTTTAAATATGATAGTTTTTATTTTTATTTTGTATATTTGTTTTCATGTGGTATTCTTTTGATTTCCATAGTACCACTCAATTGCAACATTTTTCTCATTTGATCTTCCAAATTATTGATTTTTTCATCATCTTGAGTGTTATACCATATTTCAATACGAAATACCAATTCATTCTTACTGCCTTTCTGCTTGGTCTTATCTACAATTCTTGCACCTGTGATTAAACATTCATTGTTTAATGTTTCACCGATTAAAGCAAAAACTATATGTTCCCACATCTCCTGTATTTGGTCAACGTTTCTTCGTACTATGATATGTATAATTTTCATATATACTTCTAACTTGTAACTCTCCACCTTTACTATTTGCAGGATCTTCCCATTCTGGTCTTATTCCACCTCTAAACAACCCTAAAGCTTCAACACTGTGTGGCCTTAAATACTTTTCAGCACCTTTATCCATTTCTACTTTCACTTTGTAATTATTTATATATTGAAAAACATCTCTATCATAATATACATTTTAATAATACCTAGGTTGTAATATAGAAGGCCAACTTTGCCAAAAACTCTCAACAGTTTCAAACTCACTCATAATAGCCATTCCTTCTTTATATTTTCTCACATCTTTATCATTGGATGGAACTTGTTCCCATATACACCATTTCGTTTGCAATTTGTGATGGACACTCATTTAAAACAAAGAAATTGAAAATGTAAAATGAAAAATGTAAATTACATAATTACATGAGAATATTACATTCTTTAATAACTTTTCAAAAGCCCTTTAATATAAAATATAAATATATGCAATAATAAGACAATAATAATAAGAAAAATATATCAAAATTATTTATTCCTAGAAATAACAAACGAAGAGATTATACTGATTTCAATTTGTCTTCTGGAGTTTTATTATCTTTCTCTTTTTCCTCATCTTCTTTCTTCCTATTCTTTTCTTCAATCAATTTCTCTTCATCATAACTCCATAATAAACTATGTTCATGTCTAATTGTTGCTAATATTAATGAAGATCCTAGACAAGCTGGAACAAGATATAGCAATGCAGGCTAATAAATATATAATAATAAACAATAAAACAGTATACTTGTGCATGATGAAAACCATACATAATCAAAACACATACAAATAATCCAATACAATAAAACAATAAAGTTACACTGAAATATATCCTATCTTTATATGTTTTCACTGCGTTATTCAATCTGTGATAGTCAAATCTTAATAATAATGCAATAAAGACACCAGGAATAACAATATCACCTAAACCTAACATAGAGTATTTAATTTCTTCACCTTCTAAATATGGAAACATCAATTTGATTGGAGCATCGAATTTTTTAGCTACAGTCACCATAACATCAGTTTTGAACACCCAAAATATATCATAGAAGAATAAACCGCCTAATAAACAAGCGCCAACATAATAACTACCAACTGATAACTCAGCTATACCTTCAGTGCAAAAGATTAAACCGAATAAATTACTGATTGTCCAATGCTTTGTAGTAAGATATACATACATTAAGAATAAACCAATTGTACAAGATGTTAAGTATGATGAGGATAATGTGATTTCTATAGTGAAATATTATTATTATTGTAATTATTATACTAATTGGTTCTGGTTCTGGATCTCCATCCTCTACTTTTGGCTTTGGATTGATTAATGGAATGAATGGAATTATGATTGTCTTTTCCCATTCATTTTTTGGGAAAAATGGCTTAATAAATCTTTGAATTGTTAATCCAGAAGATATTGTTCCCAATAGAATGATATAACATTTTATTAAAAAGTCGATGTATTTTTCATTTATATATTTAAATACAACATATAAACCCATCAAAACACAGGAAGCTGTGATTGGAAACATATAAGCATCTTTGCTTGTCATAGTTTCAACCTAATATGTAATAAATACTCTATTTCTATATACATTTTCTCTTTCTAGCGAATGGAAGCTTCCAATGTAGATACAAGTAACAGCATCAATCAATAAATGCAAAGAAACTGGTAAAGTGAAAAAAGTGGGCAATTAATGCAGTGGTTGCAAGAATTACATAGCAAATGAATACATCGGTTCTCATTTATTTCTTAATTTTAAAAATGCAGAATTCTCAAGCCAAATAAATTCAAACAGTCAAATCAAGCAAAAAAAGCGTTTTCTAATTTTTGAATGTTTAGAATATGAATAAGTACCAAAAAATCAAGAAATTAGGTCAGGGAGGCTTTGGTATAATGAAATAGCACCTTATTTTCATATAGGAGCTGCATGGCTTGTTCAAGATCCAAAATCAAAGAAAAAATTGGTTATAAAGATGGTCAACTGTCGAAATATATCCCAAGTAGATCTGGCATTTGCGAAAAAAGAAGCGGAAGTATTTAGGTTTATTTATCAGAATTTAGGTTTTACAAAGATTAAGACATCCCAATATTGTTGCTTATTATGATTCTTTTATGGAGAATCAACAATTTCATATAGTCATGGAATATGCAGATGGAGGAGATCTACAACAAATTATTGATCAAAAGCAGAAGTATTATATTTGTTATTTATATTAACAATAGACAACGCCAACAGCTTTCAGAACAAGAAATATTAAACTATATGGTTCAAATACTTTTAGCAATGAAACATATTCATTCAAAGAATATACTACATCGTGATTTAAAGCCACAGGTATTATACATTAAATTTACTTTCATAGAATGTGTTTATGACATCAGATGGAGTAGTAAAGTTAGGAGATTTAGGTATTGCCAAATCACTCAACAATTCCAAGGGTTTAGCAAAAACTCAAATCGGTACACCATTTTATTTGTATATTCAAACATAATAATAATAATAATAATAAATAGTTCACCAGAATTATGTAAAAATCAAGCATATGGAAAGAAGAGTGATATTTGGGCATTAGGAGTGATATTATACCAATTAGTTACATTACAAGTTCCATTCAATGCAGGATCCATGCCACAATTAATCAATAAGATATTATATGGCCAATGTCCACCATTACCAACTCGTACACCAAGATATATCAAAGATATGATTGACAAAATGTTGAATAAAAGTGCAAATAGTCGTCCAAGTATAGATGATTTATTAGCTGTTAAAGAAATTCAAAATCATATTAGAAAACTATTAGATCAACAGAATATAGCTGCTCAATTAATGCATCCTAAAGATATCAATCAACCAGGTTTAACAATGGTAAGAGAGAAGATTAAACATGATGGTGGAGGTGGTAAAGGTAATGGAGGTATAGGTGGTGGTGGTGGCGGTGGAGCTGCTGTTGTTCAAGATGCTGAGAAAGCGAAAGGAATGACATTATTAGCTTTAGCAAAAGGTAAAGAAGAATATGAGAAACAATTGGCAAAAGAAAGAGCAATTTATGATCAACAACAGTTGTTATTGAAGAAAGAATTACAAAAACAGAAAGATGAGATTGAAAGATTAAAACAGGAGAATGTAATGGAACAGAATAGAATAGCTTATGAAAAACAATTAGCAGATCAAAAGAGATTATTTATTCAACAACAAGAAGCATTAAAGAATCAATTAGCTATTCAACAGAAACAAATTGATGATTTGAGGAAACAGAAACTTGATTTAAGGCAACAAAATGCATATGAACAAATGAAGCAACATGATTTAGAATATCAAAAAGAAAAAGAAAAGTATAAAAAGATATTGAAAAGTCAACAAGAAGAAATTGAATTATTGAAAAGAGAGAAAGAAAGAATATTGAAAGAAGCAAAGAATAAACCATCACCACCACAACCACCAAGAGGAGGAGGAGGTGGTGGTGCAGTTGATAGATATAATAATAACAGAGATGATGATAGATATAGAAGACCTAGTCAAGATGATAATAATTATAGAAGACAATCGTATAGATATAATATATTATTTATAGTGATGGTTATGATAATAGAAAGAATATAAGATCTCCACCAAGACAACCACCACCAGCTCCAGCACAAAGACCAATTTACAAACCACAACAAGCTCCAATGCCAAAAGAAAAAATGACAGCAGCACAACAACAGTGGTATGAAAATAGAGCAATAGCTGAAAGAGCCAGAATGAGAAATAAATCATATGTTTCACCATTAGATCCAGATTATGAACAAAAACAAGATATATATTATAGAAATGAGAATGATCCTGGAAGAGAAGATAGAAGAAGAGATGAAGAAAGAAGAGGTGGAGGTGGAGGATATGGTGGACCTCCAATGAATAAAAAACAACAACAAGAACAAGCATATTTAGAACAATTGAAAAGAGCAAGAGAAGAAGCAGCAAGAGAAAGACAAAGAATAGCTAATAAGATGAATGGTATTAATCAAGATGAAAGAAGAGGATTATTTGATGATGATAATGGAAGAGGAGGAGCAGGAGGTGATGTTAATAATAATAATAGAAGAAATGATGATAGAAGAGATGATAGGAGAGACTATGATAGAAGGGATGATAGAAGAGATGATCGAAGGGATTATGATAGAAGAGACGAAGATAGAAGGGATTATAGAAGAAACGATGATAGAAGAGATTATAATAAAAGAGATGATGATGATTATGATAATTATCCAAAACCTAAACCCAAACCACCAAATACAGCTGAGAGAAGATGGCTATATGGAGATGGTGATGAAGAATTTACTGAAGATGATGATAATAACAATAAGAATAATGGTGGAAATGGTTATGGCGGAGGAGAAGGAGGTGGAGGTGATAATGATGATCATCCTTCAGCAAGAAATAATGAAGATCATTACTTAGGTAAAAAAGAGAAAGAAAGATTGAGATTAGAACATGAAGAAGCCTTAAAGAGAGCAAGAGAAGAACAAATCCAAGAAGCAAAGAGATTGAGAGAGAAGATGAAGAAAATTCAAGAAGCTGAAAGAGAGAATTCAGAAGTATTATGTAGTACACATAATGAGATTAATATTCATGCAAAAGAAGTTCCACTTAACAATAATAGAGATGATACACAAAGTGAACCACCACCAATGGGAGGAGATAATGATGTAGATTTCGCAGAACAAGTGAAAAATAATGCACAAAAGAAGAGATTGGAGGAAATAGAAAGGAGAGAAAGGGAATTAAGAGAAGCAAGAGAACAAGCTCAAAAAGAAAAGAAAGCATTAAAGCTAAAATTCCAACAACAAGCACAACAGCAAATGGAGAATATAATTGAAGATCAGCATAAGAAAATAAATGAAAATATTGAAGTAGATGATGATAATAGTAATTTTGGTAGTGTAATTGATGATGAAGTTGAAGAAGAAATGGATCCTGCAGAAGTATTAAGACAAGCTTTAATTGAGAATATGCAAGAAAAGAAGAAGTTACAAAAACATAAAGCAGAAGTGTTTGATGTAGATGTAGGTGGTTTTAAGAAAGGTGGAAATGGTAATGTTGTTAATAATAATCGTCCAATCATTGATATTCATGGAAATACACCTGTAAAATCACCACAACATATTGCTCCGCTGATAGACATACAAAAACCAGTTCCAATTATTGATATTCATAGTAACAACAGTACAAACAGTGCAAATATAACAGTAATAAAGAAATCTCCACCAAATTCTCCACCTAAAGCCACCTCCACATTTGGATATTCATAACCCATTCCCAGAATCAAATTCACCAATATCTTCTCCAATTAATGTTAATAGACCTCCAGTAATAAAGGCTAAAACACCCTGTAAGAAAGTAGAATCAAAAGTTAAAGCAAGATTAGATGAAATTGCATTGAATAATTCACAGAGATTTACTTCACCAATCAAATCACCAGAATCTAAGAAAAGTCCTTTGATTGATATTCATGGACCATCTACACCATCACCACCTTCAAATAATAATAATAAACCACCATCACCAAGTGTATAATTCATATAATTAATATTATTGTATAGTTACCAATGAAATCTCCAGCCACATTTACCAAGTATGCAACAACAACAACAACAACAACCAAAAGGATCTTCCAGTAAACAGAATTCTAGTTTAAAACAAGCAGGACATGTATATAATAAAGTATTATCTTAATTAAATATATATAGAATGTACTTGGAAATATACCATCACAAAACAAGTTAAAGAATGACAAGTTAGACACAGTTCCTGGAACTATTCTGAATGATGCTTTTAAAGAGTTGAATAATTGGTAATTAATGATTAATTTATTGTTTAATTTTTTATATGTAATGCTATTTGAATAATAGAAGTCGGAAGAAAAAACAAAAAATGATAAGAATAGATAATTAATTTATAATGCTTTTAAAACCTCAGTCATTCTTGATTTGAAGTTTTCACATACAATAGTTTCTCTTGGATTGATTAATGGGTTCTTTACAATTAGTGGAACATAAATATTGGAGTAAATATCTTTTAATTCTTGACTAAGTGGTGCTGTATCAAGATCCGATGTAACAACAAATTTTAGTCCTGTATTTGTTTCAAAGTGATGTAGAGCATATTTGTTTGTTCTTAATACTTTTAAAGAATCAAGATCTCTATTCAATTTATAAATACTCAAATTAATACGGATCTGTAGACAATTTCTGAACAAAACCACGAAGAGAATAAAGCAAACCAAACACTAATTTCTGTTCTTCTGCATTATTCTGGAATGTATTATATGGTCTGTTTAATTCTTGATAATATAAGCATTTGCCTTGTTTATCGAAAATGTAGAAGCAAAATATCATTAGATATCCAACAAATAAAAAATGAGTTTCTCAAATTTAATCCGTTTTATACAAATTAATCATGAAAATTTCTCAATCTGAAAAGGACTTTATACTTAGTGGTATAACTAAAAATGTTAGATCAGATGGTAGGAAGAGAATGGATTATAGGTATTAATAAACTCTGAGTGTATATAGATTTATCACAATTGAAACAGGTGTTCTACCCAATGCTAATGGATCAGCTAAAATAAAGTTATGGTTTCCTCATTCAACAGTCATCGTATCAGTAAAAGCAGAAGTTGTAGCTCCATCGCCAGATACTCCAAGAGAAGGTCTAATCAATGCGAATGTTAGTTACTCACCTTCAGCAAAACCAGATTATGGGGAAAGAATAGAAAATTTAAATGCATATTATACTCAAAAATTATTAAGATATTTAAAATCATCATCAACTCTTGATTTAAAGAAACTGTGTATAATTCCATTTAAATTCGTGTGGTTACTGAACATTGACGTAATAATAATAGAAAGTAGCGGTAATGTATTTGATATAATAACAATGGGAACTTATTGTGCTTTAAATGACACAAGATTACCAAAAACAATAGAATTCACAGCATCAACAGATGATGTAAAAGATATGAGTTTTGACATTGATCAAGATCCAACACATTGTTTAGTATTAGATGCATTAGATATGCCAATATGTGCAACATTACAGATGATTGGTAATTACTTAGTTGCTGATTGTACTACTGCTGAAGAACAAGTGGGAGGTGCTACTATCTCTGTGTTTGTTAATAGAAAAAATCAAATTTGTGGTGTTCAAAAGACTGGTGCTGAAAGTGTGGAAGCATCTGCTTTATTATCGGTTTTGGAAGTATTTTTATATTTTAATTTTGTTTTCTATAGTCATCTCGTAAAGTTGCTACACATTTGTTTGAGCAACTGTCTGCATTTTTACAAAAATCAGATCATAGTACAGCTATCTTGAATGCTGATAAAATTGGTTTGTTAGAATAATTTTGTTTTATTTTATGTATTATTAATTGGTGCTTGTTTGTATTTAAAGAATTTCAATTTTGACAGTTTTTTTATCATTCAAACCATAGTCAAGTTTTTTTGAACTGTTTTTTTGAATTTTATACGAAATAGAATATGGAGGAAGAAGATGAAGATGTATAACCACTTATTTAATTTTTAAAAGGTCGTTTTTGATATTAATGCTAATAGCAAAAGACTATCGATGTATAGTAAGTGTCAACCAGATGAATTGGAAGGTGCAGATTTTCCAGGTTTGAAACCAAGTATTAATACAGCTGATCAGATAAGAAATTTATCAGTATATAACATTATTTGTAATTCTTTAGGATTGGGAAGTTTCTTATACTAAAAAAGTTGAAGAAGTGAAGCAAAGATATACACAATTAGATAAAGTTTTATCACAGTTGAGGAAAACTGTATTGAATTATAAATTGACAAATATAAACCCATCTGATACAGCAAGTATTCATCTAATTATATATAATGAAATAGCAACACATCAAGCCAAATCAAGAACAGTAGGAACAAGAGAAGGAAGGCTAAAAAGAATAACAATGAAATTAAACACTGCATTGAAAGACAATGACGAAATAAAACACCAAATAGATGATTTAAGAAGAGATAAAATACGTCGAACTAAAGTAGTAAAAAGATTAGAAAAGAAATATAGAAATAAACAAAATGATAATGATGAACTTCAAAGACAATTGGATGAAGCAAATGAAGCAACAAATCAGTATATATAATAATTATTATTTAAATAGAGCTAAATTAGAAGCAGTACAAATCCACGAAACAATAAAAGAAGAATTAGCAGAATTTGATGAATTCTGGATGGAAGGAATCAAAGCATTAGACAGACAAAAACAAAAGATGGAACAAGAAGAACAACGATTAATAGCAACAAGAACAGCGATGGCTGTAGCAGAAGAATGGCATGAAGATCCAAAGATAACAAAATTAAAAAATTACAATACGTTAATGTTTTGGGATTGTGCTAAGAAAGGAATTGACTTGAAGGCTCAAGATGAGCAAGCTAGAGAATATGAACGAGCATTTGAAACAATGGCTGACTCATCTGGAATTAATGATTATCAACAGATTATTGATACAATTGCTGAATTTGAAGATGCTAATTTTTCATCTGTTCAAAGAATATCTGCTTTAAATGATGAATTGACGAAATTAGAAACAGAATGTTCAGCATTGAAAGAGAAATTGTCAGAAGCTAAATTATCACAAGGAGGAACAAATCATGAAAATAGAATCAAAATATTAAATAATTTGAATAATGAAATTCAACAGTCAGAACAAAAAACAGAAGAATATCATCAATCATTAACAAAATCACAATTATTGCTACAACAACTAAAAAGATCAATTTCAACAATATTTAAACGTGTAGGTTGTGAAGATGAGATTTTATTAAAGGAATTTTCTATTCAAGGAGTAACTGAAACAAATGTATTAAATATAATGGGAGTAATTGAACAAAGAGTGATGGAAATAGCTCAAATGTATTATTTACAACAAAAAGGTATTTTACCTGAATTAATTGAACAATGCAATTCACTATCTAGTAATTCACCTCCACCAAAATTGAATATTGATGAAAATACAACAGCTTTTAAAGGAAGACAATCTTTAATTAATGCAGTACAACCATTACATCCTCCTCAAGTACCATCTGTTACTGAAATACCTGATGAAACTGAAGATGACAATTACAATAATACAAATAATAATACAGGAACAATTGGTAGTTTAAGAAATAATGATAATAATGATGCAGTTCCATTGTCGTTAGAAGAAATAAAAAAATCTGCAATTCAAACAGTTAATAAATTATATATAACCAATAATAATAATACATTAGTAAGAGCTCCACCTCCAGCAATGAGTAGAATTGGTAGTAGAGTAAGTATAGTTTCACAAACACGAAGTCATGTTACTACACCTTCAGGATTAAGACCTCACTTGTTAAGAAATGCACCAAGTCTTGCCGCTGCTAGAAGAAAGTTGAGTATGAATAGTAATGAGTCTGGAACACCCAATACTGGAGGTGGTAATACTCCAATTAGTAATAGTCCAAGTCAACAGGAATTAAATTAATTATTTTGCTATTTTATATGTTGTATATTTGTCTTAAGAATTAAAGTAAAAAGAATGATATAAATACTTATAAATAATCAAAAATTATTCTTTCTCTTCCTTATTCTCTTCTTTATGCTCTTCATTTGGTTTATCGTCTTTTATATTTTTGTTATCTCCAGTCTTTTCTTCTACTTTAACTGATGCTTTTTTCTTTTCTTCCAATTTTTGCTTTTTAAGTGCTTGTTTTCTCTCTTTCTGGCGTTTTCTTTTAGCTGCATTCTTTTTAGTCTTTTCTTCGCACTCCTTCTGCAATTTCTCTCTGATCTCATTGAATTCTTTCAAATTTTTGTCCCTCTCCCTCTCCCTTTCCATTTCAGCCAATCTAGCTATTTCTCTTTTTCTAGCACTAAGGAATTTAGTGTAATCGCCGTTTTTTGTGGTTATTATATCTATTTCTTCTGTGCCTGGGACATATTCTTCCTCATCATCTATTAAAAATCAAATCATGTAAAATTTACTGATGTTTGAAAAACGAAAAGACATTTTAAAAAATATCCGTTTTATTCAATACTCAAAAAATAAGAAAGATTTTTTGGGTTTTTATTGTATTTTTCTCGATTATTAAACCGTTCTAAAATATATAATGGCATTAGAATAGTATTTACTATTATAATCATTCTTTTTCTATTTTCTTAGCGACTATCTATTCAAATTTATTATTATCGGTGATTCAGGTGTTGGTAAGTCATGTTTGTTACACAGATTTGCTGAAGATGAATTTCAAGCTAGTTATTTATCCACAATTGGAGTTGACTTTGTAAGTTTTTTGCTCTTTATTGTTTAGAAAGTCAGAAACATTACAATAGATGGTAAAATATGCAAGTTACAAATTGTATAAATCCTAGAATAATATTCTTTTATAGTGGGATACAGCTGGTCAAGAAAGATTCCGTACAATCACAAACTCATACTACAGAGGTGCTCATGGCATTATTATTGTATTGTTTAATAAAATTAAATTAAATTTGTATAGGTATATGATGTTACAGATGAAAATTCTTTCAATAATGTCAAAACCTGGCTAGAAGAAATTAAAAAGAATGCATCAGAAGATGCAGTAAAAATTTTGATTGGTAACAAATGTGATCTTACAGCTAGAAAAGCAGTTAGTTATGAAATAGCTAAAGAATTTGCTGATTCGATGGAAATTGAATTTTTAGAAACTAGTGCAAAGAGTGCACAGAATGTAGAAAAGGCATTTATTACAATGGCTGAAAAAGTAAAAGAAAAGTATAAATTGTTAGATTCTTATTTTTTTATAGTTATAAAGTGAAAGAAGAAGAGAATGCCAAGATTGCTGTAGATGATAAGACATCTAAAGATAGAAAATGTTGTTAAATCATTTTCATTATATTATTACAATTTATGTTATAAACAATTTATATGTTAGTTTTGTTTAAAAAATAAATAAAAAAACAACAGACTTTCATAGCAAAGAAAGCATTATTACTTTTAATTCCTGTTCATTCTTCTTACATCAACAAGAACATAGCAAATACAGCTACAAACAATGCCATCTTGACTGATGCTGTAAATGCACCTTTAGGAATAGGACAAGTAAAATCACTCTCCTTACACTTATCAAGAGGTGGTTTTGTTGGTATAACACTGGTATAAGAAGTAGCAGATAGTTGATAAGGTGAACGACCAACATTAACACATGGACCACAGTTGCAGACATCTGTGCAATGGTCATCGGGAGTGCACCAACCAAATACACCAACATAATAATGACCTGGACGAAATAATGAACTATTGGTGAATATATCAATATATCTGATTTCTACTTGAGCTAGTTTGTAAGTATAATCATATATTGTTGGTTTTTGAAAACTACGTGATACTAGTAATTCAGGCCAAGAATAGTAAGCAGGACACTATTAATAAAATAATCTTTAAATTATACTTCTTCAGCATCTAAATAACTATTAAGTTCTACACGAATATTCTCAGTGTTATCTTGTACACAGAATTGATAATATTTATATCCATTTGCTGCAACAGTATCTTGTGGTGGATTTACATTCAATATGTTATTACTCTCATCTTCATATTTCAATGTTAATGTGAACTTTCCTCTTTCAGTTTCTCCTTCACATTCTGCTTTTGCAGCAACATAATATACACAAGCTTCATTTTCATTATATCCACAGTAATTGCTAGTACGATAAACTCTATCATATGCATTGATAAGTCTTGTCATTGTATTTTCATTGTCTTTTCTATTCAAATACCATCCTTTCATGTTGTAATGTGGATATGGTGAATATAAATTGGAAATCATTAATTTATAAACATTTGTCATTTGATCAACTGTTACTCGGACATTCTTACAAGCTTGAGTTGGACTGAATCTGAAATATCGATAATGACCACACTATTCATATAAAATTATTATAAATATAATTTATTATTTATTACCTTCAAATCTGATATTTGATATGGACTATTTTCTCTTATATCAGTATAGTCTTTATCTTCAATAAATTCTGGTGGATAGGTAACTTGATTATTACATAAATCTTCAGCAACTAATGAATTAAAATAAGTATATATGATTATTAAATAAATAATAATATAAAATAGAAATATAAAATCTCTCTTTATTTCCTTCTCTCAATTAATTCTAAATGTAGGTGAATTCAATGTAATTATTATTATTATTATTATATATTCATTGCAAGCTGTTATTATTTTACTTAATTTACATTATTATTACTATATATTATATATTAGTATGTATTAATAACGGCTTTCCTACGCTGGTTCTGACCAGATCAGGTTCAAAGGGTATAATCTCAGTGATATATATACATATATATACATGTTTATTTAACATTTATGAATAAGAGAGATATAGATAGAGTAAGTAATATTCTTTTAAATGTAAATATATGTATATATCACACCCCTAGCCTTTTTTATTTGGAAGAGAAGAAATAGAAAATAAAAGAAAATAAAAGATAGAAAGTAATGATGCTATACCCTCAGTAACTGTGACTTTCAATGTAAATTTAGCTGAATCACTTAATGCACAGCTGGCTGTATCAGTACATCTGTCTTTAATAACCAAATAATAATGACCAATCTTTTGACCTTTCTCATTGGCTGGAATTGTTAATAATTTGTTGTTCTTTAATCTTGTATCTAATGAATACACATAGTCTTCTTCTGTAGCATCACGTGTATAATGGGATAATAATCCAACTGGAGTTACTTTTGAATTATCTGTTGTTAATGAAACTGTAACATTCGAACATTTTTCAACACAGAAATGGTATTTGTGTGTGCTATTTGATCCTAATACTTTTGGATCTAAGTTCTTATTGGAAATATCAGTGTCTCTGTCAGGAGCTATTTCATAATATATAGTATTACAGAAATATATACAATCAATTAAGGAAACCTTAAGAGTAAATTTTGATTTCTCATCCTTTGTTGGTACATCACTTCCACAATAACCTAAAATGCCAATATATAAAGGCCCTGGTTCAAATTCTGGATCCCAATGAGAAATAGTGAAATCTTCATCTCCCCACTCATAAGATGTCCATGTTAAATCATGAAGAGTGGGATTTTTCACATGACGACTTACATATAAATCTGGTTGACCTTCAACGGTATGAACCTTTATATTCACATCTTTGCAATATGTTGGAACGTTGACAAAGAAATAACCATAGGTGTTACACTATAAATAAGGTAATTTTCAACAATTATACTTCAAGCGAAATAACGCTGGTCTCTTGGTCAAAGCCTATTTCAGTAGGTTCCTGTATGGCATTGACAGCAAGAAATAAGCAGATTAACAATAACTTGTTCATTTATTCCAAAAATGCAACAATTCAAAGAAATTCAAATTTTGTTCTTCAACTTTCTCAAAAAATCCTAAGAAATGTAGATATTCAAAATTTAAACCCATAATTCATATAATAAAACAATTTTCATAATAATAATAATTACTCATAAAAATATCTAAGTTGATCTATATTGAGGTAATTGCGCTTTTCTTTCTTCCATAGAAGTCATATAATCAGAATAAATAAGTATCTCACCTTGTTTCATTGAATCCAATGCTGCTTTTGGATGATTCTCAGTCTGCTAATATTGGATTGTATCTTATTTCATTTGGATTTATTGGCATTTTAGCATTGTATACTGGTGGAACTGGAATTCCAGGATATGTGGTGTATTGCTGATTAACTATTGGTGGTTGAATTGTTGATATTGATGTTACTGGTGGTTGTGCTGGTGCATATGGGTTATACATCATTGGATATGTTGAAACATTACTCTGTGGCTGTGTTGGTAGAGGTGGTGGTGGTGGAGGTTGATTGGTTGAAGGTGGTAAAGCAGGATTATTAGTTGGTGGAGGAGGTTGTGGTGGAAGTGGTGCTGTTACTGATGCAGATGATGGAGACACTGGAGGTGGAGGTGGTTGTGGTGGTAATGGTGCAGAAGATGAAGAAGGAACTGGTGGATTTGATGAAGGTGTTGTTCCACTTGGTAATGGAGGTTGTGATGGTGTTGGAACAGTATTACCACCACCTGAACTATATGAATATTGAATTTCTCCTGTGTTTACATTTATAAATTTCGTCATATGTTCTATAAAGTGATATAATCAAAAAATACCTTGACGAATATCTTCAGGAATACCTTTCATTCCTACTACTTTCACTGAAAGAGAATCTCTACCAGGAATTGCATTTGGAACTCTAATTTACTATATTTATACAAAAATACGATGTTAATTTTTCATGATGCAGTTGATCAAGATGTGTCAGCAATGATGGTAATGTTAGAAGCTTCTTTTCACAAACATGGCATTTAAAATGCTTAGATTGTTGATGCATAGTGAGAATTTTCTCTTCTTCAAATTCTTTATCACAATAATAGCACCATAATTGATCTGCTAACTTTCTTTTCTTCCTTCCCATTTTTTCAAAGTTTGACAGAATTCAAGCTTTTCTTACATTCTTTTCTTTATTATGAATGAAGCTGTTAAGAGAGTGGTTTCAAATGAAATTGTAAGAGATGAAAATGGTAAAAGGCGTTTTCATGGAGCTTTTACAGGTGGTTTTGCAGCTGGTTACTTTAATACAGTAGGAAGTGCAGAAGGATGGAAACCATCAGAATTTAAATCATCAAGAACTAATAGGGGTCAAATTAAGCAAAGAACAGCACAGGATTATATGGATGAAGAAGATGATCCAATGTTATCCAGTAAGTTACAAACCAAGAAAGAATATGACACATTTGGTAGAAATACCTCAACATCAACAGGAGCAGATGATGAAAATTCAATTACTACCTAATTCTTTACTTGCCGATCTTTTAATACCGTCAACCAATTCAGTAGGTAAAAAATTATTACAAACAATGGGATGGAAAGAAGGTCAAGGTATTGGTCCAAGATTAACAGCCGAAGAAAAAGGGTATGAAGAAGAAGAATACAAAAATCATACATATGCTCCAGAGAATGTAAAAATTGCACCAATAAAAGTAAAGAATGATCAATACGGTATTGGATATGTGCCATTACTACGTACACAAATGACTAAACAACAACAACAGCAACAACAATTACAGTCACAAAGAACAACACAAAGTAATCAATCAAAGAATAAAATAATGAAAATGAGTGATATATTTTCAAATCACAGTAGTGGTGTAGCAACTGGTTTTGGCATTGGTGCATTAGAAGTAGATGATGATTTAGATGTATATGAAGATAATAATTTAGATGATTATGATAAAGAATTATTTGATCCAAAAGATATTGATAAAAAAATGAAAAAGAATAAAAATCACAAACATAAAAAGAAACATCATCATTATCATAGTAGTAGTAATAAAAAGAATAAAAATTCATCAGATAGTGATAACAGCAATAGTGGTTCAGATAATAGTGGATAGTAATGATGAGGATAGTATAAGAGATCGATGTATAATAGAAGGTTTTGTTAAATCGCATAAGAAAGATCATCGTTATCATCGATATAAACCAGTTCCAGCTCCAGTTGGATGGTTACCACATCACGAATTCCCTTGTCCGTTGATATTGTCGCCGTTTGTGAAGAAATTGTCTATGATTGTACCTGAACAATTAAATGAAGGTGTTTCTAATAAGAATATAAATGAACAATATTCAAGTAATAATAATAAACAACATAATTTAACTATAAATATAGCAGATATGCAACTAAACTTTGTTCCTGCTAAAACTAAAGATGAAGATGTTATATTAGGTAAAGATAAAATAAAAGAAGAAAATGAAGAAAATGATGAATTATCTAATATGGATAAAGATATACCAAAACGAGAAGAAAGAATTTGGAAACCATCAAAATTATTATGTTTAAGGTTTAATATACCTGATCCATATGAATCTCAACCTTTATTAGGTGATAATAATAACAGTAATAACAATAATATGGGATTATTAGAATTAGTAGGTGGTGGAAGTATAGAAGATGAAATTAATGTGAATCAAAGACCAGCTAATTTGTTGGATCTATTGGATCATGCTGAAGATACTACTATTGTTGATCCATTGTTACAGACTAGTGAAAGGCCTTCAGTTGATTTATTTAAAGATATTTTTGGTAGTTAATTGTCATTTAATTGTATTAATTATTATTTTTTGGGGAGTACTAAATTATCAAATTATAAAAATTATTTAATAATTATAAATTGTTTAAATTAATATTATGCATTTTCAAAATGATTCAATAATCTATCTAATTCATTCAGTTTTTCTTCTTTTCTTTTCTCATATTCACATAATATAGAGTTTAACTGTTCTTGTAACAACGATTTTTGCTATTATTATTAATAAGATAAACATATACCAACATTTTTCTGGCATAACTTTTTTGTTTCTCAAAATATGCTTTTTCTAATGCTTCTAACTCTTTTCCTTCTACACTGAGTTCTCTATCACATTGTTCTATCTGTTTTCTTATTAAAAATACATCTGTACGCATTGGACCTTCTAAATCTTTCAACTGTTTTTGAACTTTTTCAAGTCTTTTTTCTTCTTCTATCATTTTTAGTTTTCTTGATTCTAAAGTCTGTTTTAGCATTTGTTCCTTCTGCTTTACTCTTTCTTCTATTACTGTATGCTCTGCTTTTACTAGAATATTTTGAACTGGCTTAGTTGTGGTATTTGTTTGAGTTTTCTTTGGTAAATCAGGATTTATGTTTGAATGCGAAGATGATGATTTGTTTGACTAAAATGTTGTTAACTAAATATACTTTTATCGGTTGAAAGTAATCTACAGGTTTATTATTAGTTTTAGGAACATCATCAAGCATCTGAAATGACTATATTTTATAAATATACTTTATTTATATCCTTTGTCAAATAATCCATTCAGAAGAAGAATTTTTAAAATAAACCAAAATTTTATCCGTTTCTGAAATACATAAAACAAATGCCAAAGAGAAAAAGGGTAGAAAATGATGCATCTGATGCAGATTACTTCGATTTATACGATTTTCTAAACTATATAAAAGAAACTAAAGAATCAGAAGAGATGGCAGAGTATTTTTTAAAATTTCATTTCGATAGCATAATGGCAATGTTCTACAACTATAAAGAATCAAAAGGAGAATATAAACATCCTGCTAAATTCATTAAGAGATATTGTAGTGATTATATTCACGATTTAGGGTTTATTGATATATTCACAGAAAAGTGTACTCTTTCTGTATTACTTTCAGATGTTATTTATAGGGTAAAGATGCATTAAAAATACTAAAAAAGAATAATAAGGATCCTGCCAAGTTTATTCAGTTTCTAGATGCATTAGGTGATTCAATATCTTTGGCTAATCCTAAACATTCCAAAAAGTATTTTTAAACTGTTAAATAATATATAGATTTGGTAAAATTGTTAAAGATTTTGAATATGAAGATATTGTGAATTGTTTTAGATCTTTTCACAATGAATTTTCTTTAGCTGTTAGTTTTATTGATGCAGTTAATGAATTTCTTAGATGTTTTCCTGAATGGAAAGATGAAAATAAAACAAAATTCTTTGAAATACTATTTTTATATCCAGAACATAGTTATTTTTTATCTCACAACAAAAGTCAATTATTTGAAGCATTCCCACTACTGGAAACAATACCAAAATTGGGTAAAATTGATGATGATGTTGTTATAGAAAGTGATGCAGATGAAAATGGCGATTTAAAAGGATTTATATCTAGTGAAGATGAATTGTTGTCAGATAGTGATAAAGATAATAATAATGATAATAAAAGTGTAGATAAACATAAAAATATCCGTAAATATAGTGGTGACAGTGATCTTTTTGAATCACTTGAAGAGGATAACAATGAAAGTGATGATGATGATGATGATGATTTAGAATCAGTTGTAGTACCAGAAGAAGAGGAAGATTTGAGTGATTCAAATAAACAAGAAGAAGAGGAAGAAGAGGAGGATGAAAAAGAAGAGGATGAAGATGAAGATGGAATGCATCGTAATCCTTATATTGAATTTTCAGCTAGTGAAAGTGAAGGGAGTGAAGATGAAAAGAATAGTGATATTAGAGAAAAGTCTGAAACTGAAGAAATAACGTTTCTATGAGATATATAGTAATTTATTTGTTATAATATGTAATGGATTTGTTTTTTTTTAATAGACAAACATTATAAATAATAATTGGAGTATATAAGGTAATGAATTTAGAATCACTGAATCAAATCTTCATTTTATCTGATTATTATATATCTTCTGTACGTTCTAAGTGAAGCACAATAAGTACATTGTGCATGATCTTGATTGAAATGAGTTTGTTGTTTTTTCTTATGGCATGAAGTGCATTCTGTAATTCCATTACCATCTGTATCTATTACATCCCAATCATGTATTTGTTTTTTTATATTTACTATTTTTCTGTTATGTAAAACTGCACAAAGTAAACATATGATTCTTCCATTCGATAAACTCTCATAATAATATTTGTTAGTACTTCTTAACTTTCTTCTACAATTTCCATCTTTATAAGAAAACATTTCAAATGGATTTTTATATGGATGAGGATTTTCTATATCATACCAGCATTTATATCCCAATTCTTTATTATTAGGATCAAAATATTCAGGTTGAGGAGGCATACAATTATACGTTAATCTTTCTTCTATTTCTTTTTTATTAATATCTTTAGGAACAGAATAACTCCAACCTTTTGGTTCTTGATAAAGATGTTTTTCAAATAAATGTCTTAGTCCTTCAGGAATATCATTATTTCTTAAATAAACATCAATTAAACGTTTGTATACAGAATCTACATCTTCAACTATATTACTACTTTGAATCATTTTAATAGCATTAGTTGTTACATCATTTCTAACATTTTCATCAACATTAGATGACATTATACTATACGAATCAGATGGTGGTGGTTGAGTTAATGGTTTAGGTGGAGTTAATGGTGGTTGAATTATTGTTTCAGGTATAGTTACTGAAGGTGAATAAGTATTAAGTATGCCAGGATTATTAATTGCATTATTTTTAACTTTACTTTTATTAATAACCAGATGTTTTGAACGTTGAACAGCAACTACATTTGAATTTTGTTCAATATTCAATTCTTTCTTTTCATGCTTTACACCATTTGATTGTGATATTATTGTTTCATCAAGTGTTGATGGAAGTAAATAACCAGAATTAATCACTTCTGCAGTATTAGACATTAGTTCATCAGTTATATTATGGTTCATGTTATTAGTATCATGCGATCTATCTACTTCCATTTCATTGATAGGAAATATTGTTCCTATTGCTGTAACTAACCTTTCATTATCTATACTTATGTTTTCATCAATTGGTAGTGAAATATCTACACGATTGTTGGTTCTTCTATTCTCTAAATTGTCATTGTCAACACTTATAAGAGATGGTTGCATTAACGGCTGCAACGTGCTATGATCGTCTTTTATCAACACTTTAGCACCACTCTTGTTATATATAACGGTATTTGACTGATTTTTACATTCTTTTACAGCTTCATTACCTTCATTAATTTCATCTCCATCGTCTTTATTTATGCAATCTTTTGTGAGTTTAACTCTTGTAAATAAATCATCTACCTTGTTTATCTCATCTGATAGTTCATCACAACCTACATCTAAGCAAAATGATAAAGTAAATAAAAACTTTATCCAAGAATATGTATGTCTATCTGAAATATCATCAAATGTATCGTAATAAGTGTTATTCATTAAGTGCTAATGATATGAAAGGATTTTTAAAATTTTGGAATAAAAAATAGAGTCGTTTTAGTGGAATTTTACATGAAAATTTGAAGCAATAAATGATTTGTATATATAGTTAACTATGAATAACAGAAAGTTAACATGTAGTATATATAGTTATTTAAGAAAATAATCATGCTCTGTAGAATGTAGTTATTAATAACATGTATAAGAGTATTTTTAAATCTGTTATAAACAATTGGTGAAAATATCAAACATGATGAATTCTTTGAGTGATTTAGATTACACCATCACTTACAATGGAAGATATTATTTTGAAAATATTTAGCTGTATTCATCTGACATATATACAGCTAAATAGCGTAGTGTTGTTATTATTCTCAATATTTTAAATATCTGATTGTAAAACAAAAATAAATACAATTAATAGTTGTAGTATATATTCTATGGATATAATATTAAGTATATAATAATAGAGAATGAATCTCATCTAGTTTTTTTCTTTTTCCTTTTTTCTTTTTTCTTTTTCATTGAAATATTTTTGAAATTTAACTATTCTTGAACAGAGACTACATCTTCCTTTTCGCAAACCACTTTTCAATCCAAAATGTAATAGTTTTTTATATTTATTACATGTATGACAAAAATCTGTATCATCACTATCTTTATCTAATACATCCCAATCTTGAAGAAGATCATTATCTTTTAATTGTATATTATTCAGAACAGCACATGGAATACAAATAATTCTTCCATTTGATAGATTTATACATGAAAATTTGTGTAGTTTTTCTAATTTTTTTTTGACACATTCATCAACAAATACCAACATCTGTAATGGATTTTTATATGGATGAGGATTATCTTCATCATAGCAACATTTATAACCCAATTCTATATTATTAGGATCAAAATATTCAGGCAGAGGAGGCATACAATTGTACGTTAATCTTTCTTCTATTTCCTGTTGATCAATATTTATAGGAATATAATAAACTGATCCGTCAGGTTGTTGATATAAACAATCCATAATCATTTTCTTCAGTTTTTCGTCTTTCATACCAACTATATTATATTTTTTGATATATTCTGCCATATGTTCTTCATAACTTAAATCTGTATTTCCAAAAAATTGGCTTTTACTTCCATTTAATAGCGGATACTCTGAATTAACAGAACCTGATGGTGATAATGGTGAAGAAGGTAATGGTGATGAAAGTAAAGTATTATTACAAAATGAATATTCTCCTTTAGCTTGATAATTATCACTGATTATAATACTGGGAGGTTGATCTTTTGTTGCAGGTGTATTCCAAGTAAATACCTGAGCAGTATTGGATATTTGTTTATCATATATGTCACTGTCACTGTCGTTATCATTTGGCTCATGTTCTTCCATTTCATTTCTTTGAATTGGTAGATTAACGCTACATTGAGTTTGTTCATTTTTGTGTTGAATTAACACTTTAGCTGCTGCTCTACATTTTATTGTTAAGTTGTTACTGCTACTTAAAGATGTAGATGATTTGATAAAATCATAATTAATTCGAGAATCAATAGGAGAGAGAGGATCTGTGTCAGATAATAATTGACTTTCTTCAAAAACAATTTTTGGAGAAGATGAAAGAGAGTGTTTCCATATGTTCATATTTAATACTTTTATTCCATTATTAGTTTTTATAAACTTTTGAAATTCTCTTTCATCTTGATTTTCGAATTTTCTACGAGGTAATTGTAAACTCAGTTCTTCAGAATTTGTATCACTTGAATAGTTAGCAAATCCAAAATTGTAATAATAGTTTACTACAGAACTTGCCATACTTATGTAATGAAACGAAAAAACAAAATTTTTGTTTCTAAAAATAGTGCCGTTATAGAAAAAAATTAGGTAGAGGAACAACTCTACTAATATCGCATTTTGTTAAAGATACTTATTACTAATGTATGTAGCATACAATCCAAAAACTTATTCTATACAATAAATCAAGGTTTTTGACTTTTTAATTTCATTTAAAATACTAATCAAATGTAAGTTACACAGCATATATTACTATATTTTTAACATAAGTTCGTTTATCTAATACTATAACGGTTTTGGCAGTCAGATTGCGACTCTAATCGCTAACTGACAAACTCTAACATAATTAATTATAGTATTTGAAACACTGATCAGTTGTTGGAAATATCAAACAATGGAAGATATTATATTAAAAATATTTATGGATGTAGATATGATAATGATAATGTATCTAGAGTTTATTTATACTTTAGAATATTCCTTATAATGTTTTTATAACTATATCTGGCATATCTTCTATATTTTCTTCAGCTGGCTTAATATTGTATAATCAACGTATGCAAGTTGGTAATAGTTATTTAAAGATGGTATACTGCTGTTCTAATAAATAGGGAAAAGCTTTAGAATATTAAAAAATATCAAATAATCTAGCCTTCAATATAATATGACTATTTATATAAATACAAACACAAACACATAATTTATATTTACTATATATGGCGATAAGAATATGATTAATGAGTGAAATATTGTATGCGTTTAATTATGTATCTTTTAAACATCTAAAATGCATCTTGTATATGTTCTACGTGAAGCACAAAAAGTACATTGTTTACTATGCTTGATTTGATTGTAATGCATGTCTTTTTTTAATTTGCTACATCCTTTACATCTTCTAGTATGACTATAAGTATCTATTACATCCCAATCTTGTAATTGATCTATATGTAATATGTTGCTATGATTCAAAATAGCACAAACAAGACAAATAATTCTTCCATTTGATAGATTTTTGCATGAATATTTTTGTAGTTTTTCTAATTTTATTCTTTCATATTTATCAACAAATATAAACATTTCAAATGGATTTTTATATGGATGAGGATTTTCTATATCATACCAGCATTTATATCCCAATTCTTTATTATTAGGATCAAAATATTCAGGTTGAGGAGGCATACAATTATACGTTAATCTTTCTTCTATTTCTTTTTTATTAATATTTTTATGAATTTTATAAACTGCTCCATTTGGTTCTCTGTAGAGAAGTTTCTTAAACAGAGTTGTTATTTTATCATTTAAATCATTGAAGTTATTTCTTTTGATAAAATTATTCATAAGTTCCACAAAACTTAAATTATTTGGAGGAGGTATAAATGGTCTTGGAGGTGGAACAGTTAATCTACCATCACTAGCAATTACTAATAAATCACATACACTATTATTCAAAAGTGAATTTCCTTCCGTGTTTGTCTGTATTTCATTATTTTCAACAAAATCTAATTCTAATTCTTTTAATTCAGTTAATGGAATGGATGGTGATGAAGAATTACCTAAAACATCATAAAAAGAGTCAATCTCAGAAAGGCTTCTTTCATAATCACTATCAACATATTCATTTTCTTCACCCATATTATTTCCATTATCTTCGATAAACATTGCTTTATTAGCCTGAGTTTCTCTTAAATCATAATTTGGATATGGAGAACTAATTTCTTCGATTCTGTCACTTTTTTTTGCTCTCTCTCCATTATTGCATTTTAAAACTTTATTCATAACCTGTTCAAAACCCAAATAATCTCTTTTCTTGCTTTTCAACAAGTTATTTTCAGTAGTCTCTTCTATTGAATTACCGAAGATTAAGTCATGATTATATACATTTAAATGTGAATTATATGCCATTTTTATGATTTTATAAAAATATATTCGTTTTATAAAAATTACAGTAGAAAATAAACCACAACAACGAAAATATTTAACATGTTATTAAATATATTTTATCTGGTTATTAGAATATATGCTGCTAAAAGAATAAATTTAAATATACTACAACAGTAAATTGTATATAGTGTATTTAGAATATAATATAGTGTTTCTGAGTAGAATAATTATCTATAATAAATATTAAATGATGTTATAATAGTTGTAATGTACTTGTGGTTAATTATAACTTTACGTAGTAATCCATACACAAATACATAATCATAGTATGAAATGTAGTTGATAATGAATATCAAATATGCGATTCAAAGCTTCTACTCTATTAATTCTATCTTCTTCTTTAATTTACACTCACTCTATATCTTTTATGTACTTTATATGCATATCAGAAAGTGTATTGTTCATAATATCTATTATATTTGTAGTGGATTTATAATTGTTGATTATCTCTCTTTTTCATCTCAAACTTGTAATTGCTTGGTTATATCATCTTCATACATCAGGAAATGAAACATATCACAAATACTAGGTATAACAGCTAATATTTTCTTTACATTTTTTAAATTCAATTAAAATACTAATCAAATGTAAGTTACACAGCATATATTACTATATTTTTAACATAAACTCGTTTATCTAATACTATAACGGTTTTGGCAGTCAGATTTCGACTCTAACCTCTAACTGACAGAGTCTTTCTTTTATTCTATTCCATTCACCCAACAATGACCATTATTAAGTTAAACTGAAGTAAACACTGTTTGTTCTTGATGATGAGTCATTTCTCAAAAATAAAAGCTTGTCAAACTTTTAATTTATTTTTTGTCTATTACGATGGAATCAACTCAAGTATGACTTTCGAACATTATTTTATTTTTAGGAGTGCATAAGATCTGGCTCATTGGAAGTGCAATCACCCGTATATCTTTTTTTTGTTAAAAATAGGAAACTAACGATTGGAACACCTACTTTTTTCGATTAATAGGACACAGTAAAGAGTATTAATTAGTTAATATATTTGTAGTGACGTTATTCTTGAATATTATGAAAATAACACTTCAGAAACCCCGATAGACTCTATAAAACTACAAGGTTGTACAATTTATTCGGCTAAAGAAATGCTACAAATCCAATCTCCAAAGACAATTTTATTTTTATGTTCAGAAAATGAAAGAATCGCTTTATCATGGGAACATATTCTAAGAGATGTAATAGATGGATCATATTTTGTAGAAGAAGGATCAGCAGATAGTGATTTAGAAGGAGAAAGAAGTGATGATGATGAAAGTGACGAAGAACTAATATATTGCCCAATCAATAGTGCTTTAGCATATAATAAATATAATATATTCAATAAAGTGAAAGATTTTTCACGATATTTCATAGATAAAGGGATATTATACTTGAATAAGAAAGCATTACATGTATTTTTTTTTTATCAAAATTATATTTGTAAATAGAAAGGTTTAGATAATTGTTCAGTAAGGAGTATTTATTGGAAAGTAATGTTGGGTATTTTACCTCAAGACAGTCCTCCTAGTTCATGGCCAGCTGTATTGAGTATGTTACGTGTAAAATATAATGAATTGAAAAAAGAATATTTATTAAATCCAGAAGATATAACAAGATCTTCATCTAGTAAACACATATCAAATCCAGAAGATGATGAAGAGATAGGAAATTATTTATTTGAAACTCAACAATTAGAATTAACAATAAGAAAAGATATAACAAGAACATTTAGTTCTTTTACATTTTTCCAAGAACCAAATGTTCAAGATTTATTTGTAAGAGTGTTGATGGTAACAAGTAAAATGAGAAAAGATATTGGTTATCAACAAGGTTTAAGTGAAATACTAGCTGTTATATTCTTTTTATTATATATTGAAAGAATTGAAGGTTCGAATCTTGGTAGATTGGATGTGATGGGTGATGAATATGGTGCAACTAGTGGAATATCATGTAATAGTTATTTAAGTAGAGCTGAAAAGGAAGAAATCGATCAAGAAATACTGGGAATAAGATATGCTACTTTACCATCCTCTAAAAATATAAAGAATAAAATTCCTGAAGATCAGAAAGATACTTTGGAATTATTATATGTATTAATGAATGGTGATTTTATTGAACATGATGCATTTATATCTTTTTTTATATATGTTTTTGTTAATATATTTACTATTCTTTAATTTATATTTACTTATTATTAAATTCAATGATTGATAGAATGGCAAATATATATGCACCAGTAAATGAACAGTATAATATATGTATTATTATTATTATTTATATAGAGCAAAAAGTGCATTATTCTTAGCTAATAAACTAGCAGATTTACAAAGTCGTTTATTACGAACAATCGATCCAGATGTAACAGATGCATTAGAAGAGAATGATATAACAGGTCATATGTATTTGTTAAAATGGATAAGAATATTATTTGCAAGAGAATTTAGAATGCCATGTGTATGGACATTATGGGATGCAATATTTACGTTAACACCTGATGACTTTAGTTTGGATAATTATATATGTTTAGCAATGTTAGAAGAAGTAAGAGATGATATTTGTGTTGAAGATACAGCTGGTATTCTAAAATTATTGAAGAATTCGTTTGAAGAATATCCTATAAGAGATGTGATAGATAAAGCCTTAGAATATGAAGAACAATTAGGTCAAATAACTCCAACAATCGATATGGATGATGAAGTTAGTTCATATGACAGTAATGATGATTATGATGAAGATGGAGTTAGAAAATGGAAAGATGGCGATGAAGATAATGATGTAGATGATAATAATGATGAAGATGAAAGAGAAATAATGACATCTGAACAGCATAGGACAATGAGAAGTTCATTTTCTTTTTCATTTCAAGAAGTGGATGATATAGAAGAAAATGTATAATCGTGTTGTTGTTTTTATAAAATATTTTTAATTACTTGTTTTTTTATATTTTTATTTTTAAAACCTAAATATACAATAAATTTAAATCAAAAATAAATCAAAAAATAATTTAGTGACTAAATATTTGCATATATTTACTACTACTATATAGGTATTGTTTGAATACTTTCTGCTGCTGTTTTTGTTTTATTAAATAAACCACCATTTCTATTCTTGTTTATTAAAAATTGATGATTGAAATGCAAAATAACAACTATTCCCCATATCCACAGTCCAAATACTATTACAACAAAGAAATTTGCTTTCACTAAGGTAAAATATAATATAAACATTATCCATTCAGAATAGATTTGGATGTAGGTTTTATAAGAGGATAATCTTGCTTTTAATTGTTGTATTCCTTTATTAGTTACATTCTCATTAATATGGCGAAAGGAGGGAAATGGTGAAGCTATTTTTAAACTTACATGTGATAAAGAATCTCTATTTACTGAAGAAAGTAAAGATCTTAATGAGGTTGTGGGAGATGTAATGGATGAAGATAATGAATAATTATTTGCACTATGTTTAAGTGAAGATGAGAGAAGTGGAATATTTCGATTCTTTCGACTATATACTTTTTCATTATTATCGACATTATTGTCACAATTATTAAACTCAGATATGGTTGGTAATGGATTAATATCATCAGGATTTAGACCATTAATATTATCATTTTCTTCATTCTTTTCTTCATTCTTTTGATTCTCTTTTTCTTTTTCCATTTCTTCTTCAGTTACTATTTGTATTGGAATTGTTGATATAGGAATTATAGTTCTTTCTATTTTAGGAACTACAACCAAATTTCTGGAGGAATCATTCTGTCTATTTGAACTATTTCTTAATACACCATTTCTACTTTGATTTCTTGAAAATGTTGTTAAAGATATTCCATCATCAAAATCACTATCACTATCATCATTATTGAAATAAATATCTTCATAGTCATCAACATTAAAATCATATTCTTCTTCATCTTCTTCTAATTTAGAGTATCTATAAGAATATTTCATCATTGACAATTTATATAACCAAAAGAATAATATTCCAATTGGAATTTCTACTGCTAAACTATAAAAGTATATTCCCATTTCAGACCAATCAAATTTACCAGGAGGGGAATATAGAAATACATTCTCTTCAGTATAGATAGACATCTGCTCAAAGAATAAAGCTAATCGAACAGCTGCAGAGAGTGTTAAAACACAATCCAAATTACCACAAACTTCAAAACGACAAGCAATTAAACATAATATTTCAAAACATACTATACATCTTTTCAGAAATACTATCAATAATTTTAATATATCATTTATTTTATATAATCCAATTAAACAGGTTGGATAGTATATTATTATATCAAACATTGTTAATACACTTGTTATTATAAATATTTCATATACTCGATAAGATATTGGATTTCGATTGAAAAATTGACGAATATACAGAAATATATTATAAAATACACTTCCAATCAATAATAACACATAACAAACCATATATTCAGCTGTTATAAACGAAATTCCTCCAGTATATAAGATTAATATAGAAAATATGTTTGGAGCTGCTGTTATTCCTACTCCTGTTAACATCCATTTTATAGTTTGAAATATTGTTGTTATAACAATCACATATTTAAATACAAAAGTACTTTTTATTGATTTATAATGTAATACTGGATTTATATAATAACAAAATGACCATTCACTACTTTTAGAGTTTTTCACCAACAATGTATAATATGTAATTATCAAATACACCATTACAGCAGAGGCATTGGAAGATGGAGTATAATTTAATGAAATCCTAGCCAAATAGAACAAAAATGATAGTTTTTCTTGAACAACTGTAGTAAAGCCTTCTAACATATCATGATATAGTTTGTTATATTCATTTTCAGGTGGAAGAAGTATATCAGCTAATCTATCAACATTCTCGTATCGATCATCATATAAACTATGACTTTCATTATCATAGATAGTAAATAATGCTTCTCTTAGTTTATCAATCCATTTGTTACAATATACTATTCCATGATGATCGATTGTTCGATCTACACCAGGAATATAAGATGTCATTACAGAAAAACCATTTTTAGGTGGTAATATTCCATCGATTATTTCAGTTGGAGGATCTACTACTAAATCAGTTTGACCACCTGTTATGGCAATTAAAGTGATATTTCCAACTTTCTCATATTCTTTCATGTAATTCTTTGGAAAATAATCTGCAAATGTATCTAATCTCAATTTCGCATATTTGTTATAATAAAAGGTATGTCTCTTCATTAACTGAATAGAGTTGTTTGGATGAGTTGGGGTATAATATATATTATTCAATCTGGCATATAACTGTATTTGAGCATAATCCCATGTTACTGGAGATTGATAATGAGGTGAAGCTAAAGTAAAGATCAAAGGAATCACTGTATCATTCTATTACATAGACAATTATTATTTATTATATATATATATACACAATATTCAGATATTGAAGCAACTCTTGCAACTACTCCACCCATAGAATGAGCTAAAATCAAAACAGATTTGGCTTTGCCATATACTTCTAATAGATTTATTACTACATCACAAACATATTTTCCTTGTTTTTCTAATCTTAATCCTGAAAATGCTGTTAATTCTTCACCTAAATCAGTTGTATATACATCATAGAAATAATCATTACTTTCATTCTGATATTTTTGTATCTATTAATTATATTATATAATACTTTAATATATATTATACAACTGTTCCTATTGATTGAACATTTTCATACCACCCTTGACTGCCTGGGATAAATAAAACAGGTTGAATCAATCGAGTGTGATTAACTGATATGTAATTCTTATCAAAATATCTGTAAAGTTTGTATTTAAAACTCCATTTATGTAAATGACTAAAATAAAAATCATCTTAGAATAAATATACTTTGTACTATGTCCGTCCTTTACATTGTAAACATTTTGAAGTGTGTAAACAGCGTGTCTATGAAATTATCAAAATATGGTGTATATGGTTTATTTATACGTTTCTACCCTTGGACATAAATTACTGTCATGTTGTACATCTACTAATAGATATTCATATCCCCTTAGTAGAACGAAGCATGTTAATGAAGCTAGAAGAAGAAAAAAACACCTTGCACATAACCTATAATATGAATGTAATGAATGAAATATTATACTCACACGAACAGAAAGCCATTTAGTATCTAAAAAGCTTTTTGAAATTTTAGAAAACACATTTAAAAAACACTTGATAAATAATCATTAACCGCTAAGAAACACATATGTGTTTATGTTTACTATTGCATTATACTTTAAATTTTGAATATGATATAAATAAGAAAGTTTCTATTCAAATAAACATGATTCATAAAAAACTAAGAGAAAAGAGATTTATGGTGTTGTTTAATCATTAAAAGTACATGTGAATCAAATAAATTATTAATTTACTTTCTACAAAAGGATCCTTCACTTTGAATTACTAATTTTCGATGAATTTGAATTCTTTTGTTGACTTTGAGATAAATTTATTGGTGTACTTGGGACACTGGGTGGAACACTAGGTGGTTCATGAACTAATAACTTCGTCCTGGCTATACCACAATTACTTCCATTTACTCCCAGATTATTTGTTCCACTAGATTGAACTAAAGGTATTTTTCTAGACATTGAATTGATTAATAATCCTGGATTATTATTATTATTATTATTACCTCCTTGACTTGATTTATTTTGTTTAAATCGATCTTCATCATTGTTATTCGAATTGAAGGAATTATAACTACTTCTCACTCCATTTCTAGCTTTCTCATTATCATAAATAGATGGATAATATCTATTTCTGTAATAGAATAATATTTGATATAACAAATAATATCTATCATCATTATCTATTGGATATATCTCAGAACGGTGAAAACAGGGGAATAATGAGAATGTTGGGATAGTATCTGTCCTTCTGGTTTGTATTTTTCTCCACCACTTATATCCTTTTATTTTTTTCCAGATTCTTATTTGAATTTGTAATAATGTGCTATAAAACTCCTGATGTTCTTTCAATAGATCTATAAACTCAGCAAATGTCATTTGGTCTTTTAATAACGAATAATTCCCACATCCTATAAATTCTAAGAAATACACTAGAGTATCCTTGTTGAATGAATCTTGTATATCTATATTAAGAGCCATCATGATATATTGAATTAACATTTCATATTTTAATGCACCAAATAACACTACAAAACAATAAAAATCATCCCATGTGATTATATCTATATATTTAATTATGATATTTATCAATACCATATGGCTTAAGCAAAACAGTTAAAAGATTAGAATCTGAGAATGAAAAATACTTGATTAAACTATCTCTATTCATATCTCCCCTATTTTTCTAAAATAATAATAGCATACACTTTTGAAAATGATTCATAATATTTTTTAATCACTGATATATCGGTATTTGAGACTAAAGACAATAAAGAGTATTAAGGAATACAAAGACAAATCTTCGTTATATAAGTTGATGTAAACTCTTTTGAATCATTATTATCTTCCATTTTCATATATTGTTAGCTCCTGTACATTTTTAAATGAATAACGAAAAATGTGGTGTTCCAAAAATTTGGAATAACTTGAATCATCACCAAACGATTATTTTGTTTTTTGTTTGTTTTGTAGTGAAGAGATGACTCAGAACAAGCAGCTGAATGTATACTTCTTGGATGAAATATCTCTGAAACTGGCTGAAATATGTTTCTGTATTGCTTCTGTTGTTTTACTCAAACTAGTGAACCATACTGATGTGCTTGAAATTGAACAGAAATTTATTGTTTTGAAGCAGTATAATAATGGATGTATATTTTTTTAGCGGTGAGATGCTTGTGGATCCCAATGATTTTATTAGTTTTATAGATTGTACTAAAAATCACTTTGTAGAAAAAATAATGTCATGTTTTAGTATATATTGGAAATATACCTTCATTGTCTAGAAATAGTAAATTTCAATGATTTTTTTCATCTTGTTGTCCTTTATTGTGGTTGCAGTTCAGATTTTATAATTAAATGTATATTATAAAGTAATTATACTATAGTAATATGCTTGTCAGTTTTAAATCAAGAAAAAGTAAATGAAATAAAAATGGAAGATATAGACGAATTAGTAGAAACAATAGGTCATGTTAAACAAATAGAAATATACGAAACACAAAAACAAAATATATTAAAACCATCTCCAAACGGTTCATTTACCTTCACAAACCTTCTTCAACTAATAACTTCAGATGTTCACAATTTTAGAAGTTTAATTTCATTTCAAAAACATTTAGCACAAGTCACATTTGGTTATGATAAATGGAGAGATATAAAGCGAAGAAAGCAACAAATGATTGAAGTATGGAAATACAGAGAAACACATTGTGGAGAATCGCCCAAAGAAAGTATATTTCATCGAATTAGTAGAATTGTAAGTGGTGAAGCAAAACCTTATCAATATGATTATGAAATTATTCCATCAAATATTAATAAATATATGCAAGATATAATAGACTATTTTCATTCACTTTATTATCCTTTTAATATTAATGATATACCACCAGAAGATAGGAGAATCTCTCAATTAAAGAAGATAGGAAGTACTTATACAATGGAAAGACCATTAGAATCAATGGATTATACTAGTCTCAATAATGTATATTCATCATCAACTAGTACAAGTTTAAATGCAAGTAATCTTGGTCCAAATATATCACCAATATGTGTAAAGAGATATTTATGTGCTGGAATCCAAGAAGATGTTGCTGATGATGAAGAAGAAGGTGCAGGTGGAAATAAGAATGAATATGAAAATGATAATAATAATAATGCAACTTGTCCATCACCACCTATCAATATAGAAAGTGATAATTTTAATGAACCAATATTTATACCTCCTATAGATATATCCACTCCCATTAGTAGATCACCAGGTACTAGATCAAGGAGATTATCTGGTGATACACCTTTTTCTGTAGTATCTTCACCAATTCAACCATCATCATCTCCAAGTAGGTCATTATCTCCATTAGTGCCTGTAGATGAGCTTAATAAGTCTACTAGAGCGTCATTAAGAAGATTATCAGGTAATACAAAGTCACAATTAGCATCTTGTCCTCATTCTATGAGAGGGAAGCAATCAATTCCTGGTATGGTGGATGAGTAAATTTTTGTTATGATTAATAGTAGTAATTAATTTATTTAAATCATTTATGAATTTATCCTCATTTATGTTTTCAATAAGGATTCAACATATGTATATTTATTTCAATGATTTAATTGTGTTTATTTTATATTGATACATCATACAATGAGGTTATTTTCAAACCTTTTTGCCATTCATTTACATCAATCTTTGAATAGGTTTTATACTTCATTAAATATTCCTTGCCTGGAACAACTACCATACCATTATCACTAAAAATACCTTTAACAGGATGTTCTAATAATGTATAAGGAGCTGGCTTATCTGTTGTTAAAACAAACTCTAATTCATTTTCATTGATTAATTTAACATCTTTTACAGATATAGTTGGCTTTTCTAATTTGATTGATTTAAATCCACCATAATTTTGGTTTGGATAGAACCAATTTGTTGATAATATTTCTTTTGTATTAGCATCAGTTAAAATCAAATTAACAAATACTTCTTCTTTATTCTTTCCTTTCAATGTTTCGCTGAATGATTTCTTCCATACTTCAGTTGAGTTATGTAAAGGATTATCAACTGTTAATGATTCACTACTGATTAAATTGCCACTCCAACTCCATATTTCGACTGTTAAATTGGATTGACTCTTTACAACTCTATCACTTATTACATAAATAACAATATTATCATTCTTATCATCAAATGCACTAACCAAAACAGTAGAATAGAATCTTTTAACTGCATAATGTAATAGTTTCCATCTACCATCATACTCTAAACTAGCCCATGTTACACCTGCCCAAATATCATTCAATTGCCAATATAATGATCCCATTGTATATGCTTCAGGATTGCTCATTTCACGACGATAGTACTCTGCTCTGGATGACATACAGATGGATTGAGTTACTTGACTTATATAAATATATTTCTTGAAATAATCTTCAGCTGATACTTTCTTTGGCATATTAAAAAATGATTTTATTTCACCATCTAAATATCCAAAACCACCTCCCCAGATATGTTGTCTATGATAAATAATTTGACTATCCATATCAAAATATTCAGGTGAAATTTCTTGCTGCCATGTATAGATAGATGGTAATGATTGAAAACCATATTCACTAACAAATCTTGAATGAGGGAAGGTAGAAATATCAGTACATTTAGATACATAATCATAATGATGAATATCACCCATTGCTCCATTCTTCTTTTGGAAATATATTCTTAACAGTCCTAATTCTTTATCATCTAACACATTTCCGTAACTTGGACTTCCTGATAAATAATCTCTATATTTATCATTTCTTCTCATTTCATCATAGATTGTATCAGTATACATTTTACTATTTAAATTAAATATATATATATATATATATATATATATACTTATAATCATCCCATCTTTGAATATCAACAGAATTAGGGAAATTTTCATTATTTCCACTCCACATTACAATCGAAGTATGATGTGATAATCTTCTAACTTGATGTCTGATTTCTAATCTCACACTATCAATAAATGGTTGATGTACTGGCACAGCTGTACAAGCAAACATAAATTCACCCCATAACATCAATCCCATTTCATCTGCCATATCATATACAGAATCTCTTTGATATAAACCACCTCCCCATATTCTCAACATATTTTGATTTGTATCTATTGCACTTTGGAACAATTCTCTAAGATGTTCATCGGTTACTCTACTATCAAATGCATCAAAGGGAATTACATTACTTCCTTTAATAAAGATTGGAATATCATTCATTGTGAAATACATTAAATGACCTTCATCATGAGGTGATTTTTCTTGATGTAATTCTACTGTTCTATAACCAATATTCTTTGTTATATTTTGTTTATCTCCATTGGTTGATGTTAATGTTACTGTTAATGGATATAATTGTTGTTTTCCATAACCAAAAGGCCACCATAATTCTACTGATTTTCTTTCAACTGTAAAATGCATTTTTACTTCAATTTCTTTTACACCATTTGAAGTGAAAGTTGCTTTTTGTGATATTCCATTTACATTAGCAATCATTGCACCTTCTGCATTCTCTGTTGTTTGTAAATAAACGGACATATCATACTCAAAATCTCTTTTTTCATTTTCATGAATATTTGGCACAACATATGTAATAAATGCATCATTAACAGTTATTATTTTTATATCTTTATAAATACCACATGGCACAAATACTGGACCCCAGTCCCATCCAAAATCACTTTGTGTTTTTCTAATAAAAGCTCTATGTGCATCAGGAATACCATAATCATTTACTTCATCATTAATTGAATATGGATGTCTTTTAGATTCTTTTCTGGTATAAGTAACAGCATTTTGGAATTGAACTGTAATATTGTTTGTACCAACTATTAATTTATCGGTAATATCTTGGATATATCTCACAAACATGTTGTTTGTATCTAATATCACTTGATTGTTTAATCTATATTAAAATAAATAAATAAAAATGTGTTTTATACAAAACAGTAGCAATTGTATCAATACCTTCTGCAACTAAAAACTGACGACGAGCTATAATTTTGAATAACAAAACAATTATACATTTTTTTACATCTGCAGATATATCAAATGATCTAAAATACTTCCAATCTTCAAATGCAACCCATGTTTGTCTATAACATTAAAACACGACTTATACTCTAAAACATGATCGTTAAAATATGGGTCATTTATTATTTTAGAATTTAATAAATCCATGTGAACTTGGCCAGGAACTTTGGCAGGTATAATAATTGATCCATTAACATTTCTAACATTCCATTCCCCATTCAATGAGATTTCCCTACATCATATTATTAAATAATAATAAATACGAGTATGCACAAGCACACGACAATAAAATGGCAAGATATACTATTTTCATTTTAAATTGTCAAGCCAGAACACAAATCATGTATTTTTTACTCAAAATGACAGTTAATAATTCTTGTAACGAATCTTTTTCACAATGTCAATAAACCCAATTTCAATCTTATCCGAAGCCCTTGTCAGAGAATTTTTAAAACGAAACGGTTTTAAAAAGACTTATGAAGCATTTAATAAAGAATGTCCAGCTACAGATCTTCATCCAGGATCTACAACTGAGTTAGTGAAATCTTTACGTCTAGGAAAGTTGTTTGTTCAAAACAAGCAGAAACCGAGAGAAAATAGACTAAATACAACCTTAGATCTTATGACTGATTTTTTTATTCTTCCAGAATTGAAAGAAATGGAAATAGAAGCAGATAATGCCAATCAACAACAAAACATCCCACAGCCACCAACTGCAGCTAGTGAAAGTACAATTCCAAAAGCAGAATCTAAACCTGCTACAGGAACAACAGCAAGTGCATTAGCTAGTGCTGCTGCTACTGGTGAAGGATTCAAAACTCCAGATGGTAAAGTGTTTGCCAACAAGAGACGAATGGAGAAAATACATGTTCAAAACCTTTTATTCATACAATGATAGAACAAACGAAACTTTGACACATTATAATGGAGAAATAGATGGTCAAGCGTTTGATATATGCAATATCCATGATTGTACAATACAATTGTTAGATTGGTCTGCAACAATTAATGTATAAATATATTTTTTAAATTTAATATTTTTTTGTATAGTGTGATGATGTTTTTAACAGTACTTTAGTGATTGGTCCAGTTTCAGATTCAATATTTATTAGAAACGTTCATGATTCTACAATTTATGTAAATTGTCGTCAATTGAGAACAAGAGACTGTAGTAATTGTAATATTTATTTATACTGTCAAACTGATCCTATTATTGAATTATCTAATAATATGAATTTTGCACCATTCTTATGTGCATATCCTCATTTAACTGAAGTATATATATATATATATATATATATCTTAATATTATTTATTTAGCAAATGAAAAAAGCAAGTTTGGATATAAGAGATAATCATTGGCAAAGAGTATTTGATTTTAATAAAGAAGATACTACACTTCCAGAACCACATTGGCAAGTTATGCGTATTATTAATAATATATTATTATTATTATTAAATAGCAACATCAGATCATAAACCTAAAGAGATTAAACTTGATAATGATCCTTCACCTCCAGAAAATCCTTGTTCAACCATAGCTATGTATATATTATATATTGTTTTGTTATATAATATCTTTATGTATATAGAACTGGTTTAGATGGTGCTCCACTTGATGGTGATGGTGATCCGAATATGAAATCATATTCTATCAAAGGTTAGTCAAGCTGATGCAGAGATGTTAGCAGGAGATAATATTTAGACAATAATTGATAATTAGTTAAAAATATTGTTTATTTTTGTTAAAAGATTAAGGAGGAAATATAGTTTTTATTTTATTTGATTGTTTGATTCTGGTTTGTTTCTTTTTAAATCCGTTTTTGTTTTTTCTTGTATAAGAACAAGAAAATTTAAAATTAAGAGATGATTTCGAGTTTAGGTAGACGTATACATTATTTGTTTAATCACTGAAATAGTTCCACCAGAAATTACAAGATTAGAACCTTCTTGTGGACCAAAGGATGGTGATACAGAAATTCATATACATGGTGAACATTTTCCAAAAGTTAAAAAAGCTAAAGTGATATTCAAATATAATAGAGACACAAGAACAGCACTTGGTTCTGTGTTGAGTACAACAGAAATTGTATGTAAAACACCAGGATTTCCTTTTTGTTGTGATGCTACAGTAGAAGTTTTAATTGACAAAATACTTACTAGAAGTGGTAAAAGATTCCATTTCTATGATGAATTGTATATAACTAAAGTAGTACCAGAAGTAGTAGCTCAAGAATGTCCATCTAAATTAAGTGTTTATGTAATGTGTGAAAGTTGGTCTATTTCCAACGATTGGACTAAAATTCCAAATTTAATACCAAATTATTCACCAGATGACACAAAATCTCCTCATTTCACTCCCTTTATTCGATTCATTTATGGAGATGGGAGACATGTTGAAGTAGAAGGTGTAGAAACAAGAGATTCAGAACATCGAATATTATTTACTTGTGAGCCGCCAATAGAGAGAACTGGTAAGATAATCACAGCAATTACACTGAATGGTATAGATTGGTCAACTAGACATAGAAGTATATTGTTTATACATTATTATATTAATAAAATAGATTGTAGTGATCTCTTAGAAATCTATGCTGAACCAAAATACGATAGAATTGTACCAGCGTGTAAACCAATCCATGGAACAAAACATTTTGAAATAATTGGCTCGTCTATAGTTCAAACTAAAGATATAAAGATCACATTCTACAGATCTGACAATGATCAAAAATTAGTTACAGTTACAGGTGATTGGGTAGATGACGGTCATATAGTATTTACATTAGGTGAATCAGTATATGAAGGTGAAAGTTATGCAAAAATATCAGTAAATAATATGTTTGCAAATGTGAAATTACCATTTTATTTCTATCGATTTCCTAAGTATAAATCATGTAGTCCTGAATATGGATCATCAAATGGTGGTACTCCAGTGAGATTAGAATGTTTTCTAGAAGTTGTATATATTTATTTATTTATTTATTTATTTATTTATTATATGAATAGTTTGATAGAGATGGTGAGACTACACATAGAAAAGATCTCAAAGATACTTATATAAAAGACACTAATGATATTACAGTAAGATTAATGCACAGTGGTCCATCAGTGAAAAACAATGTAATTGGTGTAGTTAAAGGTGAATTAGATATCAATGGTGATTTGCTATTTGAAACTCCTCCAAATATTAACTCTTTAGCTTATTATTATAGTAATGTCGAAGATGTGGATATTGAAGTGGCTTTTGATGGTAAAACATATAATGGTGATTTGATATTTAGATATTATCAGTATAGATATTATATTATATTATATTTGTATATAGAGCTCCTACTATTTTAGTTGTATCTGAAAATCCAATCTCTTGTGTTGGTGGAACTCCATTTACAGTATTATTGGCTGAACCAGTTCCAAATACAAAGACTTATTCAATTAGATTCAAAGTTGGTGATGAATATTATATTCAACAAGCCGATACTGTTATTGAAAATGATCCTGATGCTAAACAGAAATTGGAATGTATGTTACCACAAGTGAAGAATGTTCCAGAAAGAGGATGTGAATGTGTAATTGATGTATCCTTTAATGATTTGGATTATTCAAAGTGTTATGCTGAAACTTATACTGTTCATATGTTTTTAACTCCAATACTGGTGAAGATAATACCAAATTTTGCACTTTCCAGTGGTGGTGATAAAATTGAACTACAATTTGATGGAATGGATACATATTTATCAGAATATGAACAATATAAAAACAAAAGTAAAAACTTCAGTAATTCACCAATAACTAATAATGACAATATCAAATCATTTAAATTAATTAAAGTGAAATGGTCATGGCAGTCAAAGAGATATCAAGATCTATATACAGTTGATACTGTTGTTATTGAAAATGGTAAAGTATATGCATTTGTACCACAATGTTTAGCTGATACTCCTTTAGTAAGAGTGGATGTGGCATTAGGTGATTCCCCATTTGCACCATCTTCATGTATATTGACTTATTTTGAATTGCCTGAATTAACATCATTATCTCCATCATCTGGACCAATTAGTGGTGGTTCTACTTTGAGTATTAAAGGAAATGGATTTGTTGATACTAATTATATAACTGTTAGATTTTTTAATTTAAATTTTAATTGTACAGTTGATGGTACTTATGTGAATGAGAATGAAATATTATGTGTTACTCCTGTTGCAAATATTGTTGGTTTTACTACGATTGAAGTATCATTAAATGGTCAACAATTTAATCTTCAAAAACCATTGTTATTCTTATTTGTTCAATTACCTTTTTCTATTACATTACAACCGAGATATACTATGTATAATACGGCTGCTCGTATTTCGTTATTAGCAAAAGATATCTTCTATCCAGGTGAATTATATGTAAAAATGACAAATGATTCAAATAAGCTTGAATATATTGTACAAACTAAATACGATCCTGTTTTAGAATGGACTAAATATTTCAATATGTTTGAAAAGGCAGTAAATGGTGTATTTTCAGATGCTGTAGTTGGTGTTGGATTAAAAAGATTGACAGATGTAATAGCTAAAAGAATGACAACTGCATTAAATACAAATACAGCCTATTTTATCACTCCAGACAACATACCGCCAGGTAAAATTACATTTCATTTAAGTAGTGATGGTCAACAATTCAAATTAGCTGATGGTTATTTTGATGTGATTGATAATCCAGCAGTAAAGAAAATTACACCTACTGCCTTACATTGGAGTGGTGGTGAAAATATTAGAATAGTAGGAGGTAATCTACAAGATCTAGGTTGTATTAAAGTAAGGTTTACTTATCCAGAAACAAATGAAACAATATTAGTAGAAGGAAGATCAATAAAAGGAGGTATTGAGTGTATAAGTCCTGAATTCTCAAAGTGTGGTGATTGGTATTATTCTGTTACTTTAGATGGAATAAAATTCATTACATCTTTACCAATACCAATATATGGCAAGATAGTAATTGAAGAAATATATCCAAATCTTGGTACAATTCGTGGTGACACAATGGTGACTGTTACTGGAAGTGGATTTGCTGATTCAGGTGTAGCAAAGGCAAGATTAACAGTAATAGATAATGAAAATAATGTATATGAACCATTAGTAGTATCAGGTAAATATATTGATAATAAAATAGTATTTACTACTCCTCGATTTCCTTCATCAGGTAAAGCAAAAGTGGAAGTAAGTATGAATAATAGAGATTGGAATTGTGTCTATCAAAATAGAAACGGTGATACAGATATTATATACTTTTTAGTATATCCTCAACCTGTTATAACAAATATTCAAATTAGTGGTAATTATAGAGATATAGTTCATATTGAAGGAAACAATTTCTATTCTTACGGACCTGTTATTGTAAGATTTAAACCATTAGATGGTGAAAAGAAAGGTGAAAAATTAGATGTAAATGGACAAATATGGAGTTCTTCTGTAATTGAATGTAAATCACCATCATTATATACAAAATGTTGTATAATAGAAATAAGTCTAGATGATAAACATTATACGAGACAGAAAATAGGAATTGAATTTAAAGTAATACCAATTATAACAGCGATTAGCCCAAGTTGGGGACCTCTTTGTGGAGGAACAACTTTAACACTAACAGGAGAGAATTTTGAGAATACTGGTAAAATCGTTGTGTCATTCTCCTGTGAATGGGGTGGAGATAGAAGAGTATTAGGATTATTCACTGAAGATGGTACAATACAGTGTCAAGCACCATCATTTTTAGATTGTCAAAGAATGAGAAGGCATAAGAATTTGAATGTGAAAGTGGATGTATGTTTGTTAGGTGGTAGAACTATTAGAACATTGCCACTACTAATTCCATTGAAGATATTTAGATACTACGATAAAGATCCATTGATATGGGCAGTTAAACCAAAAGATGGACCAGTTTATGGAAATTTTGCAATGTTTCTTGAAACTCAACAAGTTCATAACACAAAAGATTTGATAGTGAGATTAAGACATGAAGCAACAGGTGAAACATTTTATATTAAACCAAAGTATAAGAAAGGAGGACAATTATCATTAATGGCTCCAGCTTGGGAATATTCCTCAGATGGTACTGTTGCTGTGAATGTTACTTATAATGGACAAGATTATTCAAATGATCATAAAAGAGCTAAATTAGGTATTTGGTCTACATGGCAGAATAGACCAGGAGCTGCAAAGAATCAATCACAACAACAAACCAAAAGTTTTGATAATCCAATGGATATAACAGGAGGTACAGCTGAGAAGTATGTTAGTTTGAAAGTTATTAAAGAGAATACTGAAACTGATTATTCTCTTAGACCAACTAGTAGAGTATGGAAGATTAAAGATTCTCCATTTGCACTACCTTCACCAGAGACTGTTCATAATGATTTATTCTTAAATGATAAAAAACTTCAAGAAACAGCTAAGAAAACAGAAGCATTAGCTCCAAAAGATGATAAAAATCCAATATGGTTGAATAAAGGTGCATATTTCACTGAATATGATACACCATTTACTGTTGAAGATCCGCCAGTAAATGAACAAGTATATCATCCACCATTTACAGAATTTACAGAAATGGATGATGAATTATTAAAGCAATTAGATGCTATGGAATCAGAAGGTGATTTATACTCAATCCCACAAACTGCCAAAAGTAAATCAAGAGCATCTTTAGTATTATCACCATATCCAATGACAAGAGATCATGAAAGTTTAAGAGAATCATTTCATCGATCATTATTAGATGCACCAAATATGGCACTTCTTAATGAGCAATTACAGGAGCAACAGAAACCATCTTCGCCTTCTAAGAGCAATAGACCAAAAAGTGCATTATTAATAAGACCGAGTACAACAATGACTTCAACAGCAAATAATACATTAAGATCAACTTTAAGAAGTGAAAGTGCTGCATCATTGTTATTACCTCCTACAATTCCAAGAGCACAAACAGTTCCTCCTAATCAATCATTATTATCATCAACTACATCATACAATAGATGTATATCACCAAAAACACCATCATTCGATAATAACAAAGGAAGATCAAGATCAGTAATGGATAATAATATGTTTAATAATAACAGAACATCTCCAACATCTTCTCTAAGACCACAATCAGAATTAGCAATGAATAATTCTTTATGTAATACCAAATTTGATTCAACCACAAAATCAACATTTTATGAAACAGGCAATAGTGTTTATAAACCAACTCCATTCAATAATACTAATTCTCCAGTAAGGAAAAGAAGAGAAATTACTCCAGCAAGGACAATCAAAAAACCAGAATCTAGATGTCCTTATCACTCTGAATTATCAATATATTTAAGAGATTTATTTTTAAATCCATCTGATGGGCATGATACTCAAATATGTTTTATGAGAGTATTACAAACATTTGATAAGAATTGGGATAATACCTTAGATTATCGATCATTTTGTATGGGTATTAGAAAATTATTACCTGATATTTCTGAAGAAAGATTAAGTGAATGTTGGAGAGAAGTAGTTCCAAAAGAAAAAACTCATATCTATTATTCTGAATATATAAATAGTTTAGGTCGTATATAAAATAAAATAAAAATATATATATGAATTATTTTTTCCTTTAATTATTTTATATTCCAAAATTCTTTAGACAATTCTCTCTTCACTTCTTCTGAAATTCCATTTAGCTCAATTATTCCAATTGATGAAAATGTTTTTAAAAATGATTGTAATTGTGATATTTCAATATTCTCTTTTACAGTTATTAAGAATGTTTCTAAACTGTCAAATATTTCTTTATTTTCTATTAGCAATTTTAATCTTTCTTCATTTAATTCATACTCCTAACATTGTTATCTTATTTAATCTTTTATAGTTTTTTAATCTATCTATAAGCATTTTTAATCCTTCATCACTCATTCCAATATCTATTAATTTAAAAACTAATATGTTCATAAGATACTTGATATATTTATTGATGAATAATCGTTATACTTATACACAATTTTACCTATATTTTCACATATTATTTTTATCCCTTCATCTCCAATTGGATTATGATGAATTGGAATGTATTCTGAATCTTTTGGTAAGTTTTCCATTAATTCCTTTAATCCTTTACTACTAATGTTATTGTAAGCTAAATAAAGACTTTGATAATCAATTTGCTTGATTAATGAAATATGAGAATCATGAATTTTTAAATCTATTTCCATTAGAATTATATAGTCTTTATACGTGCAAAATCATTTTCTCCATAATCTTTTCTCTTCTTTTTAATACAATAATTCAAATAATATTCTACTTCTTCATTATTCCATAATAGATTTTTAATGTCTATAAATGGATATTCTTCATCTGCTAATGATTTTGAACAAACAGATTTTAATCCATCAATTCTGATGTTATTTCCTTTTAAATTTATATTTTTACATTTACCTAAAGAATCTATTATATCTGATAATAAAATCACACTTTCATCATCTATTGATATATTACTCAAATTAATTTCACCATCCTCTATCATCAATAGATTCGGGTAGTATAATAATAGGTTAAATCCATCATTACCAATTGGATTATCTATTGAAGAAATGATAAATAGTAAAACAAATATACTATGAATTAATAATTTTACAAAAGAGTATCTGTCATTATTCACCAAACATTTAATTAAATAATCTATTCCATCTGAATCTATTTTATTATCACTAACATCAAGCACAATATTGTCATCATATTTTTCTAGAGATAAATATTGTAATCCATGTGAAGATAATCCCAACTCTATTTTATATTAACAAACAAATAATACTAGAAAAATAACAAAAGAAGAAACTACTGAAACAATCACCTGTATTTTTCATAAAATAATGGTGATATGGTGATAATAATTTCATTCCTTCATCTCCAATTTCATTTCCATTTAAATGAAGTTTATAAAGTTTTGGAATTGATGATAGATTATTAATCAATATTTCTATACTTTTATAAGTCAGTTTATTATCTAAGAGGTATTAACATATTAAGTTATACTTCTCAAATTTAACTCTGTGATTTCTCTTAATTCATTTAATCTTAATGAAATGAATGATTTGAAGAAATCATCATCAATCCCCATATCACTCAAATCTAATTGACGCATAGTATTAATTAATTGCGGAATGTCTTTATCTATTAACAACTCTTTACATGGATCGCAATATGTATCTGGAAATTTGGAGAATAAGGCTTTTAATGCAAATGAATGAATATTATCATTCCATTGAATATCTATTTTCTTAAGATTTGGATATTTATATAATTTTTCTGATAATAATATCATAGATTCATCATTTAAATTCATTTCATAAAGATTTAATTCATTTTTACTATTAATTAATAAATGTAAATATGGAAGCAATAATCTAAAGCCTTTTGAACGACTGGATTAACTACAACAAAATTAGATCAAAAATAAAATAATATATACATGTAAGATTCATATATTTCATCATGAATGGAATTGATTTTATAAATGATTTAATGAAATCAGAAGTAACACCACATGATGATATATTCAATTCTTGTAGATTAGATAATTGAGATAAATATGACCCAAAGAGTGATTGATACTGAAATGGAATTCTAATATTATCTAAACAAACAAATTAATAATATACTAAAATTCAGTTTTGTTGGATTTATTAATTTCATTATCCAAAAGAAATAATACATTCCTTTTTTGCAGGCACAAATATGATCTTTATCAATTCTAATTTCTTCATAATGACTAGAAACATTAAATATTATTCTATCTAATTTACATTTATTTCCTTCTTCACATTGGTGATTAACTTGAAATTTCAATTTCACGTTCTATTGATCTATCAAATTTGTATATTTTCATCATCAATAGCATAGCTAATATTCTTTCATTGGGTTTATTATTGTATGATTCTATCAAATCATCTCGAACCTCTTCCCATTTATCACTTTCAAGATTGTATTTTAATGAATTAGTAATTGGTAGAGGAACAATCAAATAATCATTATTGAATAACGTTTCTTTTCTTTCATTACACATCATTACATTATCTTCTTCATCTCTCAATATTTCACTCATCTTTATCATCTCTTTTTTCAACTCTTTTAAACTCATTCTATTCTCATTGTTCACTTTCAACATTCTTTCTATTATTTCTTTCATTTTATCATCACATTCTATATCAAAACTATATTTACATCTCACAATATTCTCTTTCGTTTTTCTCATATTATTATCTTCATTGAATGGTAATTTATTGTTATCATCTCATATAAAATACATCCAATTGACCAAATCACACTTTTCTCATTACATTCTAATCCATTTAATTCTTCAGGGCTTTTGAAGCATATATCATATAATCTCATATCTTCCTCTTTTCTCAATGTGTTTAACCATACATCACAGATCTTTATTTTATCTTCTTCATATATCACATTACTACTCTTCACATTATCAGCTTCTACATCATATTCATTCAACATCATCATAAGATTGGATATTGAACATATCACATCATAAATTTCCCAATTGCATATGGATTTATTCTTAATAATCTCTTCTAAATCTCTGTCATAGTATTTTCTTTCCAATACAACATATGCACTGTTTTTATCGAATTGATTCATTTTATATGGAAGAATAAATGATAAACACCATCCAGAATAAGTTGCTTGATTTTCATAGAATTTTAATATTTTATTTTCTTTTATATCAGCAACATTCAAAATCTTCACCATATGTATATCATTATGTGTGTTGAACTGTCACATCTATTTCATTACCACTCTTTTTTACCTTGTTTTTTATCTACAATTGTATATAAGCCATAATACTTTAGCATGACATGAAAATGCAGCGTATAACTCAACGTCCATGGATGAATATATGCAAAATGACTTTTTCATTTTTACATTTTTTTGTTTATTTTTACATACATAATCTGCAACATTATGAGAATTGGATAATCATCTTCAATGAATGGTAATTTATTGTTTATCATTTCATATAACTATATTCTTTAAAATACTAATCCATTCAGGAATATTAAATCTTCATTCTCTAGTACAATGTTACTAATGAATTATATTCACTCAATATTATTTATACATTATATAATCTATATACCACACTGTAAACATCACTTTATGATGAATGTATGTATTAAACTGTTTTCATTGAATTTTAATTTGTTATTTCTTTTTATTCCATTTATATTCAAAGTATAACCATTTTCATATCTCCTTCATCTTTCACAACCAAAACAACTTAATTTTCACTCTTTGTCAACTCTTTTTTAAATCTAGTCATGATAATAACGTGATTTTACCACAAATTTTTATAAAATACTATCAATACAATGCATATAAATGAAAAAGAAAAGTGGCTCAAAAATTGGTCTGAAAGTCACTTTTTATCAAGCCAAGACATTCGTTTTTAAAAACGTTTTTTATTTCTTTTGAATTTAATACAAGATGGATGCAATTATGTATACTAAAAAGAGGAACGAATTTGGGTTCCATTGCTACTTTGATGATGTAAAAGGTCAAATACTTCATACTGTTGAACCAACGTATAATTTATAGTAATGTAATATAATAGAGGTGAATTTGATGATAAATATATATTTAGAAATCCTACAAGTGTTGAATTAGATACAACTCCTGATATATGTTATCATGCTGTATTGTTTGGATTTTATATAAAAATTATAGGTTGGAACAGAAAGAGTCATTTTATGTAATAAAGGTATGCATCATACAGAAGGAGGCTGGCCAAAAGAAGTCGATGTTGATGATAATGATGCAAAGAATCGTTTTAGAAAGAAGACAGAGAAGGGTATCGCTGATAAAGATGGATCTGGAGGTACTGCACCTATAGCAGAATCAATAAAACGTTTAGGACCAGTAATTGTAGAAAGTGTTCGTCAAAATAGTACAATAGATTTATACGAAGAATATTTTGATGGTGAAATGGAAGATCATTCAAGTGAACCACCATCCGCTAAAGGTTTAGCCAAATTCAGAGATCCTAACGATGTAAAAAGATCAGCTACCAGTATCAATTGGAATCCAGAAGCTCCTAATAAATTAGCTATATCCTATTCAATATTAAATTTTCAAGATCAAAGATTTTTAAATGAAAGAATGCCAGTACAATCCTATGTTTGGGATATTAACAATCCAAACGCTCCAGAACAAGAACTTGTACCAGCATCACCACTCTGCTGTTTGAAATTCAATAAATCTCCAGATACACTAGTAGGTGGATCATATAATGGTTTAATCACTTTCTTTGATATAAGAAAGTCTGGTGGTAATCCCTGTGAAGTATCTGTAATAGAAAACTCACATCATGATCCAGTATATGATATTCACTGGGTACAAAGTAAGACAGGTAATCAATGTGCTTCAGTATCAACAGATGGAAGAGTGTTATGGTGGGATACTCGTAGATTGAATGAACCAACTGATGTAGTTGAATTATTAGATGAATCAACAGGACAATTGTTAGGAGGTAGTTCAATGGCATATTTACAAGAAGCAGGTCCAACTAAGTACTTAGTAGGTTCAGAACAAGGTTTAGTTATAAATATCAATATGAGAAACAAGAAACAAGGAGGTGCTTTGACTGTATATGATCCAATAGGTAGACATCATGCACCAATCACAGCAATAGAAAGAAATCCAGCACATCCTAAATACTTCTTAACAGTAGGTGATTGGACAGCTAGATTATGGGTAGAAGACCTCAGAACTCCGATTATGACTACACAATATCATCCATCTTACTTAACATCAGGATGTTGGAGTCCAACCAGACCAGGTGTATTCTATGTAACAAGAATGGATGGTGTTGTAGATGTTTGGGATTATTTCCATACACAAAGTGAAGTTGCTTATTCACATAAGGTTGGTGATTTACCATTATCATCTATTGCAATTCAAGGTGCTACTAGAAATGGAGGTGGTAAATTAGTTGCTATTGGTGATGTTAGTGGTACAGTAACTTTATTAGAAGTATGTGATAGTTTATCAGTTCCAAGGTCGAATGAGAAAGTAGCGATAGGCAATATGTTGGAAAGAGAAACAAAAAGAGAAAAGAATCTAAGTGCAAGAATAAAGGAAATAAAGAAGAGACAACAACAGCAAGCATTAGAAAAGAAAGCTGAACAAGATATAGCAAGAGAAGCAAATTCTGATTCAATGATAGCTTTGTTGAAGAAAGTGGAAGAAGATTTTGATAATTTAATTAATGAAGAAGAAGAGGAGGAGAAGAAAGAAGAAAAGCCAGTTGCTGAAGCTGTTGCTAAAGAAGGTGATGATAGTAAACCAAAGAATCAAGAGAGTAAAGCAGAATTAGAAGGAGAAGCTAAACCAGCAGAAGGAGAAGTTAAACCAACAGAAGAAGGTGAAGCTAAACCAGCAGAAGGTGAAGAAAAGCCTGCTGAAGGAGAAGCTAAAGCAGAAGGAGAAGAAGTTAAACCAACAGAAGGAGAAGAAAAGCCTGCTGAAGGAGAAGCTAAAGCAGAAGGCGAAGAAGCTAAACCAGAAGGAGAAGAAACTAAACCAGTAGAAGGAGAAGAAGTTAAACCAACAGAAGGTGAAGAAAAGCCTGCTGAAGGAGAAGCTAAAGCAGAAGGCGAAGAAGCTAAACCAGAAGGAGAAGAAACTAAACCAGTAGAAGGTGAAGAAAAGCCTGCTGAAGATGAAGCAAAACCAGCAGAAGGTGAAGAAGGAAAACCTGTTGAAGGAGAAGCTAAACCAGAAGGAGAAGAAACTAAACCAACAGAAGGAGAAGAAAAGCCTGCTGAAGGAGAAGCTAAAGCAGAAGGCGAAGAAGCTAAACCAGAAGGTGAAGAAGGAAAACCTGTTGAAGGAGAAGAAAGTAAGGTTACAGAAGGAGAAAGCACATTTACTGATGATTTCAAAGAATCAGAAAGTAAAGTAGAAGAAGGAGAAGGAAAACCAGTTGAAGGAGAAGAAAGTAAAGTTACAGAAGGAGAATCACAATTAGTTGATGATTTTGAAGAATCAAAAGCTGAAGGAGAAGAAAAGCCAGAAGGTGAAGAAGAAGCAAAAACTGAAGAAACAAAACTTCCTGAAGGTGAAGCACAGGCTGAAGGAGAAGATAAGCCAGTAGAAGGAGAAGAAGAAAAACCTGCTGAAGAAGAAGAAAGCAATACAGACGATGCAACAAAACGAAAATTATCGCCTGGAAGAGAAATGGCAATTGGTCAATATGGTAATATACAAGATGTTCAATTAGAACAATCAACTGAAGAAGCACCAGCAGAAGAAGCAGCTCCAGTTGAAGAAGAACAACCAGCTGAAGAACAACCAGCAACAGAAGAAGCTCCAACTGAAGAGGAAAAACCAGCTGAAGAAGCACCAGCAGAAGAAGAAGCACCAGCTGAAGAAAAACCAGCAGAAGAACAACCAGCAACAGAAGAAGTTCCAACTGAAGAGGAAAAACCAGCTGAAGAGGAAAAACCAGCAGAAGAAGCACCAGCTGAAGAAGAAACACCAGCTGAAGAACAACCAGCTGAGGGAGAAACACCAGCTGAAGAACAACCAGCTGAAGAAGAAACACCAGCAACAGAAGAAGCTCCAGAAGAAGATACAACCGATAAAGTTGAAGAAAGTGGTTTTGATGATGATTTTGCAGATAGTAAAGCAGAAGAATCAACAGAATAAACAGAGAGAAGTTTTTCCCTTCCATCTTCTTTCTGATAATATAAATAATCTCTTATACACATTCCTTCTTAATTAATGATTATTATTTACTTTTTGTATTATATTAAGTAACAAAAACAAATAAAAATAACTATAAATAATAAATAACTAAAAACAATATTCTTTCTCTATAAATTCTGCTTGAACTTTTGTATATCTTGACCTCAAATTATCATATGTTTTTTCTCTAATAATAAATTAATAATAAATATGAAATATACAATCTTCTATATCTAGTACCCCAATCAAACATATCTTTATCATATTTCTTCTGTAGAAACTCCAATTTAGTCGATAAATCATTAATTTGTTCTTCATATGATTTGATTAAATTTGGTAATGCACTAGAAATGGAAGATTGTTCAGATTTTCTTCTATCTGATTGAATTACCGATTGTTTTACATTCGTGGAAGATGAAGAAGATCTTTTAGATAATTCTAATGGAGTGATGCGATTTTGTTGTGTTTGTACTATATTTGATGGACAAGTCCTAGCTGATTTTAATTCTACTAAATCCATTACATTTTGACATTCTTCTTGCGCTTTTGTTAGTTCTAAAGTTATTTTCTCTTTTTCATTTTCTAATATTCTTGTTTTCTCTAGTAATACGTCATTCTCTTTTTGTAAATCTACTAGTTTTGTTTTATAATAACTACATTCTTTTATTATATCTTCTTTAGATTTTTCATATTCTTGGTCTTTTAGTTGATTTTTCTATTTCATTGTCAATAAATAATATAAAATACAAATCTTTCTTGTTGCAGTAATTGATACATTTTTTCTCTATCTCGCGGCAATCTTTGACTATGTAATACAAAATATAATACGACTGTAAGGAGTTATATCTCTCAGCTTTTAGTAATTTATCTCTTCTTTCAGCCTCAGATCTATATCTCCCAGCTATCATATTTTTCCATACTAAAGCACTATTTAAATCACTCTATATTTTCATAAACTCTTATAATACTTGAATTCTCTTCTGAGTTAATCTAATACTTTTCATGTGTTCATCTACCGAATCCATGTTTTTATAGTTATATTATTAACAAATCTATTTATGAAAGACTACTTTACTCAACAGCTAAATCAAAATCGAATTAAAACAAAATATCCGTTTCTCAACAACAGATTGTTTCTTTTTCTTATATGAAGGGATATATCGCTTTGTTACTATGTCTGTCTTTTATTTATTTTACACATTGTAATTATATACCTGATGCTGTTACTACCACTGAAGAGACTATCATCTTAGGTGAATATGATAATCTTTCTGTGTGTGCTGTGTCAGTTTGTACAGATGTTTATTTAAAATTAGTGGATGATTATGGAGATGGTTTGTTTGGTGAAATATACATAGACGAAAATGTAATTGTCGCAAACAACACATTCATAGGAAAAACAAATGGACAGTTCGGTCCAATATGTTTATACCAAGGAGATCATATTATTTATGGAGGTCCAGGACCTTATATGGACGATACAAGTGTAGAGATAGTTTACTCAGGAACAGATGTACAAGCATTACCACCTACCTATTTATCAACATTTGAAGTACCTGCTAATTCTACATCAAGAGGTATGCAGTCTTTCTCGATAGTTGTAGATGATTTAGAAATTACTTCACCTTCATCACTTATAATGAATGTAAATTCAGGTTTAGAAGTGAAGTCTATCTCAGTAACTCATTATAAGATGGATTCAAACAGTGTAATGCAGTTTAGAATTGTAGCAAGTAATATCAAATTCACACTTGACAAAGGTAATTGTTTAACTTTTCCTTACACTTATTATCATCAATTATATGATAATGTAACAATTCAATGTAATGTAGAGGGTATCAATAATGTGCTAAGAACGTTAATATTAAACTCATTTGAATTATATAAAGATATTACTCCATTGATAACAATCAAAGCTGATGATTTAGGAAATACAATTAATTTAAAGCACAACGAGTTGGAGAAACAGATATCTATTGATGTAACTGATTTATATTGTAATGGTGAAATATCTAAAGAATCTCCAGGTATAATCAGAGATAGAAGAATTGATTCAAAAAATGAAGAATATAATGTGAATATGAATTGTGTGTTTTATTTACATAATACTTATCGTTTAAAATCATTAAAAATGGATTTGGCGAATGATAATGTTGATTACATTAAAGTATATAAAGGAAATTCATTAGCTTCATCTTATAATGTATATTATCATAATGATGTAATAAATGAAACAAGTTGGACTGGAGAAATGATTGTAGAGTTTAAAACTAACGATAATAGTAATGGAAAAGGTTTTATTTTGTTTTTTTCAGGATTGTTGGAGGATTATGGTGATAGTATTATGACATTCTATTTACCAAGTACAACAAGTAGTACTGTTGTTTCTAATGTAGAAAATGATTTAAAAAGTATGTTAAAAGGAACATATGATATGATTAATTTAGTTGAAAATGAGGATTATTCTATAGTAATAAACAACACAGAAGTTGAAGATGAAGATATTACAATTGTTATTACATTATTTGAAGAATCTAAGAATCCATTGACTAAAACAATAGTATAGCATATATATACGAAACTATAAAGATATTATACAATTCAAACACATTAGATCAAAAATTCTCATCTTTATCTAATATAAAGAACGCAACATTTGTTACTTTACCACATTCTGGTTGTAATAATGGAATTACTGATTTAACTGGTACTATTGAAGATAGTTGTGTGTGTGGACAAGGATTTGGAGGTAAATACTGTGATGAAAAGTACGAACCTGTTTGTGAGGAAGCTTGTTATACCAAATCTGATATTCATACTGATTGTTGTATAGAAGTAGGTGATAATGTTGTTGTTTATAGTAATAATCGATTAGTACATTATAATCCAAATACATTTTCATATACTGCTTTAACTGAATCAATGGTATGTAAAGATAAAAATATTAATGACACTACAACTACTGAACCAACTAGCAGTAGTACTAATAATGAAGAAGAGACTAGTTTTACCAATGAAGATGAAAATAATAATAATAATAATAATAATGAAGAAGAAGAAAAAGAAAAAGAGGAATTAACCTGTATAGAATTGAATGAAAATGGTTATTTAGAATCATTACCAAATGGAGATATAGTTACAATATATAGGAATTCATTATATGAGATTAATGGTGATACAGGTGTGTTAGTTAAGAGAGTATTAACTTTACCATTTGATTCAGTAGAATATGGAGTAAATAGATATACTTATGATAGTGTAAAAGACGAATGGTATGTATTAGCTGTGAATAAAAGACGTATTTATCGATTAAACAATTTAGGAATCTTATTAGAACCATATTATTACGAATTTGATGATGATGAAATAAGTAATCCAAATAAATACTATTCATTCTCTTTATCAACACATTATGTTGAATATAATCGTACTAAATACGATTATACAGTCAAAGAAAGATATGAATATGTTTATGAACCGAAATACAATAATAGTCAATCAGATAAGCAATGTTTTATACAACAAAACAAAGTTGTTCATTCAGAAAACTCCTTAGAAACAGTTGGAATTACAAATGATACAACTCCAATAATGATTATAGCAGATAGTAGAAGTTGGTATTATATGCATCCTTCCTTTGGCACAATAACAATAAAAGAGAATTTAGAAGGTTATAAAGAAGGATATATTAATAAACAAGGTATAATAATCGTATTAGATGGTTGGGATAAAACTTGTTATAGTATTTTCCCAAATGGTTTAATTCAAGGAACTCCACGATGGAATGAAACGTTTAATCATTTAGATTCAGGTAAACCTTATTCTATGTCACATAATCCGTTATCTAATATCACTTACTGGAGTGATAATACTGGTCCACATAGAATTACTGCTATGAATGAATATGGTAAATTATTAGGATTTTTAGGCTTGACATTTGGTGATTTTGGTTCTGCTGGTTCTTTGACTGTAAGACCAAGTGCATATGCTCCTAATTGCTATTTAAGTGAAATAATAACAGAAGGTAAAGCAGGTGATTTAATAACTGTAAAAATACATGCAAGAAATAAAGTTAAAGAAAAGTGGATTTATCCTACTCATTTTGAAATAGAATTAAAGACTACAAGTAATGTAGGTGGTGTAGATGTAGAATATACATTCCAAGGTGAAGTATTAGCTACTAATGAATCTGATGAATATGTTGGACAATTTATAGTGAATTTAGCACAAGAATATGATGTATACGTTTATCATACTGCAATGAAGTTTATGATTGATGGTATTCCATATAAATATAAATCATTCCCAAGTTATACAGATCCAACAATGTCAACAGCCAGTGGTAATGGTTTGGAAAGAGGTATAGCTGGTGAAGAAATGAAGTTTACTGTCATAGCTTGTGATAGGTTTGGTAATATCAGAGATTCAGGTGGAGATGAGATAAAAGTATTAATAAGTGGTGAAGAATTTGATTCATTAGACATTGTTGATAATTTAAATGGTAGTTATTTTATCACTTATAATGTTACTCAAGCCAAATCATATGTTATTGAAATATTTATAAAGAATGATGATGAGTTTATTGAGATTGATAAATCACCTTGGACTGTATTAGTTACACCAAAAGAAGTAGATCCAACTCACTCTGAGATATTACCAACAGGAAGAGAAGAAGTGATAGTTGATGGATATATGACATTACAAGTAATATTGAGAGATGAATATGATAATATTATTACTGATGATGATTATGATTTTGAAGTGATTGTTTATGCTGATACAATCTCCATTACTAACTTTACACATACATTAGCAGGTGATGGTACTCATTTATTCCAATTTTATAACTCTTATGCTGTAGATTTGAGTGCAAGAGTCAGAATTGATGGTTATAGACTTGGTGAAAATCAAGAAGAATTAATCGCCATTCCGTTGAAATTTAAAGAGTTATTAATCAGTAGACATGATGTATTAGCTGTATTAATGCAAGCATTAGCTGTATTATCATTAATATGGGTTAGTGTAATGTTATTTGGTTTAATAAAATATCGTAAACATTATATTATCTTAATGTCACAATGGGAATTGTGGATTCCTACATTGATTGGTGCATATTTTAGTAATGCTGGTATTATAGCATATACCACTAATATTAGCACTAGTTCATGTGGTGCATCAAGAATACTAATACACTTTGGTTTTATTATGATGTTAAGTGCTGTATTCCTCAAAGTATGGAGATATAATTGTGTTGTTCAATCAGTTGGTGCTTCTAAAAGAAGAAAGAAAATAACGAAAGGATCTTTATTCCATCGATTTATGTTTATTAATTGTTTAACATTCTTTATCTTAGTGTTATTACAGTTAGTGAATCCTTATGGTCCTAAATTAATAAAAGGTAAGAATAAATTAAGTGGTATTGTTACAATTCAAGATATATTGTATGTATGTGAATGTAGATATGATCCTGTATTTAGATATATGTTATTAGCAGCAGTATTAGGATTTGACTGTTTTATACTTTACTATGTTTCTTCCATTCAAAAGATTGTTCAAGATAATGGATTTAAAGATGGTACATTTATAAAATACACAATGTACAATGTTTTAATCTTTTTTACAGTTGGTGTAATAATAGAAAATGCAATGAATAGCTCACCTGATATAGCAACAGCCATTTATTGTTTAACACTAATCTTAGCTGGAGATTCAATACCTTCGATATTAATAGGATTTAAATTCTATCAAGTGTATTGTTACAATAAAGAAAATGGTACAAAAGAAGTGAAAACTCAATTTGATAACGATGATCATTTGACATTAGCAGAACCAGAAAATCAATTATTCTATTCCTCTACAACCAATGCAACTACTAATATGGTAGGAAATCCAGAAATGGCAAATTTCTTAGACAAATTAAAAGTATGGCAAATGCGTATGTTTAGAAAAGACTTAACTGCTGAACAGTTTGAAAAATTAACTCGACAATTAGTAAGAATAGTTGAAATAATAACAGGTAAAAGTAGTGGTTTAAGTCGATGTTCTACCACTACATTAAATACAACAACCAGTGAGAATTCCTCAATAAAAGGAAGTGCAACCAATAAGACCAATACAAAAGATAAAAAGATGAGTGTAGCTACTAGACTTAGACCAAGTAATGCTCGAAGTAGTTTGAATGCAACATTGAATTCACCTTCATTTAGAGGAATGCAAACAATAGATCCAGCTATTTCATTCTCTGTATTAGATCAAGATATGGATCATTTCAATTTAGATGATGATGATGATAGTGAAGATGATGATGATGTAGATGTTGATGGAATAACAGTAAGTGGAGGAAATATTGGTAAAAATGGTAAAAGAAAAATGCCCAAGATCAGTATTCAACATTTACAGACAATAGAAGAAGATGAGAAACAATTGGCTGATATACCATTAGCTCCAGATCCTAAACATGAAGGAGTATTGTCACTTGGTGATGTTGAACTTTAAATTATTGATTATATAAATATATAAATATAAATATTCTATTTCCTTTTTATTTTCATAGAGTAGTAGTGAATAAACACAAAATATCAATCCCAGTAATTGTTAAAGTATTTTACTTCTTAATTATAGGCTATTTTGGTCTTCGATCTGATTTAGCATATTCTTTATACTATGGCATCTTTTCTAAACTAATAAAAAAGTGATTTAAAATATATGGGGATTTATCATTTAACCAAAAGTTTCAAAAACACAAATTTTAAAATGGATTTTATTAACAATATACTCTCTAAATGTGAAGTATTTATACTTATTTATAAATAATAGATAAAAGAAAGAATAGAAAGGAGTAAAAGAGAAGTAGATTTGGTGATGCTTCAAGAAAATGCTTTTATAAAGATTAAAATCTTGAATATATGTGGAATAAAAGAAGAGTTGATATTGAAATTCAATGAAAATCATGCATTATTGTTAAAGTGTCATTTAGGCTTTATCTATCATTCTAAAATACAACATTTGCATAATAATAGTGATTATATTTTAATATCAAGAAATTATTATGCAAAAGACTTGGAGCAAATAATCCAAAAGAAAATGCTTACAAGAAGAGATATTTGTCGTATAATGTGTAATGCATGTAATGTTTTGGAGATATTAGCTGAATATGATTTAATATTATATAATTTGAAAAGTACAAATATTGTGTATAGAAGAGAAGATGATTCTTATGGTAAAATAAAGATTTGTGATTTATTCGTAAATACTTTAAGAAAAGAAGAAGAGGTGAGATTATATGATATAAATTTCATAAGCCCTGAAGAGTTAAGTGGATTAGAATGTAATGAGAAAAGTGTGATTTGGTCAATTGGATGTATATTATATGAAATAATCAATAAAGAATTACCATTTAATAAAGATAATGATATATATAAAACAATGAATAATATACTTAGATGTAAATATAATAATGAAATGATGAAAGATTGTTTAATGAAAAGAATGATAGATAGAATGTTAAAATTGAAAAATGAAGAAAGAATAAGTTTGAAAGAATTGAGTAAAGAAATGATCAAAATGTGTAAAGTGAAAAAAGACTGTAAGACTTTAAGGATAATATATGAAAGAAAAGATGTAATGTATAAAAATGATAAAAAGATACTGATGTTACTATTCTCTGTAGGATTATATATATTTCATATTACAAGAATTGAAAGTGAATGGGAAAGTATATATAATATATAAAATATAATATAATGATATATATATATATGAATAGAAAATAGAAACGAGTTGGTGAAATTGTTCAACAGAAGACATAAAGAAAGAATATTGTCGATATTATTAGCTATGTTATTATTCAAAAGAGATTATGGAATATTGAATAGAATAAAGTATAGGATTAAACACAAATGTAAAGATAGAAAAGAAGAGTGTCGTTTAGATGAAATGATATTTAACCTTGAAACTAGTGATGATTATGGTTATTATGATGTAATTAAAATATCACCAAAATGTATTTGTTTATGTGAAGAAGGAATTGAATTTTTTTTCAGGATATTAAATCAAATAGATCCAACTAGAATTGAATTTGGTATAATACAAATAATATTTAATCTTTTAGATAATGTAAATATTCCGCTCAAATATCAATCACTATTTGGATCCTTATTTTCTCAATTATCAACTCTGAGAGAAATATACTTCAATTCGACTAACCTTACTTCTTATTTCATTGAATCATTTGTTAAATCAATTCCATATATGAAATTAATATATGTTTATATGCCATGTATGTATTACTTACTATAATATTTTATAACAGATAGCAGTATTAACTTGAAGGGGATGAAATTGTTACTTCCTTATATGCATTTAATGAATGAAAAAACTGTATTAAATATAAGTAATTCAGTAATTGATGATGATTATTTCAGTTCAATAGTTTCTTTAAAACCAGATAAATTAAAAGAAATAGAAAAGTTGTATTTAATAAGTATTATTTGATATTTATACTCTTTAGATGATAGACTTACTCATAAAAGTGTTGAAATACTGATTAGCAATTTGTCTTCATTTCCTAATCTTAAAGAAGTTCATATAGAAAGAAATAGAATAGGAGATTTGGGGATGAAAATATTATCTCCACATATACATTTGTTGAATTATAATTGTTCAAGTATAATTATGATTGTTAATTATGAATAGAAATGGGATTATCTTCAAATGGATTGAAATATTTAGTGAATGGTTTAAAGAGTTGTAATCATATAACTTGTCTAGATATAAGTGATAATAATATAGATTCAGATGGGATAGAATATTTGATGAATTATGTGAAAGAAAATGATAATATTAAAAGACTTTTCATTCATAGTATATTTATAATTGTATGTTATATGTTGTTAAATAGATAATCCAATTGGTAATACTGGTTTTAAGTTATTATTAGACAACCTAGATATATTATATAAGGATTTGAGTAATTTGTCAATTGATGATGAAAGTGTGATATTATTAGCAAACAAAATAAATACAATAGGAAAATTGAATGAAATAAATCTGAAAGGAAATAATATTAAAATGAATGGATTAAAAGCAATTTGTGAAAAATCTCTAGAAAAAGAAGAATATCCATTAATAGAAATGAAAAATTTATCATGGACAAATGAAGAGTTGGAATATTATTTGGATTATTGTGGAGAAAAACGAAAAGATCTAGAATTTGATGATGAGGAATATGATTTCTCAAGTATTTTTTACACATTTTTATTGTAATAGATTTAAATATTAATGATCTTCATATATTAACAATTGAATCGATTGAATATAAAAGAATTAATCTATCAAATAATAATATTAGTTATAAAGGATTACAAAGATTAATTGATTATTTCCCAATAAATGTTGATGTAGAATACATATTAATAAATAACAATCCAATTGGAGATGAAGGAGTAGAGATAATATGTCAATATTTTGATAAATTTGTTAAAAGGGATATTTTCAACAAACCAGTATCATTAAATCTATCAAGTATTAAAAAATTTAGTATAATTCTGTAATTTGAATAGATATTGGGATGAGTCAAAAAGGATTGAAAATGTTAATAGAAAGATTAAAAAAATGTACTTATGGTATAAGGGACATGTATTTAGAAGGATGTGAATTGGATGAAAATGGGTTAAAATTAATGGAAAGAAAACAAGGAAACATTTGATTGCTTTAGTTACTTATCAGTAACAATAAAAGAAAGAATTAATCTAAGAGATTTAAAATCATTTTTAGATGCATTATATAGAGTTGGAATAATAAAATTAAATGGAATTTCTAAAGAGATGAAAGAAAAAGTTTCAAAGGAATACTTGAATGTTTTTTAACCAATTACACAATTATTATTTTCTTATTGATATATTTGATATGTTTAAATCTACTGAAAAGAACATAAGTATTATATATAATTGTTAAGTATTATCTAAATGCAATTTTTAAAATAAAACACAATTAAAAGAAAATGCTTCAAATCAAGCTTTGTAACAGACATATTATTTTTTTATTGTTTTTAAGAGTATTTTTATAGCCAAGATGGGAATGGAAGATGAAGATATACAGTCAACATTATATTTTAAAGCTATAAAAAAATTCTATCCTACTCTTTGGACGAAAGCTGCTCAAAATCAATGGATGGTGTGTATACCACAGAGTTGCTCAGTCAAGGAAGAAGTAACAATAGATAATATTCGTATATATTAGTACATAATACTTTTTAAAGGAGATCACGTGTTAATACCAACCGAATCAAGTGGCGAATTCAACACATTGAAAGGAAAACGTGTACATATAATAGGAAATCATATAACAACCGGGAGTGGTTTTAATGAGAGTAAAGCCGTATCAATAATATTTACCCAAGAAGTGCGAGTACCTGATGCATTTAATGGTTATTCTAGTGCAGAATGTGTGTTATTATACTTGAGTTGTCCATTAGAAGGCGGTTTAGATGCTCCATCTGAAGTAGATGAAATGAAAAGTCAGCATATTAGTAACTATATGACTATGATATTATCCTACCCTGAAAATGAAACGGTCATAAATGGAATTGATGCATTTATATCTCAAGTAATAATTGCATCTAAAAACAACACTTTACAATAGTATATTATTTATTTATTTTTTTATTTATTTAGTGCAACTCCTTCTTTACCTCAACAGATATGTGAACAGTGTGAGAGAGCAATGAGATATATATTGTATTCACCTTGCTTCTTTTTCTCATCAAGAAGAGGACATAAATATTTTGCACCAATAATGCAGACTCTAGAATCTTATGTAATGTCAAATTTGTATATTTATTTAACCATAATTATTTTGATAGATATAATGTTGTATATGGTATAATATTAAATGAAAATATTGAAAGTACAAAGCAATTATCAGAAGGTATTGAATTTATGAAAGATAAACAAATATCTGATTTTAAAATAAAACAACAATTCATATTATCAGATAATGAAATATCAGAAGCTATTATCAAATTAAAAAGAATATCTGTATAATTATAATGATTACAGTTTATATTATAGAAATGTAAAACACCATTAGAAAAGGTCCAATGTTTGAAAGACACTTGTGATACAATTAATGAATGTATTGATGATCATTTAAGGCAAAATGGAATATCAATAGAATCAGTAGAAATGACAACAGATGATATAATCGATTTTCTTATTTATACAATCTGTAAAGCATATCCCTGAGACAAAACACTTACGATCTGATTTAATATATATTACTCAATATCATTTAACTAATCTAGATACTACTCCATTAGGTTATACAATTGCTAATTGTGAAGTTGCAATTAATTGGCTGGAAGATGCTATGACACATTTTAAGTATATATTTTTTTTATTAGAGTTTATTTTAATTTTATTAGTAATATGAGAGAACATGATGATCCTTCTGTTTCATCTTCATCCTATTTAATTCCTAGTTTAGAAGCTTTTGGAGGTAATTCTCAAAGATCTGTTTCTTATTCCTCTTTTGATTTTAGTATATATATAGTATTTTGATTATATTTTCTATAGCTTCTTCACAATTATCTGTATCTGGTGATGACAGATCATCGGAAGGTGCTTTGTATGAGAAAAGAAAGTATCATACTGTAGTTACAGGGTTAGCACCTCATAGAAAGTCTTGGTCTTCAAATATGAATATAAAAAATCCAGTTAGGTTATGTAGATTTGGTTCTTTTCCTAAAATTAACCCAGAAAGTTAAATTAGCATTTTTTAATACATTTAAAATGTTGTATATATGATTATCAATTGTATGTTTGATTATAAAAAACTAGAATGAGAAAATATCTCCATTACATCGTTTTATAGACTTTTTTAATATTATGGTGTATCAAAATTGTGGTAATATTTTTCATTATAATTTAAAAATGCTTATTTCTCTCTTCATACTTACTTGTTCAATATTTACATCAGTTTTTATTTTTATATATCAAATCTACAATCATAAAAAGAAAATTAAAGAGATTGAAAGTAGTTCAAAGCAAGTATTTATTGTTCTATTAATTTTAAGATTGCTAAAGAATGTAAAGAATCTATATATAAGTTGAGCTGTAAGTTGAAAAAAGAAAAACATCTGATAAATGAATGTTCAAAAGTATTACACATTTTGTGTTTATTCCAATTAGAATCTAGATAAAATTGAATCTGAATCTAGTTTAATTAGTGTAAATCCCATTGGATATGTTGAATCACCTTTTGAAGATAATAAATTTGTTCCAAGACATGGTTATTTTACTTCATCAATTAACTCAATTCTGAAAGTAAAATATGATGAAGAAATAGATATTGATGAATTAAAACAGTATTCACATTTAATTGTTGTGTATTATTGTCACAAAGTGAATATTAATAATGTATTACCAAATAAAGTTCCTCATCCATATTTAGATAATAAAAAGACAGGAATTTTTTCAACTAGATTGTATTATTATTTAATTAATTATCTTATATATAGTCCAATTCGACCTAATCCAATTGGAATTAGTATAGTAAAATTAAATAATATCAGAATTGATGAAACTAGTGAGTATATTTATCTTGATGTTTCAAATGTTGATATGATAAATGAAACTCCAATAATTTCAATCATTCCTTATTCTTCTACCTTTATTCCAGCAGATACATATTCTCGGTTGTATAGAAATAATATAATTCTATTAAATAGTAATGAAAATGAAATTATCTTATCAATAACATCCAAAAGAAATGTCATTTTTTCTAAAGAATCAAAAAATGAGTTACAGTCTTTAGTATCGTCTTTCAAATTCTATAAAAACACTGAAGAAATAAAAGATGCAATAATTGAGGTATTAAAATGTGATCAAGGTAGAAGAAAGTTGAACATTGAGTATAAATGCAAATTTGACTCAATCATCTCCTGTTTTCAATATACATCAGATGATACAATTCTAATCACCAAAATTACACCAAATGCAAAATAAAAAACACAAAACAGAGTAAAATAATATTATAATTTAATTAACATTACCGTTAAATCGTCGTGTGTGCTTCTTCTTTGGTTTTCATTCATTTTCTTATACTGTTCCATGGTCACATGACTACACTTAAACGCATGATCCATAGCAGCGAATAATACGGCATTTGGTATATCTTCCATCTTTCCATTCACACTTCTTACTATTTTACTAATATCATCATTATCTAGTTCATCCCAAATACCATCAGATGCCATTAATATATATTTATCATTCTTCAATGGTTTAAATGCCACTACTTCTGGACGAGATGTGATATAATATCCTTCATTCAGTTTTCTTTCATAATATCTCTTTCTTACCAATGATTTATCAAGTTTATCAACTGGATACTAAAAACATTAAATTAATTATATAATAAAATACTTTTAAATGATAATCTCCCAAACTTCTAGAAGGCATTAAGAATCCTTTAATCCAACAAGATCCTCTTCTATATCTGAACAAATCTTTCACTCTCTTTTCCAACTCCTCAGGACTATCAACTCTTTCACTTTGTTTATCTTGTAATAATCGTATTTGTTCCAAAGGATTCATGCAGTTATATTCTTCAGTTAAATCTCTTGTTATATAACTTGTATTATCATTTGGATCTGTTGATATTAACACAGCATTTGAATCTCCTGCATTTGCTAAATAATAAGTATTATTATAATAAGTGGCGGTTAAACAACAAGTACCTCTGGATGATATTTTATTCTGTAATACATATTTGTATAATTCTTCATCACATAACATATATCCATACATAATTCCTGCTTTTACAACACCATCATCTTGTTTTCTTTCTTGAAATGTCATTACTGATTTTTCAATGTAAGAAGCGATGATTTTTGATACTCTTCTGGATACTTCGTGACCTCCATGACCGTCAAATACACCGAATACTATTCCACCTTGTTTGATTGGAGTAACTGAGTAGAAATCTTCAATTTGCTTATGACTCTATTATTTTAAATAGGTTATATTTATAATATATTCATACAGTAATTTGTGCTGCTAATACTCTTCCTGATAAATAGGAAGGAATTGCATCTGGATTTGTTGTAACCATATCTTTAAATGGACTTTCTATTAATATTTTGGATGGTTTAGATTGATTGTTTTCCATTTTAGGAGGTTCTGCAGCTTCAGTTGGTTTCGTTAATAGATATCCACCATATATTGCACCACAGGTGAGTCCAATAGGTAATACAAATTTAGTATTGAATTTGCTACTTATAATTATGATTGTATTATATACTGATTTGTTTGTTTCACAAATGGTGTAAATGAGTGAGAAGAAAGCTTTCTAAAAGCTTGAGATGCATGAACATATCTTCTTGTTGACTAATAAAATAAAATATTAACTATACTGCTTTTATTAATCGAGAAAACATAATAATTTTAATTTAGTCAAGATCTGTTCAAACCTCAAGTTTTAAAAATTCATTTTATTCAATCAATACAGCTTTTTAACACTCCAAAATACAAATAAAACATATTTCTTTCTTTAAAATAAAATATAATATAAGAAATTTTATCTTTTTTTTTATTCTTCTTCTTCATCTTCCTCATCTTCTCCTTCTTCCTCATCATCATCAGCTGTATTAATACTATCTCTTGAAGAATCTCCTAAATGAGTATCTCTATCGTCATCATCAATTAGATTTCTTCCTTCCTCATCTTCAGATACGGATCTACTACTATCATCATCGTTGTTATTAAGATCACTTTCATCTTGTCCGTTTATAATATCATACAATTCAGTCCATTGTGCAATAATTCTTCTTTTTCTTTCTAAATCATTCATTGCTCCCATTGATCTAATTTTTAAATAAGTATCCATTCCCATTTCAAAACCAATTTTATTACTCATTAAAGCAACTGGACTTATTATATATAAGAACATATAATAAACCTTCCAGAATAATCCAAATATCATTAAACAAGAAGTGATAATCAAAACAACTATTGCAACAATAATTGCAGCAGCTTTTGAATGTTCTTGTACATTAATACTTAAGAATTTTACTCTATTTTGTAATCTTTCTTCAATTATTTTTCTTGTTTTAATTTCTTGTTCTACATCCAAATCAACCATTTTTACAGTTCTACGAATAGTTGGTGCAATATTACCAGCTGCATCAGATACAGTATAATTGTACTCCCATGTCTTATTATCAATTTGTCTATGTGTAACGATTACTTTGTCAGTTAAATCACCATCATTTTCATCATAAGCTTTAAAACATTTACCATTCTTTGGATCAGTACATAATTCATATTCTTTTGGCATTTTAGGATCTTCAATTAAAGATCCACATTTACATATTGCTTTTTCAACATATTGTCTTCCGATTAATGTAATAACTGGTGGTCTTGTATCAATACAACCTGTACCTCCATTTATACCAATTGGTTTATGATTATACCAAGGTTCTTCATTCCAATTACGAGTAGCAGCTTCTTTAGTGAAAGCCATCACAATCTTTACATTGATATCCTGCTCTACATTGACAGGAATAACTGCCATTCCTATTAATACAATCAGCTAATGGATGACATAAAGGATGGAATTGTTTAGGGAATTTATCTTTTGGTATAGTGCATTCATTAATATCAACAATTTCTATATTACGATATGTATTCTGTATTGGTGTCTTTGTATTACTTGGAACTGAAACGGTATAATTAACGGCTCGTTTAAAATAGCCAACATCTAATAGATATTCATATTGTAACACTGGATCCCATTCAACATGATATTTGTGTTTAGAATTATCATTTCGAGAGTGTAATATCTGAATACCTTTCTCAATGTAACTAGAGTATTGAGTTAATCTCATATTCTTTTCTCCTTTTGGTACTACCTCTGGTGGTCGTTTATCTATACATCCATTATCAGTATGACCATTGAAGGTTGGATCAGTCTCAAAACCATTTTTACATATACATTCAAAACTACCATCAGTATCATGACATATTGCATTATCACTACAATCATGAGCACCTTTATCAATACCTTTTCTTAATGTACATTCATTGATATTCACACATACATTCTTACCATATCGAGCTACTAATGCATATCCTTTATCACATACACATTCATATTTACCTGGAAGATTGATACATTTAGCATGATCACCACAGATATGAGTAACATTCTCATTTTCACATTCGTTTATATCAGTACATCCTGTTCCATTCTTTAAACCATCACCTCTAAATCCAATAGGGCAATGACATTGATAATAAGCTGGTCTATTATCTGTCTTATAACACTCTTTATTATTCTCATTACATGGAACACATTTTGCATTTGTTACACATTTATGATCATTAAAGTCACATGATTTTCGAGGAATACAGTGATAACCATCTCCTTCATAACCATCAGTACATGTACAATTGTAAGAACCTAATGTATTTGTACAAGTAGCGTATTTACTACATCTATTTAACTCCTTTTTACTACATTCATCAATATCTTCACATTTTTTACCTGGATTTTTTGGATCTAAGTCTTTATAACCTGGTTTACAGACACATTCAAAACCACCATCTTTATTAATACATTGTGTATTACTTGGACAGTTGTGAAGTGTTATATTTGCACATTCATCTATATCCTCGCATCTTTGACTTGCTTTACATTTATCATTATCTAGATAATCTTCATCACATTCGTGATTTACTTTGTAGCCAGTTTGACATTTACATTGGTAAGATCCTGCTGTATTTACACAGATCATATGAGCGTCTAAACACTTATGAATACCTAATTCACACTCATTAATATCATCAATTAGGACTTTGAATATTATACACTCTACATGACTTGCATTATTATTATCCATGAAGGTTACATTGGCAGTAATCTATTAAATTAAATAAATATTGAAAATAAATATACATTATATTCACCTACCTTTCTAGAAGCCATGTTTCCATCAAATAAAATATCGACTGATTTTACACGTTCGGTTGTATGTCTTTTACGTAAGTCAACTGTGATTTTATGCATTAATTCAGCATTATTCTCAACGTTTTCTGTTGCCTGCTGCATTTTGATGGTTTCATTCCATATTGAACAACTTCCTACATCAAAAACACTTCCTTGTCCCATTCCATACTTCTTTTCTGATTTCTTTGGTGTAGGAGGTTCAGGTTTTGCTTGTTTCTTTTCCTTATTATCTTCAGCAGCTTCAATTGGTACTGACCTATAAATATGAATTGTCATCTCAATGTATACATTACAAGCATAATACATGCTAATATAAATGCAATTCTATATAGATTTTTCATTGTCAATATTTATAAAACCAGTTAAATGATTTGTTATACTTTCTATTACTACTAATTTTTAAATCTTGAGAAATAATGCAAATCTTCAAGCCTTGAGTTTGTTAATTTTGGCGCGAAAATAAAAATGCAATTATTAGTAAAGAAATTGAGCGAAAATGCTATTATTCCAACAAGAGGATCAATGTACGCAGCAGGATTAGATCTTTATAGGTATAAATGTTGTATGTCTTATTGAATCTAGTTCAAACAACTATACAATTCCTGCTCATGGTAAAGAATTAGTTAAAACAGATATTGCTATTGCCATTCCATATGGGTTTTATGGAAGAGTCGGTATTGTTCATAAAATCATTCAATTTAATAGCTCCTCGTTCTGGTTTAGCATGGAAGAACTTCATTGATATTGGTGCTGGAGTAATTGATAGTGATTATAGAGGAAATGTTGGTGTAGTTACCTTCAATCATGCAGATACTGATTTTCAAGTAAAGAGAGGTGACAGAATAGCGCAGTTAATCATAGAACAAATATCATTAGCTTCAGCAACACAAGTAGAATCATTTGAAGAGAATAACAAGAATGATTCATTAGAAGTGAAACTACTGTCGTCAGATGCTAAATTACCTATCAGAGGATCTGTAGAAGCAGCTGGATTTGATCTGTTCAGTTCAAAAGAGGTTATAGTGCAACCGCACTCATCATCGATAATTCCAACCGATATAATAGTCCATCCTCCAATAGGAACATATTGTCGAATAGCTCCAAGATCAGGAATGGCATGGAAGAATTTCACTGATATAAGTGCAGGTGTAATAACCTTTGGTGATATTTCTAATCCTTTAAATATTTATTTACATAATCACAATAGTAATGAATTAAGAATAGAAAAGGGAGATAGAGTAGCTCAGTTAATATTAGAAGCATATGAAAAAGTGGAGGTTATTCAAACAGATAAATTAGATGAAACAAGCAGAGGAGCTAACGGATTTGGATCAACTGGTGTTAGTCTGAATGATGATAATAATCATAGCGATAATTCACCACATGTCGATAAGAAAAGGAAATTATCTGATTCTTCAATTACAAGTAATCTCTATTATACTAAAGAGGATATTGCACATATTCCAACCTTGAAGAATGATGTGATTAAATTATATAGCAAAGAACAACAAACACTCTCTCCATTCAGTAAAAATATTGTTAAAACTGGTGTATTTACAAGTATTCCTAATGGAACATATGGTAGAATATCTTGCACACCTAAATTAGCTAAGCAATTTGTTGATGGTGGAGCTGGTGTTATTGATTCAGATTATAGAGGTGAAATTGGTGTTATTCTTTTTAATCATTCTCCAAATGAAATTGTAATAAATGGAGAAGTATGTAATATGACAATTGAAAGGATTTCTCTATGCTCTGTGAAAGAAGTTGAAGAATTGACTGATACTGATAGAGGTGCTGGAGGTTTTGGTTCTACTGGAAAATAAAATAGTTACATATCCTAAATCTAATAAATATTTTATTAAAATATGTCTATATAATGATAAAACTAAAAAAGAATAATCTGGCTTGACCTATTCAAGCAAACCAATTAAAATTAAAAACGTTTTTCGTTATTTAAATAAATTTCTTTTTTTCTAATCAAATCAATATAAAATGTCCACATTTGTTGTATGAATAATTTATAAAACCAATTAAATTCATAATATTTATACCATTTAATTTATAGACACCAGATTCAAAAAAAGAAGAATTCCGTAAGGCTTTAGAAAAAGGAGGAGTAATTGATGCTTTAACAAAGGTTTTAGTATCATTATATGAAGAACCAAACTTCCCAGTCAACGCAACAGAATATATTAAAAGACAACTTGGTGCTGATACTAGTGTTGATACAGACTCTCTTCGTGCAGAAAATGAACAATTAAAACTAGAGGTTGAACAATATAAAGCTCGTGTTGAAGAATTAGAAAAACAAGTATATTAAAAATATGTTTATTATTCATAGTTGGAGGAATCTAAACAACAAGCATAACTTATTTAGTAAAATTATATGTTAATTGTTGTATTTTGGGATTTATTCATAATTCATACATAGAATCTCTTTAATCTTTTTAAAATGCTGATAATATTTTGTCTGTGCTATTATTTAAACTATCATATATTAAGAATGCCAAAAGAAACTAAATCACATTATTTTGAAGAAACACCTCCACCAACTCCTACAAAAAGAGTAAAAATAATATATACAATTATATAGAAAGCAACTGATGAAAAAAGTAAGATGAAGAAATCAAGAACTAGTAATTGGAAGGAATTATATGATGTATTATAGCTCATATAGTTTAGTTGATTGTAAAAATGCGTGCAAAAGAGACAGCTCCAGTAGATGGTCCATGGAGCTGAAAGATTAGCAAATAGAGCTTTACCGCCAAAAATATTCCGATATCAGACTTTAGTTGGAACTATGTTGTCTGCACAAACAAAAGATGATGTATATATTAGATTAATAGTGTTTAGATAACTTGGTCAGCAATGAAAAGATTAAAAGAACATGGTTGCACTCCAGAAGTGATATCAAAGACTTCAATAGAGGATCTAGAAGCTTTTATATACCCAGTTGGTTTCTATAAAAGAAAAGCAAAATATCTTCATGATTTGACAGAAATATTAATTGAAAAATATGATGGAGATATACCAAAAACATCAAAAGAATTGAAAGAATTACCAGGAGTTGGTGAAAAAGTCTCTCAATTAGTATTACAGATTGCTTGGGATATTGTTGAAGGAATATCAGTTGATGTACATGTTCACAGGATAAGTAATAGATTTAAATGGGTAGACACAAATGAACCTGATAAAACCAAAGTAGAATTAGAGAAATTTCTACCGAAAGTATAACATATATTAATATTATACTTATAGAGAATACTGGAGACCAATAAACCCTTTACTTGTTGGTTTTGGACAACAAATCTGTACTCCTGTGAATCCAAAGTGTAATATCTGTTTATGTCATGATCTATGTCCTTCATCAACTTGGAAAGGTAAAGAGTTAAAACCAACAGATCTCTTTTGAAATAACAATAATTTTCACTATTTATTTATTCTTATTTCATTCATATCATTAATTCTTATTCAAGTGTTGTGTGTAATGTATTTCTGATATAAAATAATGATTGTATTAGATATCAATGTAAAAAAGAAAAAAAAACTAAATTTCACGATCTGATCTAATCTCGCTGTAAATTGATTTTTTGAATTATGTCAGAACCACAAAAGCAAAATCGTATAATATATATTTATTTACTGAAATAATTAACATAGAAACAGTTCCATCGGCTCAAACAAATCCCAGTTCCAATTCTACAGTACAAACCACAGCTGGTAGAAATAGTGATCCTAATGGTGTGCAACAAACATTTCCACCAATTAACTCATTACAAGCTCAAAATCCTGCAAGTCAGCAACAACTACAACAATCTTCACAAATTAATGCCACAGGTCATCTTCCTGTAATTCCCAATCAACCACAAAATGCTAATATACATATTGATGAAGAAAGTGATGAAGAATATCCAGCAAATCAACAATTTACACAGCCGCAGCCACCACCACCTCAATATCAGCCACCTCCACCGCCTTCATCTTCAGATGTAAAAACAGCCGGTTCTGGTAGATCCAAAGATAAATTAGATGATTATAAAGAAAAATCAAAACTACCCTTTGGATTAAAGATTCAACCAAGAATTTGTCGACCGACTCGAGGAATCAAAATAGATAATTTAGAAAAATATTTAAAAGAACATAACTTTCAAAGTTATTTAAACGAATTGGAAATAGTAGAATTATTTGCTGATTCAGGAATAACAACCACAGTATATGTGCTATTAATAGGTGGATATTTAATAACAAAGAAAATATTCCAAATACAACATTTAATCACTAAATATTCTGATAAAAATAAACTAGATAAACCTGTGAATGACAATTTATTAGCAGCATTAGTTGGTTTAGTTTCAGAACCAAATTCAATTGATATGTGGAAGAATGTTGTTGGTTTATATGAGAAAGATTTACCAACACAAAAATGTTTATCTGAATATTCCAAATTATTCCCACTGTTAACAGGTTGTATGAAAGAAGTGATGAATAAGAAAGAAGTTGAATTAACTGAACAACAAGAAATAATGAGAAAATATTTGTTAGAGAAAAAGAATAATGAAGATAGAACGTTTAGTACTATTGAAGAATGTGCAAAGAATTTAACTGAAGTTGATCCCAATATAAGTAAGTAGATTTTAATAATAATAATCTTTATTATATTTCAAAATTTTTATAATTGTTTTTTTGTAATTAATAAATTAAAAACATAAATTAATTTAATTAAAATATACAGGTTTATTAACATTAAGAATAGTTGGTTTATCTTTCAAATCTTTATTAGTAATTATCCACAAATAATCCATAAACTTATTTTCATCAAATCGAGATGTTGAATTATCAAAAATATTCATTACTTCACTAAAAACTTCACTTTCTCTCATTCTTAATGTAAAATATTGATAAGCTTCAATATCTGCTTTTATATCGATCAAAGTAGCATTTCCTAAAGCATATAACATTGTTATATTCGATAATAATTCCCATTTCTGTTTCATCGTTTCAGCTTGTACTTTTATTACATCTTGTGTCTTTTTTGCTAATTCTATATCTTGTTCAGCATTTACACTGTTTTGTATGGCTAAAGATATTTCATCTGGTAAATCTGAACCTATTAATTTGACTGCTATTACATCAACACAAAACGGATTTAATGTTTTTGTTATTTCTGTGTTTAGTTTATTAACTATATCTGATCTTCTTTGATATGTATCTAATGCTTTAAAAACTGAAAAAACATCCCTTACTGACATCTGTGTTAAGTATTTTAGTGTTGGAACAATGTTACCATTATAATCAACATGTATTCTATGTATTTCATCATAGGTTGTTTTGTATTTATAAACGACAGAAATATCAATTGGCATTGTTAGTCCATCATTGGAGACACATTTAACATTTGTTAGAGTAAAGACTTGTTGAGTTGTTGGTAATGTTCTGTAAGTAGTATAATAACCGGCAAAGTGTAATCCTTCTCCTACTACTTCTCCATCTGTATATTCTCTTGTTAAAGTGTTGTAAGGTATTCCAACACAATTAGAACATACTTTAGCTAAAGGAGGCAATATGAAGATCATGCAACAGATTCCAACAACAACAATAGTTGCAATAGTAACAATTATAACTGTAGCAACTAAATATGATTATAGAATAATAAATATACTGTTCATATCGATAGAAAAGAGAGTTTTAATTTTTCTATTTGTCCGTTTCAAAAAAAATAAAAATTGATAGAAATCAACAAATAATAGAAAAAACACTATAGTAATAATTTGTATATTATTCTTTCGATGGAATATCTTTGAAAAGAGGCAAATCAATAAGATCATCAATACTCCACCTCTTTGCTGGATCTTTCTGAAGCATCATTTTAACAACATACTTCAAAGATCCAGAAAATCTAGCAGGCAAATCTTTAGACTCTTCTCTCAAAATATGTCTTTGCAGAATTGCAACAGAATTACCCACAAAAGCAGGTACACCAGTGCAAAGTTCATAGATAATACATCCTAAACTCCATATGTCTACTTTATTAGTATATGGTTGTTGAGAAATCACTTCAGGAGCCATATACAATGGTGTTCCAATAATTGTTCTTGCCATACTATCTTCCGTTGGTACTTTTTTCGATACTCCAAAATCTGCAATAACACAATTATAGTCTTCATCTAGTAATATATTCTCAGGTTTTAAATCTCTATGAATAATACCATTATGATGTAAATAGTATAAACCATCAACAATTTGTTTGAAATACTTTAAGATTTTTGATTCTTCATATTTTCTCCCTTTTCCTGCTTTAGCAACCATTGAAAATAGATCAGAATTCTCACAATATTGAATAATAATGTATTCTAACGAATAAGCTACAGCACCATCATAATATTTCAATATATTAGGATGATTAAATGATTTTAATAAATCTAATTCTTGTTCCATCATCAATAGAACTTGTTTATCAACACCTCTTAAATTGATTTCTTTCATTGCATATAGTTTTTTATCTTCTATATTCTTTACTAACCACACTTTACCATAGGTTCCTTTACCTAATTCTTTTTGTTTTTCATATTTTACCATCAATGCTTTTATTTTCTTTTTACTTTCCATTTCTTCTAATTCTTTCTCTGTTGGTGGTTTTCTTTGTCTTAATTGAGTTTGTTTACCTCCACCAGCTACTACAACCTTTGGTTTATCTTCTGCTGGGTTTGGTGTTTCCTTTTGTTGTTGTTGTTGTTGTGATGGTTTAAATACTGATACTGGCTTACCTACTGCTACTTTTGGTGTTGGTGGTTTAGCATTTGAATCATCTCTTAAATTGATTGGTTTAGCATTAGCAATAACATTTCCTTTCTTCTTTGGATTTAATGGTGTTTGCTTAGAACGAGATGATGGATTGGGCGATGGTTGTTGAACTGGAGCAGCAGCTGGTGCTGGTGTTGGTTTGGGTTGTTCCACTGGTTTAGACTCTTGTTTTGGTTTTAGAATAGGTTTAGATTCTTGTTTAGGTTGTTGCTGTTGTGGTTGTAGTGGTGATTGTGATGGTGGAGGCATATTATTATTATTCTCACCAGGTTTATTATGAGTAATCATAGTAGCATTGAGATTATTCAAATTAATATTTGAATTATTTGATTCAGTAGATGATGATGAAGATGCTAATGATCCTCTTCTAAATACAGATGATGAATCTTGTGAAGATCTTCGATTCTGTGATGATGAATTAGGAGGTTTAACTCTACCAGGCATTTTTATTGGTCTATCTTGATATACAGAAGGATTATTAACAGCATTTAAGTTACTAACACTTCGTGGTCTATCTTGTAATGATGATGGATTTAATGGTGGTGAAGATGATGGAGATGATTTGGGTGAAGGAGATGGTATTAATGGTGGTTTATCATTATTAGATGATATTGCTGGTGGTATATTAGATGATGGATGGAATGATACATCAGTTGGTATTGATTGGTTCATTAATGTTACATTACTTGGTGGTACAGAAATTGTATTAACGTTTGGTAAATTGAACTTATTCAATCCACTTGGAATACAAGTTAATGTTTCTCTACAGTTGGATGGTAAATATTTTAATGCATTTTCTGGATCATTTAATATATGTCTAATGCTACTAATTGCTAAACGATTGTATTTGTCTGTACACATCGTACATTCTAACAAAATACGAAATTGAATTGGAAAAGTTGGTGGAAATGCAATATTACTAGGTGGTGGGTTGGGTGGATCATTGTGAGTTAGTAAAAAGAATAATATACAACCAAATGAGTAGATATCTACAGATTGATCAACTTGAACTTGTGTTAGAATATCTGGACATGCATAAGCACTTTTGAAATAATCAAAATTTGGGAAAGAATTAGCTAAACTATTGTCTGTTAATAACATAAAACCTTCAGAAGTAATTACTACATTTGAAGGTTTTAAATTCTTGTAGATGTAACTAGAACCTGCAAAATATGTTAGTGCATTTAATATTACATGTAATACATTTGTGATAAACTCTGTATTTGGTACAACTGAACCAATATACGAGGATAGATTACATGAACCTAGATTCATGTACATTTGCAATCTACCTGCTTTTGAATCTACTTTAGACACTTTAACTAGGTTTTGACAAGACATTTGTTGATAGAAAGATGCCTAGAGCAATAATCAGTATGATAAAAATATACTTCATAAAATAATTTACTTTGAATAGCATTTGAAAACTTAGTTGTAGCTATTTCTTTTACTGCCCATTGCTCTCCAGTTGCAGGACTCAAAAGCTTATAAACCACACCAATAACACCCTTTCCAATAACTGAAAACTCCTATGAATGTATATTTCTACTGTAAATACCAAAGAGCTCATAAAAACAAAAAAATTAGTCAAAAATTTAAGTTACTGAAAACATGAGTTTTATGTACAATGATTAAACACTCCTTTTTCTTCTGTTATAGAGAAATATAAAGCAAATAATAGAATAGTATAAACTCAGTTCAATGTTATACATCAAATATATAAAATGAGATACAATTGTCAAAACCAATAAATCAAAAACATAAAAAATAAAAATGCAATAGATTTATATATACTACATATACATTTTACTATAGAAATATTTACTTTGTAATTAGTTTAGAAATGATTATTCATATAGAATTTGTTTTTATAATTTGGATTATTATGGATCATGGAATACAACCATTTCATTCCATTTTTAATCCCATTTCCATTTAAATTATTTACACCTTCAATGTTATAGTGCCGATCTTTTATCTTACACAAATCCAATTCTTCACTTATCTCCTTTAAACTCATACTATTATCTTTATCTATCTTTGTTGCATATATTAACAAATCAACTCCATTCAATTCGCTAATACTCAACAAATAATCTAATTCACTTTTGTTTTCTTGTAATTTTTCTTTATCACTTGAATCCAAAACAAAGATTATACCCTGCACATTGCTATAATAATGTCTATAAAAACAACGAATCTATTAAACAATAAATATTTATGATATACTTCATTCTTAGGAGATAATGAGAAACTGTGAAATAAATTTGAATCTTGTTCAATATTATCTACATAAAAGGATGATAAAGGATAGGTTCTTTCTATCTCTCCCAAATTGAGTTGTTTTAACAGTGTACTCTTCCCCGACCCTTCTAAACCAATCATTATTAATCTATTAACAGGACATACTGTATCTGGAGAACAGGGTGGAGATACTTTTTTTGGTGAAGGTGGATGTAACGGTGGGAGTATATGTAAATCTTTTCTTTTTGATGAACATTTTTTCAGCTCCTTAGCCATAGTGTCTATTTATCTGCACATTCACTGAATGTAAAGAGAATGAGAAATGTAATCTTTGCAGAAAAGTATAGTGACTTGTTTTAATGCGGAGTTAATAAATAGAACATATTTCAAACAAAATACTAATTAATAAATAAATCATAAAACCATAAATAACTAACATGAGAATGAATGCAATGAGTTATTCTCACATACAGTTTCATTATCTCCAATTCTAACATCCAATGTAGGTAATTCATATATTCCATGATTATACACTTTAAATATAAATGGAATATCATAATTCACCTATAAAATATATCGAAACACAAATACAAAACTGTCTAATCTCTGTATATGAATAGTATTTAAACTAAAATAATATTTATCAGTATTATCATCTACAGATGCAGTAATATTAACGTCTAATAATGGACTATTAGTGTTATTCATAACAGTAACACTTCCATTTGTTAATTGTTGAATATTTATGTTTGATGGTAAATTATAGTTGTAAATTATCTTTATAATATTGGATTTAGCAATATTCAATCTATTTATTATTATAATAATATACACTTTATTATAAATATGTTCATAATGAGATGATATATTTTTATAGATTATTGTAATGTATAATTGACTTATTGACTTGGATATTTCAATCTATAAAATAATAATAATAATTAAATAATAATATATAATATACTGGTAATGTGTATAGTTCATTTGGTGATATTACAACAGGCAATTTACTTGAAACATTATACACTAATAAATCATTGCTTTGATTGTGTAATAATATCTTTTCTATTGATATACTGTTGTTCATTTGTTGAGGACAATCAAACTATTATTATATATTATATAAATAATAATTATTATTACATACAGTTAATGATAAAATGAGAGAATGTTCTAAATTGATTATTTTTGTTTTTACTGATAATGGCTCAATTACAGTTAATTGTGTGTTTAGATTCAATGGATATATTATGGATTTTGATGAATAAAGTGTGTATAATATGTCAGCATTGATTGAAGTGATGGAATTGAGTTGATTTGGAATCATAGACACTGAAAACATAAGTGGAACAGATATGTATGGTGTAGGTACATGTATTTTGAGTTGAAATGTAAATATATAATCACACTCTGGTAAAATTACTTTAGGGTTTAGATTTTTAAAATTTGTGTAAGAATAAGTATTAAACTGTATAACTCTTTCATATATTGAATTTTTCTTTTTCTCCATATATTCACTATTGTTTTGTAAATATCTTAAAGATTATACGATAATGATAAATGTATGGAGCAGTCTTTAAAATATGTTAATATATTTGATTTCTTATATTCAGTTAATGATTTATTGAATGTTAATGCTATAATACAAGTTACTTCCTCATCTAAGTAAACCTTATAGACAACAAAGATACCTTGTAAAAAAGATATTTTATCAGATTTAATATTCTCTTTGAAGAGTAATAAAGCAGAATAATCCTTGTTGTTCATTACAATATCTTAAATACAAAAATGTGTATTATCAAAAAAATACAGTGTATTAAACAAAAAAACAAAACATCATATTAATTTAATATTATTATAATATAAATGAATAAATGACTCATTATTGACATTCTATCGAATTAAATAATAGAAAAAGAGAAAGTTATACATGATTTACAATTCCTAACTCTGGAATCAATTTTTGAAGATGATAATTCATAAAATACTTTGTTATTTGATATGAAGAATTCCATGTAGTTAATAGTAAGGGAATTTGAGTTGCATTTGTGAATCTATAATAAAGAGTAATTAATACGTTTCACAAGAATTTGAATAACTAGATAATGAGCAAAATATACCTATTTTATAATTACTGAGAGATAAAGCACCAACAAAGTTACGTATTTAAACAATCAAGAAATACTACTAAAATCGTTTAGTACAATGATATATGCTCTACTCCAATTGTTTTTTTATTTGTTTTACATTGAATTCCAACAGAATATGTTGCATTTGGTAGATTCCATTTACCCTATGTTCTAAAACATTATAAAGACATACAATCAAATCAAAACCACCATCATAAGGTCCACCACATAATTTCACAAACAAAATTATGTTTTGTTAAGTTTTTCAAATACCTTAAAGTGTTATAAAAATGATTATACTTTCTTCTCAAATAATCTTCCAACCTGAACACTTGTCATGTATTGATTTTGAGAAAATCAAGGTGTGTGAAAAAAGTTTGAATCACCAGTTTTAGATTACGTTTAAGCATTCTTTTTTATTGATGAAACAGCTAAACAGGATATTCATTGTTGCAATAGTATGCTTTGCAATTGTATCTTCTGAATGCTACAATAAATGTAGTGGTCACGGAACATGTGACACTTCAAATCGTTGTATATGTCATAGACAGTTGGGGTTGGGTTTAAATGAAGCAGATTTTGAAGCTCCAATGTATACAGGAGCAGATTGTTCAGAACGTATAGTGATTAGTTATTTTATGTAATTTAGGTATGTGTCCAACAGGAGTAGCATTTGCGCCAGTTGTAGATGATGAAGAATATTTTGAAGTAGTTAATCTAGTCAAAATCTTCTAAGCCAAGAGAATTATTTGAAATGGCTGGAACTGAAGGTGAAGATGAAGGTGGTGAAAATACTGGAACAGATAAAGGAGATGAGCCAAAACCTACAACTCCAGGACCTACACCATCTGTTGATGAAATTTTTCAAAAGATTTTGATAATCAAACTGCAATTGTAGATAAGCCTATTGAAGTATTTAAACCAGTAACTAGTAATACTCCATCATTAGGAGGAGCAATGAAATGTAAATGGTGAATGGTGAGAGAAATATATATCAATTGTAACACAAGTAGATAATCAAATAGTTGCTGATATTGAATTTAATAAACTAGGAGAATTGTAAAGTAACATATGTTAGAAAAGATTTATCATTATCTGGAGTATTATCTTTTGATAAGAAGTGGCAAAACTGCAACTTGGGAAAATGGTGAAGAGATGAGATTATATGGTTTTCAATATAATACAACATATGATGTAAATGTTGCTTGTGTATTTGATGAAACAACAGGAGTGATTCAAGAATTATCTAATAAAGTGACATTATTGAATGTTGAAGATAGTGAAATGTAGTAATTTACCTATCATAAAGCCAAGAAGGAGAAATATCCAGCATTCTGTTATTTATTAACTGTTGGTGTTGATAGTAATAGTAAAGTACAGAATATTGATTTATTAAGTTCAGAATTAGCTGAAATGGTTGGAAAGAGTAGTGATGGATTAGTATTTGGACAAAATATAGAGAATGGAGCTGTTGTTGTAATGAATGGAGATGATGTATTTCCAGATAAGAATAGAATGTTAGCAGAAGGTGATCCTAAAGAAGGTCCATATGCATATGTTCTTAGACTTGATAAAGAATACAATCCAGCAAAACCAACTGATGCACCAACAACAACACCAGAAGAAAATACAACACCATCAGCATCAGCATCAGCATCACCGTCCCGTATTTTATCTGCTGATCCAACTGCTGTTGCTGGTACAGATTTTTCTGCTTATAAGAAGTATTTACAAGTTGGTAATAAAGTGTTTATAAGAGTTTTAGTTGGAGGAAAGACATTTGCTACTCCACAAACATTACACATAGTTCAAGAAACTCAAACATGTGAAGCTTATTGTAAAGATAATAATGATAAATGTGGTATTAATACACCTACTACCAAAGGTTGTTATGTAATATTTTTAAGTGAAAAAATTATAAAAGACAAAGATGCAGAACTTGGAGAAGGTGATAGAATTTACTTCACATTAACAGCAGTTGGTATTCATCCAACTTATGAATGTAGTGGTGTTGGTAAATGTAATAGACAGACTGGTCAATGTGAATGTTTAGCTGGATATACTGGTGATGCATGCCAAATATTAACTTGTCCAAATGATTGTAGTAATCATGGAAGATGTGTCAAATCATCTCAAGCAATAATAGACGGTTCTACTGCATTTGCTGCAAGTGTTCCTACTATGTTTGGATATCAGAAAGAAGCAAAACAGAAGTTGTATGGATGTATATGTGATAAAGGATATAGAGGTCCAGATTGTTCATTATTAGAATGTCCATCTGCTGAAGATCCAAGTGGTGGATCTAATAAAGAAGAAACTGGTGAGTTTAGAGATTGTAGTGGAAGAGGTATTTGTGATTATACAACTGGTAATTGTCAATGCTTTGATGGTTTTGTTGGTACAGCTTGTGAAACTATTTTTTCAAGCATGTAAAAAAGCATTATTAATACTAAATTTATTATATATTATTATTTCTCTCTTTAATCACATATTTTGTTTTTTGTGTAAATTAACCCAAAAATAAAATGAACATATCCAATTCAGAATGTTTGTTATTAATATAAAACATTTATTTATGCTTTAGCAAGAATTTCCTTCTTAATGGCATTTTCTCTCTTTCTTAATTTGTTTTGTGTTTTGAAACCTAATACACCTCCACCCCATTTTCTTAAGCTAGCAGCTTCGTTGTACATGGTGTGATAACTTGAAGTGAGATTAGCTAATTTGCTTTCATCTTCTTTGTTTACAGCTGTTAAAGCAACACAAGTTGTGTGTTTTAAGTGTACTAATTGACCAAGACGAGCTTGACTTCCAATAATACAATAGGGAACTTCCATCTTACGACATAAAGCTGGTAACCATACAATTAACTATAAAAATATTAGCGAATACTGAAAGAATTAGGTAAGAACCCTCATTTATATATTTACAGAAATAGTACGAGCAAGATTTAGAATATAATAATAATAAATTGAAAAAAAAGAAAAATGAATGAGTAAAATAACAAGTTCATACTATATATCCCACAACTCACCTCAATAGGATCAACGTCGTGAGCGATTACGACTAATTTGGCTTTCTTGCTTTCAATAGCATGAGTAACTTCATTCATTCCGAAAGTTAAGGTGTTTGGACGAGCTGGTGGATTGTAAGTCTTTTTTTCAGCTTTGGCTTTAGCTTGTTCTGTTAAACGAGCTTTTTTAGCAGCATCTGTTTCTGGTTGGTAGTGTTCTAATAATTTCATCAATTCAGCAGCTATAAATAATTATTAAAAACCAATAAATAATACTTTGATTTTTGTTTAAGGTGTTTGAGAGTTGATTAATTGCTGGTGGAACTTTTAATCTCATAGATAAGATTTTCTTTTCACGTTGTAAACGGACGTATTTTGGCCATCTTACAAAACGGGTGACATCTTTCTTGTGCTAAAAAAACATTAAATATTGAATTAAAATATATTCATACACGAATATCACCACCAATTCTGAAGCTCTTTGGTTTTGGTTGGTATAAATGGTTTGTAGTACTCTATATAATGATAAAATAATATAAATACCATTTTCTGAATTGGAAGGGGTAATTATTTAATTTACTAAATTTCATATAAAATTCCTATTTAAAAGGATTTTTATTTATACCCCCTTATAAATCAAACAAATATCAAGCTTTTGGATTTTTTAAAATTCTATTTTCTCGATGAATAATAGAAATACAGGACAAAATCAAAACAAAATAATATATTTTAATCTTGCTAAAGACATTGAATCACAATATATTGTATTACAAATACATTTTTATTATAGATTTATACTCAATCATTAACAAACTTTTTAGAAGCTTCAATGAACAATGCACCGTATAATAGAAATATTAATTTATGATTAATGTTAGTCAAACACAAGAAAGTAGAAACATATTGCTTGAACAATTTAAACAATTACATCAAAATATTACAGAAATGGAATTAAAATTAGTAATATAATTCTATTTATTGAAATAGCAAGATTTAAGATTATCGATAATTAACGAACAATATCCACCAGATCATGGCTCTGCTGCTGTATAATGCATTAATAACAAAGAATTAGTTAGATAGAGATATATATTTTTTTATTTATGTTTGATTATTTGTTGATTTTCATTTTAGACATTAAATTATCAATCCTTAAGTTATCATTAAACTGTTATAACGATTATTATAATGATAATATGCCAGATATCTCTTTTAATCATTCACACAACACACAGAAGTTTGTGTTTCGTTATTCTAACCTCTTACAATAGTTATTCCTACTCTTGCATTTTTATTGTTTTAGATAAATATAATCCCCTTTTAATGCTTCATTATAAAGAAAATAGGATCAGAAGTGCTGAAAGACAGCATATTCGTTCTTTGATCTACATTACAATAGCATTGATAGTTGGTATAGTCTTATGCTTATATCCTATATAGCTGTAACATATTTATTTAAAGCACCAGATGTAAATCAACGATTGTTACTTGAACAGGATGGAAACGATACAAAATCATGTGGACAAAGATTACAAGTATAAGACACACGTATTATGTTAATATTTCAATAGGAAAAATACAACTGTACTGAAAATCGATGTGAAGAGAAAGCTTCAATGTTCAACTACCTTTATTTCTATCAATGTGGCATTTTTAAACACAATCTACCATTCTCATTCTGTTTACTATTATTGCTAACTGTAATTGTGTTAAGATTACTAAGTAGCACAGCTGATGAATTCTTCTGTATCTGTCTAGAGACTTTAGTAGTTAAATACAAAATATCACCCAATACAGCAGGTGTAACCTTCTTATCATTTGGTAATGGTTCAACTGATGTATTTGCATTAATAGTTGCATTTCTAAGAGGATCTTATGAGATGGGAGTTGGCGGAAATATAGGTGCGTCATTATTCATCACTACAATTGTCGTATCATTGGTATTATTAACAGGAGGAACAATTCATTTGAATATTAAACCATTTTTAAGAGATATATTATTTTTATTAATATCTGTTATTTATTTAATGATTATATTTATTGATGGAAAGATAAGAATATGGGAAAGTATAATAATGTTATCAATATATGTAATATTTGTTATATTGGTGATAACATTAGGAGATATGAATTTTAAAAAGAATAAAGAAAAAGAATCTTTATTAGAAAAGCAATCATCATCAATCAAAGAATCATTATTAGAGAATGGTAAATCAACCTCAGAAACAGATAATATAAATAATAATAGTTCAACTCAAGGAAATGAACAGGAAAAATTAGATAGGAAATCATCATCTATCGATTTATCAGATATTGATGATAATATGGAGAATTTGATTGATGCTTTAGAACATTCTGTTAGTACAGATAGTGAACATCATGATTGTATTAATATATTTAAATATATATATATTATTATTAATAATAATTTATTATTGAATAGATTTACCACCTGATTCTGGTACTGCCATCTCTAGTTTCGTATTAGCAAAAAGAATTTCAAGAGATAGATCAATATCTGATACAATCGCAGCAAGATCCACTTTAATCGATCAACAAAGACAACAAATCGAAAGAAGAAGAATCATGACAGTTATGTCTAATAATAATAATGGAATCAATCCATTATCAAGAGAATTATACACAATTCCAGAGAAAACTGTATGGAGGCATGTTTTTACAACAGAAGAAGGTAGACCAAGAAACTCATCACTAACATCAGCAACAATATTAAATCCAATCAACGAACCTCGTGATTTTAGAGATTTATTAGCAGAAGATGTTATTACAATGTATACTTCAGGTTTTTGGATTTTATTCAAAGTAATAGAATTTCCATTCTTATTATTAAGACAAATTACTATTCCACTAATTGAAGAAGATATTTATACTAAAGATACTACCTTAATGTGTTGTGTATTTATGCCTTTATTCATGGGATGGGTTATTCATGGTGTTGAACTATGGTATTTATTATTCATCTATTTAGGTGTTGGTATAATATTAGCAATTGGATTATATAAACATTTACCAAGAGAAGAACCGCCTGAGAATATGATAGTTTGTACAATAATGATTTGTATGGCATTTGTATCATCAGTATTATGGATTTACTTATTAGCAAATGAATTAGTGAATTTACTTCAAACTATGGGAATGATTCTAGAATTAGGTGATACAATAATGGGTTTAACTGTAATGGCTTTAGGAAATAGTATTGGTGACTTTGTAGCGGATGTAGCTGTAGCTAAACAAGGATATCCTTCAATGGCAATTGCTGGTACTTTCTGTAGTCCCTTATTTCAATTGATTTTTGGATTAGGTGCAGGATTTTTGATCCAAACTGTGAGAAATGGAACTGTTGATTTAGTATCCAATATGACTGATGTTTCATTGACACAACTGTTTATGACATTCTTTTTCCTTATTGGTGGACTTTTGACATCTTTAATAGTATGATTATTGTATATTTTATTTTAATTAGAGTGCTATTATATTTAAAGCTACTTTACCTAAATATCATGGAGCAGTGTTGTTGGTTCTTTACATTGTTTATGTACTGTTCATTGTCTTCCTAGCTACTGACATATTCACTTTTAAAATCAGATTTTAAGGATAATAATCGAAATCTTTTTCTTTAAATGTATTTTTTAAATTGAAATCTTGTAAAATAAACACATTTTTATGACTTCTGAAAGATTTAATAGATTTACAGAAAAAGCTTGAAATGGTATTCAAAATAAATAATTTGCCATGTATATTTTAAATGTGTTATTATAAAGTAGGAAATACTGTTACAACAAGTGTGTGTAAAGGGTGTTTAGAATTTTCGATTTTGTTGAATAAAACGAATATATTTCTGTTAATTCCCAAATTTTAGAAATTTTCATTTTCTCATAATGGCTTTAAGAAGAACTACAAAACTGATCAGACCATTGGCTGCATGTAGGCCAAACCCAATTGCACCTCCAGTCAGAACATTATGCACCAAGACTGACAATGTGAGTAATTCAGCCATTAACAGCAACCAAAACATAAATTTCGCTTCATATCAATCTTTAGCCACAGAAGAACTAAGTGCACCTTTTCAAGTATGTAACACACAAAACAAGAATGTAAATTATGATGGAGTTTCGCAATTCTCTTCATATTACACTATGTTCAACTATGATTTTAACCTATTCTCATGCTTTAATCAATTAAACCATATTAGCATATATGAAACAATATTTAGAGAAATCCAACAGCGTTTCAGAGAAGGAAAGTATGAAGAATGTCTTAAAATTTACCATGACAATAAAGAAACATTAAACAAACCAGAATATGAAATACCAGTGATTTTATATCATTATCTCCTTGAAAGCTGTTTAAGAGTAAAAAACAACAATGAAACAGGTCCAATAATCTCTGAAGTCATGATTGATGTAATGAAAAGCAATTATCGAGAAGATCCAACAATTGTGTACTTAATCTTGTCAATTTACAAAAGTCAATCAAGATATATATTCATCATTGACTATTACACAAACAATATCGAATTATTTACAGATAAATTCCTCCATTATGTGGATATCTGTATAATCTTACAAGAATCATTCTTATCTACAAAGAGTATAGAGCTATTAGCTCAGTTGTACACTATTATGTCTATTAGTGATGTAAAAGAAGTAAATGAATATTATATCCAGTTATTATGTGAAAACAACGAATCAATTGACATAATCAACAGTGAATATGAACAACATAAAGCAATCATCAGTACAGTTGAAACATATGAAATATTATTAGATTATTATATGAACAAACAGCAAGAATATAGTTATGTATTTATTTTATATAATAATATGATATATAATAACATATTACCATCTTATAAAATATATACATATCTATATGAATGTTCAGCAAAGTTGAATTATTATGAATCTAATACACTTGTGAATATATATAATGATATATTAAAAGATGAATATTTACCTGTAGAATTATATATGGTGATAATCGATTATTTTAAGAATATCAAAAATTATAATGAGATATTCAATATATATGATAAATTATTATTGTTTAATAATAATAATGAATATCTAGTATCGTATGTAATGTATATCTTATTATCAATCTCGAAACAATTCAAATATTATGAGAGATGTTTAAAATCTTATCAAAGTTATATATCAAATAATAACATCATCAATGGCAATATAATCACAGCATTTACTAATTACTGTAAATATTCCAACAATTGTGACAAATTATTATTATTATACAACAAAATTAATGATAATAATAACGACAATACTTTGAATATTTTATATGATAATAAATTCTATTATGCTATGATCCACTTAGCATTAGATTATAAAGATTATAAGCAGATTGAAGTGTATATTAATGATTTAAAGGAGAAGAATATAACAATGTCAAGTGAATTATATTCTGTATTATTCAACTACGTCAAAGTAACGAATGACAATGAAAAATTCAAGTTCATTAATTGAAGAAATTGATAAAAACTCAAGTGTATATCTGATCAATACAGTGGTTTATACATCCTTATTAGATTGTTGTAGAATGTTTCAGTTATATGATTTAGGAATGAAATATTATCATCAGTATTTATGCAATATAAATGAAAGTAAAGAACATACACCAAATAAAGCACTTTATATTACAATGATGTCTATATTCAAAGCAATGAATTTATGGGAAGAAGCCTTATTTTTATTTAATAAAATGAAAGAATTAGAAGGTGCCAATAATACAATCTACAGTTCAATGATAGCATTTTGTAAAGAAAGTGGAAATGCAAATTATGCGAAAGAATTATATATTGAATTATTAAATAATAATATCCAACCGTCATCTTCATTATGTTCCTCATTATTAAATACTTATAAAGAATGTAAAATGTATAAAGATGCTGAAGAGTTATATAATGATATAATAAATATAAAACATATAAAAGGAAGTTCAACATTTCATGCAACAATGATCTCGATATATGGTGAAGAAAATAAGATAGAAAGTGCTTGGAATTTATATAATAGTTTAGTAGAAAAACATATCGATATTGGCAATAGTATCTACTGTTCTTTACTTCATATATGTGAAATAAGAAAAGATTATGATAATGCGAATGATTTGTATAAGACTATAATAAATAATAGTCAAAAGAACAGCAAATTTGAGCCAAATACTCATGTTTATAGTAGTTTTATGAGTGTATGTTTAATAACTAATCATATTAGTAGAATATATGAACTTATAGAAGATATGAAAGTGTATAAAGTTGAAAGTGATAATTATGTAAATGACATTTTGGGTAAATGTAAAATAACATTTTAATGAAGATTATTTAATATATTGACAATTTTCATTATTTTTTTAATTGTAATTAGAAAGATAAAAAAAAGTAATAAAGTTTGAGGGCTTGACTGTTTATGCAAAATAGATTTTAATATTTACAGTTGAATATGTTTATAAGAAGGATAATATTAAAGACAAGTCGTAGTGTAACACGATCAGTTGGAGCTAAAACACCATTTTATAAAGAAAAGTTTGCATCTGGTGTTGTTAGTCCCCTGTTTTCTTATCAGAGATGGTTATGTAATGAAAGCAAAGAAAGAAGTATAAAATACAACATATATTTAAAATATAAATAGTAAGTGATTTTGAGAAAGCTAATCAAAATCTAGCTAAGTGTAATAAGAGCGAGACAATTGAAAATTCCAAAGTCTTAGAAGATGCACATAAAAGTGTAATGAATAATTTCGAAGGAATGTTAACTAAAATTCTAACCTCTCATGATCATGAAATATTAATTGTATATCATATAATGAAAAATGTGTTTTAATAGAAAATACTTGTAAATTATTCATTGGAAAATATACAAGATGCTGATGATCGTACAAAAATGGTATTAAATCTTGTATTGGGAAAGGAATATACTCATCTTGTATAATGTGATAATTATGTAAGAATAGAGGAAGTATAAAGAAGCAATACAGTCATTAAAAGAAGCATCAAAATACTCATCTATTGAAAAAATCGATATATTCATGCAAATTGCATTATTATCTATTATGGAGGTATTTAACTATAAATGATATATAATTGATAATAATAAATAGGGAGAGCATGAAGAAGGATTAAAATACATAAAAGAATCCTTCAAATCCTTGAAAGAATACTTAGAAAGTTTATCACTTGACAACAATGAAAAATGTGTTCTTCTAAATTTATTTGGTGATTTATTATATAACGTAGTATATAATATAGCATGAGAATATAATATGTAATATATCTGAATAGAAGCTATATGATGAAGCTGTAGAAGTATTTAAAGAAATGTTAAAGCTTATACCAAAGAATGACACAAAATTAAAGTATTCAACCTTACAACAACTAGGAAAAGCGTATTTAGAACTTGTATAATATTATATAAAGTTTCTAAATAAACAATTGAATAGGGTCAATACAAAGATGGAATTGAAATATTCAAAGAGTGTGAAGAAATTGAAAAGAATAGTAATGACAAATAAAGGTACTATATAATAAATACTATACAAACATTATTGATGTTTACTTATGGAATGAGTTATATTCATAATCGTTTATTGTTTATTGATATAATTTTATTAATAAAATATAATAACACAATAATAATGAATATTAAATATAATAATAATATTTTCACACAGAACTTATAAAAATCATATAATTCCATTTGCAAGACAGTATAATGTATTTGATTCATCTTTCACACAAATTAGTTTCAATTGTTTTCCAATCAGTTTTTTCATATTCTCAATATAAATATCAGGATCAACACAATTACTTGGTATATATTTCTTTATTAGCGAAAACATTTTCTTTGGTTCAATTGATACTTTTACTGAGTTATTGATTGATATATTTATTTCCAAAATACACTTCATAATTGAAACAGGTGATGTCTATTTATAAAATAAAATTCACAATATCAAATATATATACATATTCATTACACCAATCACAGTATATTCTATTTGTATTTTCATTTACCTCGCTGTTTATTTTATTATTACATAATTTACATCCATATTCAAATGGACTATCTTGAGTCATTGTATTGTATATAATACTCTTAATATTTCCTTTAATTATTACTAATTTATTATCATCATTATCTATTATTGATGGATTTGTTTCAATACTTATATCTTTATCATTAATTAATAATTCAAATATTTCTTTAGATATTTTATATTCATTTATCATCATATCATCACTTTCATTACTACCATTATTATTATTACTTATTCTTACTTCTTTACTAATATTATTTATGTTCAATATAATAGTGGCTGAAGGAGCAGAAATGTCTAATGTTTCATAATAATTACGAAAAACAGAAATAGTAGTAAATTCATCATATAAATAGTATATTTTATTCTTTGAGTTTGTCAAGCATGAAACGAATAGTTTATTGAAATATAATAAACAACCATGATTATTGTGTTTATATAACTTCAATAATATCTTGGCATTATTTATATATATAGATATTATCTCATTTGTATTAACTACTTCTGCATTTGTATTGAAATAATCATTGCTTATTACTGTTGGATTGAATTTCACTGGAATATTATCTTTTCCTTTTATACACTTTGGTATATAACAATATATTATCCCACAATAATTATCATTATCATTTACCATTTTAAAACCTAAAAATCGACCAATCATATCAATCCTTGTTGTATAATTCACATCCAAACATAAATTGCCAGGAGTAACGATGTGTGGTTTAAAGTATGGACTATTCTAAAATTATATATTAATATATATATATATAATACAGCTAATTCATTCTCATTTAACATTTTTATTTGCGTTTCATTCTCTACTTCCATTACTATGATTCTTGGGCAATAAACAATGACATTATTATCAAATAGACTATATAAACTATCATATAAACTAACAGTTCTAAACTCAATCACTTTACATTTCATTATTGATATTATATTTGAAATTATATTATGATTAAATATATTATTATGTTTCTTATATACTAATTCACTGATATGTATAAATATTAAAGTGGAATTATCACTTGAACATGACAATATTAGCATTATTCCATTCTGTTTCTATACAATATATTATATATTAAGTTTTAAATATACTTTAACAAATGGTAAATTATTAAAATATACATCTTGAACTCTTCCTTTTATATTAAAAACATTCATCCAATTAGATATATTTATTTCATTATAATCTACATACTTTTCTTCTTGTTCTTGTTCTTGTTGTTGGTTGTTGTGTATAATCAGATTCAGTTTGAATTAAGTTGATATTTGTATCTGTATATCCAAATATCTGATTAATTAGCTGCTGTTGAGATAATGATGGAGTTGAATCAGTTGTATTTATATTTGACTGTATTAATGAATTATTATTAGTTGATGTTGATAATAATGAAGCTGTGGATAAAGATATTGAATAATTTGTAGATTCATTATATATAAATATTAAAATATATTTATCAGTAATAACATATGGATTATATACCATTATCTATATATATATAATATTATAATATGATATATATACTGTTGATGGTATTTTGATTGTATGTTTACTGTAAAATGTTTCTTGAATAACTCCAATATATTGTTTATTATTATATACACATTCACATTCGATATATTTTGTATTAGTAGTATTAAGTATTGATATCACATCTATCATTATATAATCATTTAAATCAGTAATTATTGATGATAATCGATATTTTTGATAGTTTAGATATGTTTTTATTTTGTTTTGGTTTTTAATTAACTCTCTTAATCTCAATATTGGTTTGTAATTTGTTGTAAACTTACCTATTGTTTTCTATTCACAATATATATATATATATATATATATATACGTCTGGCTTTAAATATGAATCAGTTGGAATTGTGGTTAGTGATTGAGATAATTCACTCAACCAATTTCTATTATTATCTTTTATTTCACCTTCACTTATTTTTTGGGCTTTTTGTGTTGGTTTTGGACAAGATAATATGTTGTTCAATAGACTTGATACTTTAATCTTCTCAGTTGGAGAGGATGATCTTCTTTTCTTTACAACTTTTGGTAAAACATCATCTATCTCATCCACTAAACTGCTTTTCATTGACTGGCCTGGAGCTGGCCACTTTAGTGGAGAGTTTGTCAATCTCTTGTTCTTAGGTATTGATATAGGAGAGCATGTGATTCTTTCATTTACATTACCACATTTTGAGATTGGAAGCAACTGTGGATCAAGTGTAAGACGATCTCTTTTGGGAGGCCTACTTGAATAAGATAACTGGAATTTCTATTTGGTGAAATAAATGATCATACATCATAACTCAAATTAGACTGACATAACAGTGAAGATTGTACAAAAGAGTTGTTTCTATCTGTTTCACCATATACAATCTATTTATTACATCAAGTATATTAATACTGAACCCCATATGTCATCGAAATTTGTTGCCATAATACAATAGCTGGTAAAAACAAACAAGGCGCGAAAATAAATTAAAACGACTTTATTTTTAGAATTAACGAAATAGAATCAAATAAGCATGTTATATATTATAATTTTAAGTTCTTATTTATGTAATTACATATTTCAATGTGATATATAAATTAATTTACATCAATTTACTTAAATATCTATTTATTGTAATATAACATATTATTCTTCAGCCGCCATGTTGTAGCTATTATTCACATTAAAATGGTCTGATTGGCCTATTCTACTCCATATAACTGATATTCCTTTTTTAGCAAATTTTATTAGATTAGTGGTATATATTTCTTTATATCTTTCGGAATATGTTCAGTGACTTCAAAAGACATAGAAACATCATAAATGCAATAAAAGTTAATAGGTTCAGTTAAATTTTATATTATGATTCAGCTTTGGTTATTCTGTATTATTCAACTACGTCAAAGTAACGAATGACAATGAAAAATTCAAGTTATTAATTGAAGAAATTGATAAAAACTCAAGTGTATATCTGATCAATACAGTGGTTTATACATCCTTATTAGATTGTTGTAGAATGTTTCAGTTATATGATTTAGGAATGAAATATTATCATCAGTATTTATGCAATATAAATGAAAGTAAAGAACATACACCAAATAAAGCACTTTATATTACAATGATGTCTATATTCAAAGCAATGAATTTATGGGAAGAAGCCTTATTTTTATTTAATAGAATGAAAGAATTAGAAGGTGCCAATAATACAATCTACAGTTCAATGATAGCATTTTGTAAAGAAAGTGGAAATGCAAATTATGCGAAAGAATTATATATTGAATTATTAAATAATAATATCCAACCGTCATCTTCATTATGTTCCTCATTATTAAATACTTATAAAGAATGTAAAATGTATAAGGATGCTGAAGAGTTATATAATGATATAATAAATATAAAACATATAAAAGGAAGTTCAACATTTCATGCAACAATGATCTCGATATATGGTGAAGAAAATAAGATAGAAAGTGCTTGGAATTTATATAATAGTTTAGTAGAAAAACATATCGATATTGGCAATAGTATCTACTGTTCTTTACTTCATATATGTGAAATAAGAAAAGATTATGATAATGCGAATGATTTGTATAAGACTATAATAAATAATAGTCAAAAGAACAGCAAATTTGAGCCAAATACTCATGTTTATAGTAGTTTTATGAGTGTATGTTTAATAACTAATCATATTAGTAGAATATATGAACTTATAGAAGATATGAAAGTGTATAAAGTTGAAAGTGATAATTATGTAAATGACATTTTGGGTAAATGTAAAATAACATTTTAATGAAGATTATTTAATATATTGACAATTTTCATATTTTTTTAATTGTAATTAGAAAGATAAAAAAAAGTAATAAAGTTTGAGGGCTTGACTGTTTATGCAAAATAGATTTTAATATTTACAGTTGAATATGTTTATAAGAAGGATAATATTAAAGACAAGTCGTAGTGTAACACGATCAGTTGGAGCTAAAACACCATTTTATAAAGAAAAGTTTGCATCTGGTGTTGTTAGTCCCCTGTTTTCTTATCAGAGATGGTTATGTAATGAAAGCAAAGAAAGAAGTATAAAATACAACATATATTTAAAATATAAATAGTAAGTGATTTTGAGAAAGCTAATCAAAATCAAGCTAAGTGTAATAAGAGCGAGACAATTGAAAATTCCAAAGTCTTAGAAGATGCACATAAAAGTGTAATGAATAATTTCGAAGGAATGTTAACTAAAATTCTAACCTCTCATGATCATGAAATATTAATTGTATATCATATAATGAAAAATGTGTTTTAATAGAAAATACTTGTAAATTATTCATTGGAAAATATACAAGATGCTGATGATCGTACAAAAATGGTATTAAATCTTGTATTGGGAAAGGAATATACTCATCTTGTATAATGTGATAATTATGTAAGAATAGAGGAAGTATAAAGAAGCAATACAGTCATTAAAAGAAGCATCAAAATACTCATCTATTGAAAAAATCGATATATTCATGCAAATTGCATTATTATCTATTATGGAGGTATTTAACTATAAATGATATATAATTGATAATAATAAATAGGGAGAGCATGAAGAAGGATTAAAATACATAAAAGAATCCTTCAAATCCTTGAAAGAATACTTAGAAAGTTTATCACTTGACAACAATGAAAAATGTGTTCTTCTAAATTTATTTGGTGATTTATTATATAACGTAGTATATAATATAGCATGAGAATATAATATGTAATATATCTGAATAGAAGCTATATGATGAAGCTGTAGAAGCATTTAAAGAAATGTTAAAGCTTATACCAAAGAATGACACAAAATTAAAGTATTCAACCTTACAACAACTAGGAAAAGCGTATTTAGAACTTGTATAATATTATATAAAGTTTCTAAATAAACAATTGAATAGGGTCAATACAAAGATGGAATTGAAATATTCAAAGAGTGTGAAGAAATTGAAAAGAATAGTAATGACAAATAAAGGTACTATATAATAAATACTATACAAACATTATTGATGTTTACTTATGGAATGAGTTATATTCATAATCGTTTATTGTTTATTGATATAATTTTATTAATAAAATACAATAACACAATAATAATGAATATTAAATATAATAATAATATTTTCACACAGAACTTATAAAAATCATATAATTCCATTTGCAAGACAGTATAATGTATTTGATTCATCTTTCACACAAATTAGTTTCAATTGTTTTCCAATCAGTTTTTTCATATTCTCAATATAAATATCAGGATCAACACAATTACTTGGTATATATTTCTTTATTAGCGAAAACATTTTCTTTGGTTCAATTGATACTTTTACTGAGTTATTGATTGATATATTTATTTCCAAAATACACTTCATAATTGAAACAGGTGATGTCTATTTATAAAATAAAATTCACAATATCAAATATATATACATATTCATTATCAAATTAAGGAAACAAACAATACTTAGTAATAGATTATTTTCAATTGTCTCCTTTATTTAATGGAAAAAGAATTAGTTTGGGTAATGATAAATTAAATATTTTAATATGTTAAATAGGATTATCAAATTTATCGAATAATAAATGTAAATATATTAAATAAGATTATTTTATGATTAAAAATCATTATTATTGTTCCTTTCACTTATACATATAGTCCTGTTTACCATCTGCAGTGGTTTTTAATCCATCCATAAATCCATCATTTCTACTTGTCTTGGGATTATACTTTGCTCCTTCTCTTTGTATATCAGCAGGTGTTATTGAATCAGGACCAATTGTAGAAATTGCTTTTCTCATTTTCTTCTGTAATTCTTTTTCTTTATTTTCTTGTTCTATTGTATATTGTTTATGTTGTTTTTGTGTTTGTTTTGATGTTATTGTTTGTATATTCAATTGAGAAGAAACAAGATCTTTTTCAGCTCTATTTTGTTTACGAATTGATCTTGGAAACTAAAATAATAAACATAATATACATATATATATATATATATATATACAGCGATAAAAACTCTATACAAAAAGTATAATATAATCTCAGCAATAATGATGATAATAATTGAAGTTACAAACCAATATATACCAGCATCAGTACTAAAATAATAAACCCATTTATTCCAGCCATAATCAACATTGTATTCATAACCAAGTGCACCTTTAAATACTGTATAAGAGACAACAGAATAACCATTCACACCATTATGTTCAATATACAACTGAAACTCTTTTATTGGAACTGGATTTGTTGTTACTGTAATATATAATTTCTCATTTGGTTGTATTACATATGATTTCAAAGATGGTTCAATTGTTATGATATTATCTTCTAATTGTAAATCTTTATCCCCAGTTATAGTCTTTATATTATATATTATTAATGGACAGTTATAAGAAACAATAGAGAAATTGTGTGAGAGTTTAAGTGGAGATCCTTCATTTAAATCAAAATGAAATAAATGCTCATCTTCTGAAAGTGTAACAATTGGTTGACATATATCTTCAGTATATATTTTTGGTTTTATTGATTTATTAATGGTATAATTTCTATTATATTTTTGTGATATTATATCAAATAATGTATTATTATTGTATATATCACTAATAAACTTAGTCGTTACATAATATGATGATTTTGATTTAAAATCAATTCCATTTTTTATATCCGACTGTAAAACTTTTCCATAAGAGAGTATTTTCAATTGTATATATGAATTATACACTCTAATTACATTAACTCGATCAATAGATATATTATAAAGTGAACTAAATACTGTTGGTATATCACTATAGAGTTTATTATTATAATTTATAGTTTGGTCATCTTCTATTGTATTGTAATATAACTATAAAATATAAATTTAGATATATTAGTGAATATACATCTACTACAACATTTAATCTTTCATAATCACATTTACCTGTTTTATAATTATATTCTGCTGTCAGATCACATGCACAAGTATTACCTCTACATTCTCCAAATGCACATTCACCATTAGGACATGGAGATATATATGATACTATGTTTAAGATAATTGACAAGAATTATACATGTTTTAAAGTTAAATTGTTCATATGGATTGTTTTGAATATTATACACATCTTTTGGAAATGTACATATTATAGTGTAATCTTTATTTTCTTCAAGAATATTAGATTTAATGGTAATCACATCTTTATGAGGTACATTCACTATATTTGTTGGATCATTTCTAACCTCGTTAATTGCATTGTTTATATTACTATCTGCTGAAATAACAGAACAATGTAACTCAGCCTTAAGATCTGAGAATAAATTATAAGTCACAGTCTGTGGTTTAATATCAGTTATATTTATTTCTATCATTATATATAAGAATATACGTAGATTTATTGTTAGTGTTGAAGGTACAGTAGTATTTGCTCCATATGCTGCTATATCATAAATAAATGCCTGTTATACTTGAAATAAGTAAAATAATAAAAAGAAATGGGTTTAAAGCCATGAAAATCAAATACGTTGTTCAAAAGAATTTTGAAACGAATAAGATTTTGAAACATGAAAACCTGTTAAGTACAACAATTAGAAAGAATTGTTTGCTTTAAAACTAGAATTTTGATGATTATTCTGTTTTTAAAAAATAAAACTACATTTCTATATTTTACTTTAACGGATGTATTTTTGTTTAATTAGATGTTATTAATAAAATTACTTAATAATTATACAGGCTTATAAATACAACTGCATGATAATAACACATTTTTAGTTATGACATTGTTGTAACATTCATACTAAATAATCTATTTTATGTAATGTAATGAATAATTATGTAAATCAATATACTTTAAGTTATATCGTTTTTATTTCGTTTAGAAAATGTAAAATATGATTGAATGAAACGATATAATTTTTAATACAGACTTTACTTTAAATCTAATTTTTGTAATGCAGAATGCTGATAGTAATGGTAGTAACCAACAAAACCGTAATATAGACACTTCTAGACCTACTCAACAATCTAATCAACCCTTGCCACAGACGCAACAACAACTGTTTGTATCAGTACAACAGAACCAACCACAACAACAATTACTATCCCAACAACAAAACTCTGTACTTTATACTCCTCCACCTCCTCTTCCTGGTCCTCAACAACAATTACAACAGCAAACTACACCTATTGTATATCAATATCCTTCTACTCCTGTACAACAACAACCAATACAGAATCAAAATGTTGTTTATCAATATCCTACTCCACAGCAACAAAATCCTTCTATAGTTTATGCCAATCCTCCACAGCAACCAATGTCAATACAATCTCCACAAAACTCTGTGCAACAACAACAACAACAACAACAGCCACAACAATCACAGCAAATTCAAACTGTTGTTTATCAATATTCTTCACCTCCACCTCCATCACAAGAGCAATTACCTTCTCAAACATCTCAAAATCCGTATATTGCTTTTTCTGCACAACAACAGTCAATTCCTCAACAATCTCAACAAATTCCTTCTGCAGTTTATCAATACTCTCAACCACTACAGCAGCAATTACCACAATCACAACAACAAAACACTTATATAGTTAATCAGTATCAAACTAATCCTCAACAACAACAACAACAACAACAACAACAACAACAACAACAGATTCCATCTGTGGTTTACCAATATTCTCAACCACCTCCTCCACCATTACCACAACAACAATTACCTTCATATTATCTTCCATCACAACAATTACCTCAACAAAATCAATATAATGTTTATACTCCTCCTCTTCCACAACAACAACAACATCAACAACAACAACAAGATTTTGATAACGATGATAATTGTGAACCACCTCCTATTATTAGACAACAACCTTTGAATCCAATACAACCTCTCACTAAAAACAAAGTATTTGTTTCTCATATAAGCACAGGGAAAGTATTTTCATATCATATTATTATATTTAAAATAGGAACAAGTACGTAAGTATTTCTCTGATTGTGGAAAGATAAAATCAATAAAACTGTTGAATAGAGGTTATGCAGTGATTGAGTTTGATAAAGTCGAATCTGCAATTTTTGCAATAAAGACTAAAAATCAAACTAAATTTCAAGGTAAAAAAATTAGTGTTGTTGAATATAGAGAAGAAAAAAATAATGATAAATCTAATTCTCCTCAAAAACAAAAGCAACAGAATATATCTGTTGCTAAGGAGAAATCACATATATCTTCGACTTCTACAACTACTCCTACAAAATCATTACGAGATAATCATCCTCTTCATTCTGAAAAGAAAAAAATAAATAAAAATATTTATATAGATTCTGATTCTTCAGAATCAGAATCAGAATCAGAATCAGAAGATGATGATAGTGATGATGATAGCAGTAGTGAAGAAGATGATGATGAAGTAGAAGATGATGAATATGATAGTGATGATGAGGAAGAAGAAGAAGAAGAAGAAGAAGAAGAAGAAAAAGAAGATGTAAAGAGAAAGACTAGTAAATCTAAACAGAAAAATGAGATTAAAAAGAAAAAGACATATACTTTATTTATTCCATTTTTAGATAAATCATCTAATGAAGATATAGTTAGGAATATATGTAAACAATATCATTCACTTGGTGGAATGAATTTCAAAGAAATAGTATATTATTGTTGATATTATATTCTATAGAAAAAGGAAGGCAGAAAACCATTTAAAAGATGTTTCATATCTTTTACTGATAAAAATGAAGGTATAGTATTTTGTTGCTATATTATTTATTATATAGCTCTCCAAGCTTTATATGATTTAAGTAAAAGTAAAATTTGTAACAGAAATGTTCAAGTTGAATGGTTAAAATCTTCTCCATTTGAATCTGATGAAGATTATAAATGTGAAAGTAAAAAAGAAGAAGAAAAAGTCTATTTCAAAATTGATGATAAATTATCAGATGTATTTATTACTATCTTTATATATATATATATATACTTTATCTAGAAACAGCTTGAACAAATTCTTAGTAAATATCCATCATACTCTAAAATAGAGATATTTAAAAGCAGAGTATTATTACTAGACATATATTGTGATTAGAAAGGAAAGAGTACTGCTGTTTATTTTGTTAATAAATCAAATGGTATATTATTTATTATTATATATTAAATATAGCTATAAAAGCGTTTGCTGATTTGACATTCAAAAGGATTAACAATAAAAAGCTTCATGTTCATTTCATTGATGATATAAAAGAAAGACCAAAAAAGTCCAAAGAATTTATTAATAGTATAAAAGTCACTAATATTGGAAATGGAATTAGCAAAGAAGAAATTAGAAAAGTATTTTCAGTTTTTGGAAATATAAAACAGTTGAGTAATCCATCAGAACATAATCATGTTAGATATGTAATAATCACTTATGATAATCAAGAATCAGGTATATATATGTTTTTATTTATACAAATACAATAGTTGAAAATGCTATGGAAATAGTAAATGGAGATGATTTACCTGTTACTGTTAATAATAAAATCACAACAATGACATTCTTTGTTAATAAAAATTGTTCTTTAAATTCTTCCTATCCTCAATTGAAATTGATAAATTTACCTCCTCATACTACTGAGATATCTTTATATGATATGCTGAAGAAATATCATATATTTGGTTTATATATGATTCGAAATAAAATGAATGAAAGGATGGGAATAGCAAATATTGAATTTGAAAAAGAAGAAGATTGTATGAAGTGTTATAAGGAAATGAAAGGAAAGAAGATGAATGGTTGTATTGTAGATGCAGAAATTGTAAAGAATAATCGTACTGCAAAAGATACGCCTAAAAGTAATGGTAGAAATAATAGAAAAGAAAACAATCTTGAAAAGCTATCTAAACAAGAGGAAGAAAAGAGGAGAGAAAAATCAAAAAGAAAAGAAAAGTTAATGAATAAAGAGAGGGGAAAAGAAAAAGGAAAGAAAAAAGAGGATAATGAAAGTATTGATGATGATGATGATGAAAAATTATGTATTGTGTGTTTAGATAAACCAAAAGTAATGGCTTTATTACCATGTGGACATAAATGTCTTTGTGAAAAATGTGGAGAAATTTATAGAAAAGACTTAAACAAAAGATGTCCAGAATGTAGAAGTAAAATTGAAGGTATTATTAGAATTTATGGTTAATTCTTATTAACACTATTATATCTTGATTTTGTATGTTGGGTTGTTTTGATAGAAAAAATAAAAAATAAAACAATAATTTATTATTTAATTAATTATATTTAATTATTTCTACTTTCTTATATTTCTTGTTCTCATTGGAGATTTCATTGGAGACTTTGCAACATGTTTCTGAGCTTAAATTAATATTAAAGATGAACTTAATCATAAACAAAAGCAATATAAAAAAAGATATATTGAAAAATGCAAGTGATTTTGGATCTTTTGACATAACATTTTCCATTTCCATTTTACTAAATTGTTCACCATAATCTAAATCATCTCCATCTTCTTTAGAATCATAAGGATTATAATCATCTAATGGTTCTCCAGCATAATATTTCTCAAACTTTTCTAACAACAATTTTCTTGCTTGATTGACAGATTCATCACACGAATGTAATTCTTCTTTTTTACTTTGATATGTCTCACTAAGCGATCTATATTGTTTCTTTGCTTCACTTAAATCTCTTAGAATTCTATACTCTTCTTCATCAATCACTTTTTCACCATCTATTACTACTTCATCTCCCATTTTTCTCTTTTGCTCTGATTGAGCTTTTAATTCATCAATTCTCTTTTTTGTATTGTTAATTTGTGCTGTTAAGTCTTTAATCTCTTCAACAGTGTTTTTATAATGTTCTTTTTCAGCTAATAATGATCGATTGAATTGTCTTCCTTCACATTGTTTAAATGTCTAATAAACAATAAATATAATAACAATTATATATACTTCAAAAGCAGCTTTCTTATCCATTCCTGGTATTAATGATGTAGTATTCAATCCATTATTATTATTGTTATTTGTATTGTTATTAAGTGGAGAATCCATATAAGATGATACACTTGGCATATTCTTCACACCTGGTGATGCAGTAATTGATCTTGATCTAGAACGAGTTGTACCTGGTGATCTTCTATCAATTGCCTTTGGTCGAGAACTATAAATAATAATATTAATATATACCCTGGTGGTGCAACACCTAATGCAAATCCTCCACTAACTAATTCTCCTACACCTGGACCACTGGGTGTTTCTACTGCAGCTCCACTTGCTGTGTTTGAACCTGGTGGTGCATTTATATCTACAGTTGGTTGCTGTTGTTTCTCTGTTAATTCAAAATCAGCTTTTAATTTCTCTTCTACTTCATGAGCCATATCTTTAGACACTTTTTTGAATTGTTGGAATATTTCTTTTACTTGCTTTAAACTAGTGAATTCTAATATTCCGTCTTCTTCATTTTCTGGTGCATCTATAAATTGTTTCACCTTTTTAGCTAATTCTGTACGTTGAGATTCAGTTAAATCACTATAAATTTCACCAGATTTACCATTAAAAGCAGCGACTAACATCAATTCAGCTTTTAACTCTTTAATTTGTGTTTCATATTTTTTCAATAATTGAACTGGATCACTAAATATATTTGTACTTGCTGTACTTTTAACTCTCATCATTCTACTAGCAAATCGTAATGTAGAAATTGTTTCTTCAATATGTCGAGCTTCACCCCAAATATTAGCGATTAAAACAGTTCTACAATTACCACCTAATGAATCTTTCAATATATTTGTTAATTTTGATTGTCTATAAGGAATATGTCCTCTTTCTGGTTGTGTTAATGCAATGACACATTGCTCAAGATATGATAAACTTCTATTAATATAAATACTCTCTTTCTTAGTAATATCTTCTACTGTAATATGCTTAGTTGTTTCTTGATCTAAAGTTTTTTTTAATCTTTCACTTCCAGCTAAATCTACTAAATGTAATTTAGAACTTAATATCTTAGAAGCATCTCCTAATCTTGATTGTTGTTCCACATATATTGTGAAGATACAATGAGATCTTGAACTATTTTTATTCAACATATGTTCAGCTGTTGTTCTTCTTGATTCTCCTTTAAACATTTCATCTAATGCTTCTTCTTCTGAATTTACTTGTATTTTAGTTAATCCACGTATAAATATATCCATTCCATGTGCTCCCTTTTCTTCGTATATTTGATAATCAGCATCTGGATTGACATTATCAGTTAATAAATCGAATATCCTTTCATTATATATTTCTAAGTAACTAACTTGTATATTAAATTCCATATCGGATCTTGCTTCAACTTCTTGGAAGATTTGTGCTACTGCTCTTGGAATTACTCCTCTTTGCTTGTAATCTCCTGGCCTTCCTACCATTGTGAATGTTTTACCAGCACCTGTTTGTCCATATGCCATGATTGTTCCATTATAACCTTCCATAACTGTACTTACTATTTTTGCACCAATACTGTCATAAACTGTATCTTGAGTAGCATTATGTAACATCTGATGAAATTGGAAGGTTTGGAAATCTTTTTTATTATTCACTGCATCTTTTTTAACGTCTGGATCAGATTGATTTACAGATATTGACTAATGAGAATAATAAGCCAGAAAATCAATACATTTTTTTCTACATTAATGAAAATACGATCTTGAGCAAATGCAGCAGTAGGCCTTGTTCTTACTATTACTCTAACACCGTTCTTTGACATTAAAATAATCAAAACCACAAAACTGTTTTTTTAGTGAAACACCTATATTTTTATAAATTATTGAAATGAATAATCTACAACCCATTCCACCACTTAAAACCAATTATACTAAACCATTTAGGCATATATCACCAGTTTCTAGTTCTTCAAGGAATAGCTAATGAGTCATTCACCAATTGTGGTTAGACCACCATTATCAGCTAGATACCAATCAAGTACAGATCAAATTAGACCATATAGAGGTTTAGATGGTCCATCATATACTTTAAGCGGAGAATCATCTACTTTCAACATTCCTAAACTTAGTTTATCTAGTAGCCATGCTATACCATCTGTATTAGACAAATGGCCATCCACAAACAGAAGTAGAGGAGGAACCAATACATTTCCAACAATAAATGCTTCATTAAGCAAACAACATCCTTCAATAGATATAAATGATTCTACAAAACCAAAGTTACTCAAACAATTGGAAAGATATTTAGGATGAAGAGTTAACAACACTTGGAACAAATGATTCGTCTAATTTAGCTGTTTTACAAATATATAGAGAATGTTTTATAGTATTTATAAATGAATTTCAAACATACAAACCAATTCTCCAATTAATATTAAATGCATATGATAGTATGTTGGAAAATTACAGAAATAAATTACAGTTTATTGTTCCATTAAAATCCAAGTTAGGAAGTATTAAAAAAGATACTGATAAACAATTAAGTGATCAAAAAGAGAAATATGTGGAACAAATAATGAAATTAAATGCTAAAATAAATGAATTACAACATAAATGTGATGAATTCAAATTAAATGCACCATCGTTGAAACTAATGCAGAAAGAATATGAAGGAATATTAAGTGATCAAAAGAAAAGATATATCGACTTAAAAGTATTGTGATATATGTTATATTATTTATTAAAAATAGGAAAGAAATCAATCTTTATTTCAAGCTTTAGATCGAGCTGAAAATGATATTAACAGATATAGAAGTGAATTACATGATTGTGAAGGTAAAATAAAGAATATTCCTAAGTTAGAACAAACTATTAAACTATTATCAGAACAAGTAGATATTAATACGAAGGAGAAAATCAAACATCAAGAGAATTTAGAAAATCTCAAACAAATGCAAAAACGTGTAGGAGAATTAGAAATAGAATTAAACAGTATAAAAGAGGAAAGGAACATATTAAAGAATCAATTAGCTGGAAAAGATGACGAAATTAATAATTGTAATGAAAGGTACAAACAATTAATGAATAGTATGAGTGGAATAATTAGTCAAAGAGAAAGGATTTTAGATGATGAAAAACATCTGGAAGATATATGGAAAGCTGAATTGAATGATATGGGTATATTGTCAAACGAAGGAGGTTCTGTAATGACATTGGAGTATTTGGGAGATTTAATGGTGAAAACAATTAGAAATTTGAAAGAAGAGAGTAAGAAATAATAGATTTTCAAATATTATTAATTTAACAATATTTAAATAAGTAATGTGAGTTTTTATTATATATATTCTTTTTATTGTCATTTATCATCTCTCTAACATATTAATCATATAAAGAATAATAGTATAATTTACATTTATATAAAAAATATTATATATCACTTAAAATGCTTGTTTGGGCTTTTCTACACGAGGATGATTAAAGGATCTCCATAATTCAAACTCATTCCTATCAATTTCTTTTGTACATCTACCATATTGTGTTGCTAGACGAGGTGATATTATTTCTTCAGCTACTTGTGGATTCCATGCTGTTTTACTTAAATCAGTTGATAAACTCTTAATAGGATTCCATTCTCTACTTCCATGATATTTTCTTGAACATTGCTCAGTTGCTGGTCGTCTTGTTGTAGTATTATATTTCTGAGTAATTGTTGAATTTAAACTTCTTGGACTATATCTTGTTTGATCTCTACTTGGATATTTGATTGCTATTGGTGAAGGTTTGTCTGTTTCATCCCACTATATACAATATATCATTTATATATATACAATGCTTTTGCCTTTATGACGTGGTGAACTCTCTGCATAATATCCTCCATATTCATTTAACATATGTCCATACAATGGAGAAGCAACAGGAGGTAATGCACTAACATCAGTTACTATATTCATCTAATATAAATTACATATTATCAATACTCTTCTCATAAATTTTGCAGATTTTAATGCATATGGAGGTTTTCCTGGTTGTATTGGATTGTAATAGAAAGGCTAAAATAACATTACAAATTTATAAATACTTTTGGTTGGTATGGAGGAGCACTACATCGAAAAGGTCGATGATGAGGTCTATGCTTGTTTATAGTAAATGTCAATACGGTTCTACTTCTTTCTCTGGGACGTGATGAGTTTCCCTCCATTTATGAACTGAATCTAAACTTCGATAATTACCTCTATTACATAAAAACTAAGGGGGTTATACCTTTTTTCACTGTTCATGACATCCTTTAGCAATTCTGACTCTTCAACACCTAAGTGATAGTGTGAGACATGCACAGTTGTCATAATATTTAATTAAGATCAAAACTGTTATTTTACTGTCAAAATAGATTTGAATGTCAGTTAGGCTCGAAAAGTTATCGAGCTTAGATTATAAATCATGTCTTTTCACGACAGTGACTTGACATTCATGAATTATACTGATCCCAATCAGTATTGTAATGAAAAATTTAGATATGTTGAATCTGAGACACTTCTATCTCCTCCTCATCGAAGAAAACGTACTTGTCGTGAATTATTAGAAGATTGTTTTTATGAATGGAAGATATTTACATACACACATTTAAAATATGATTTCCAATTGCATGTTGTAGATTATATTAGAAATCAAAGGTTAATAAGAATACTCAAGAATTGGAGGATGTGGGCTCATAATAAAAGAACAGAAAGAATCAGAATGGCAATTGGAAAAGATTTAGCAGATGAACAATATTGTTATGATTTAAAGAGGCATTTTTTCATAAAATGGAGAAGAGCATCTCGTAATCATCCATCACTTCGATTTATGAATTGGTATAAATCGTTTGCATTACCGATGTGTGATCATTCTAAAGAATTAGACAATGCAACAGATATAGATAAATATGAAAGTATATTTATTATGTTTATATATATTATGATTATAGTAAAATTGAGTATAGCAAGGGAATTCAGAAAGAGAAAAGAAAAATTGAGATTGAAAGAAATATTTAAAGCTTGGAGAGTATATACACGAAAACAAAGATGTAAGACTGGCAGAAGATATCTAATACCGTTATTACTGAAATATTATGTAGGTAGACATACAAAACCAACAAGTGATTATATTAAAAAGACTGAAGCAAAAGTTTATCTTACAGAGAATCCAGAATTAATTGTATTGAATAAAAGAAAAAATCACAAAAAAACAACCAAGAAGAAGAAAAAGCGAATTACATCTCATTCTTATTAAAAATAATTTAATATATAAATTTCTTTTAATTATTTACCCATACGTGAATTATATCATTGATTTTTTGTACAACTTCAAAATCCAATTCATTTTGATGTTCTTCACATTCTTCTACAAACAACATAATTCTCACTTTGAATTCATTCTTTGATGGTTTGATTGTAGTAATAAGTTCAGTATTTTGATCAATAAATCTAATTGTAGTATTCATGAAATTCACTGAATATGGTGGTTTTATTATCATGAATATCTATTATAAATGATATAAACATGAATACATTTTCAAATATTTCCAAGTGTTTTGGTAATACAGATAGATTTCTATCAGTAAAATAACTCACAATATCCAAAGCAAATCCTTTTTCAATCAATACAACTAGTAATCCAACAACTATCTTTATATATGAGTCTGGAGCACTCTATGAATATATAAATCAATAATATATATATATATATATATATATATATACTGTATCATTAATAATATATAAAAACAGTTCAATTATTCTATTAACCAACACAGTATGTTTATTGAATATTTCTTTTGTTAGAGAAAGTAGATAAGGTGGTAAATTTGTATTATTATAAAAAGTATCAAAACTATAATCTTTACCACTCCATACATAACTAATCCATTCTAATACACCTGTTGCTATTGTTACATTATTTAAAGAATATTCTTTTAAATCTTGAAATTCCTTCTTTTGAAGTGATGTTGGATCTGAATTACAAATGGCTAAACATTCTAACATTGATTTTTGAAATTCATCTTCTATAATAACAATAAATAAAAAAATAATAAATATATTATTATACCAATATTACTATCTACTTCTGAATCTTTAAATACAATAAACTTCAATAATCCAATCAAACATTCTTTTATATCAAGAGGAATAGTGTTTCTAATATTAGTAAACAAATAATTCAATGTTTTATTATAAAACAAACTATTGAAAACTGGATCAAATAGAATTTGAATATTATTTTGATTCTGTAAATAATACCTATAACAATATGATATGGATTCATTCACAGATGGATTCAAATCTTTTGAAGTTAAATAATTTGATATTTTAAAATATAACTCTGGATTATCTAACAATAATCTTTGATTTAAAAAGTAAACTACAGATGTATCTTTTTCAATTGTCATTTTATATAATATATCAATGATATGATGCAATCTCATTCTATGAATTTCATTTATATCTGAATATTGCACTAATATATATTTTATAAATTGATAAATATATATTAATTTGTAATGTGATTGTTTACCATACTCAATCACATCTAATAAATGAGTGCCATAATTCAAATACTATTCAAATAATAATAATAATAATAATAATAATATACTCTTAATATTAATTGTATAATAAATTGTCTATTTATATCGAATTCCATTACATTCCATTTACCTATACAATGATAAGGATCATTTTGTATTTGTGTTGCAATTGATAATTCTTTTAACAATGAATGAGGAAATGATTTGCAGATTTCATATTTTAATGGTAAATATTGCGGCTGACTTACCAGTTCATATAAATACATTGGAAGTGTATTAGAATATTCTGTATTTGCTTTTATATAAGTAGATAATAACTATATGTAAATCACTTATATAGTATACATAAGTATAAACGACTTTATAAATGTCTTTATATAATATTTCTTTATTTTCATGAGCTGAGGTAGATAACCATTTTAAGAACAAATTAATAAGTGGTACAAAACCACGGTAACTAAACAATATATTGATGATTAACTGAATACTTTTCAGATAAGAATTTTACTACTTCTTTTGGAGTTCCACCCTTTTTAACATATTCAACAACAGTTTTGATGATATTATATTCAACAATAGCATCTTTATTTGTTAAAATTGTTTTGTATTTCTCTAATTCTTCAGGGTTTAGATGCTGATGTTCATTTGTAAATTTATTAACCCTATATGAAATTCCATTTTCTTCCCTTTCTTCCCAAATCTGGTCTTCTGTAATAATTTCTTCAACATCATCTGGCTTTTCAGTTAAAACATTTCCAGTCAGCTATTTTATTTTAATATATTATTTTTATACTAAATCTATATATGTTTCACCTTCAAATTCCCCATACTCGTTATACTGTTTATCTACTTTGTATCTCTTTTCACCAACGTTTGGAACATTAACTATAAATGCAAATAAAGTGTTAATATACATCTCATCACCCCCACATTATCTTCTTCTTCCATTTTATAAATTCAAAGCAGAATCAAGCCTATATATTTTATTTTTTATTTAAACCCAAAACACACATTTTAATATAGTATAATAATTGATAATTTAGTACATAAATATAATACTAATACATAAATATTTACTCAACATAACTTCTATCAGCTCCACTACTACGTGTTACACTCCTATCAACACTTTTTAATGCATCTTGATTTCTTGAAGAACTAAAGTCATTCAAATCTCTAGTACTTATATTTCTTCCACTCATATTTCTTCTACTTGAACTTCTACCAGTAGAACATGATGCAAAACCTTTATCTTCAATATAAAACAATCCAGGCATTGATAATGAACATAATCCAATGTTACCTATACTAAATACATCAGGTTTTACAGCAAATCTTCCTCTAGTTGCTCCTTTCCTTGCTAAACTTCTTGATCTCTTTGAATTGGCTGCTGATGATAAACTTGAAGAACCACCTAATGTTGTACTTGCTTGAATTACATTTACCCACAAATATGATATTTTAGAAGTAAACTGTAATGCTAATGTTGCTAATGATCCTAATTCAACACCTAAACCTCTTAACATTAATAATGTATCAGGCTGTTTCTCCATTAATACATTCAATGGAATTTCCAATATACCTAAAATAATCATCAACACAATTGTAGACGCTAAACTGATAGATTCGTTAAACTCTGATGATGCTTTTCTAGTTGCCCAAGCTAATTTAGCTCCCCATAAGAATAGTAATACAACTCCAACAATCTCAATATATGTGAATATATCATTGGCTGTACATTCTCTAATGTAATAATCATCTAAATAATTTGAATAATCTACACTATATGTCTCAGTATATTCTGCTCTATCAACTAACCACCAAATCATCAAATATAACGCTTGTGCTAATTCAATTGTACCAATGATCTTTAATAACATCATATTAGAAATCTTTACTCTCTTCATCTCTTTGTTATTGAATAATTTATGAATTCTCCATGCTTTACAAAACAAGATACTGAATGTAAAATCAACCGTAATAGCTAACCACCACACTCTCATTGCACAAACTACATCATCAGGATATAATGTGAAAATCAATCCACTTACACTTTCTAAAATAACACCTAAAATTGTATAATATAAGAATAAAGGTGAAGATGCATGAATAATTCTTGACTGTCTAAATGTAAATATAATAATACCAACAATAACAGCTAAAATCATAACTAATATCATGAATACAATTACAGTCCATTGTAAAGCAGAGTTATATTCATATAATACAATATTTTTACCTAATTTACAATCATCTTCACTAATATAAGTCAATTTTGCTTCAAATGATTCAGCTTTTCCTTGATTTGGATATACTTGTATTTTATTTACTCCTGATATTCTGAATATATAAATTTGTCTTGTTGCATGATTGTTATACTGCATATTCATTGTACCACCAGGTCCATTATAACTTACATACTTCATACTTAATCTTACATATCTATAATCAGGCCATTCATCACTAGAATCACCATTACTTTCAGCATATTCTACTGCAGCTTTCCATAAATATATTGAACTGTAACTTGTTTCAAAAATTTCACCTAATAAAATAGTATTTTGATAAATCTGTTGAATTGAGTATGAAAAAGCACCTGAAGTTGTACTTTTGATTTCTGATGTATAAGGAGAAACGATATACGTACCTGAAAGTTTATTTATTGTTTCTTCACTCAAATCATGATAATCATAATTCATAAAGAATATACTGATAGAATCTTTATCAATTGTTGTATCTGAAAAATAATAGGATAAAAACTTCTCTTGTTCTGCACCAGAGAACAAATTAATACATACAAACCTTTCTACATCAACAAATATTGATTTGAACTTGGCAATAATACCTTCCAAATCATTAGGATTATATGGAGTGAAGAAATGAGAACCAATATAATTAAAACCCTTTTCAATTGCCATATTCTTTATAACATTCTCCATTATAGTTGTACTATTAGCAGTACTACCAATAACAAACAAATTCAACAATTCCATAGAATGAATATAATTCAATGTTGGTTCAGCTTTTTGGTTAATTGTAACACCAGTACTTAAAACATATGGAGAACATGTAGCACCATCTTCTCTTCCTAAATAGTCAAATATAACATCACTATTTGCAGCTTCTAAATATCTTTGAGCTTCAGTTCTGCACAATGGAGTCATACAACCAAATATTATCTTCAAATTATCAGTGGATGTCATTATTGTTCTCATTTGCGCATATACTTTTGAAGATATAATAAAGTAATGATCAGCAATTAATAATCTACCTAAAATACCATTTCCATCATTAATTTCATCAATTGCTATATTCTGAATTAATAAGTTAAATTTCTCACTTTGTGAACCAATATCACTTTCATGTATAAATGCAACATGAATTGGATCATTATTATGCATTTCACCTAACTCTTTATTCCAATCACATACATAACCTCTTAAATCTCCATTCCATTGATTATAAAGATCTGGATCAATATATGCTGTTGGATGCCAATTGATTGTAATACTTCTATCTTGAATTGTACCTGAATAAATCAATCTTTTCATTACATTATTACCTGCTAATTCAACTGATTCACTTGGAGTATCTATATAATAATCATATAGCAAAGAGAAAGTATCATAGTCAAAACTATTAGAATCAGAAACTAATGATTTCCAAAACATTACCATTGTAAATGCAGTTTCAAATTCACTTCTAAAATACTTATCACTACCAATATTAACATGTACTTCTTGATTAAACTCAGTAGCCAAATAAGGTATTGTAAATGATGTTTTACCAGATACTCCAACAGATTCAAAGTATGTACCTATTACTTGATTACCATTTAAACAAGATGGTTCTACTTGATACAGCAGATTCTCATCAAAGAGAGTTGATAATACAACCCAATTGGGAGGTATCATATTATAATTACATAAATCTTTAAACAATGATATATATAGTTCATTACTATTCAATGTTGCTATAATATATCCTTTACTATTAGCAATAGATAATCTTTGAAGTTGAGCTGCATTATTATGTCCACTATACTTGATATTACCCATCAATAATATATTCAATTCACCTAAATAATCTACCATATAATCATTCAATTTCTCAGTATAATTATCAGGTGAATATACCAATACAACTGATGTTGTTTCATCTAATGACTTTTTAATTGCACTTATAGCTATTTGTGATGGATTTAATTCACCAGTTATTACATTTGAAGGACATTCAATACTATAAGTATGCCCACAGAAGAAGAAGAATGCTTTTTTATCTTTCATTATTGATGTAATTATTTCATAATGATCTGGACTAACACCTCCAAATATATAGACAATACCATTGTTTATTGCTTTGTTTATCAATTCTTCATATTTAATTACATCTGATTGTACATCATATATTTTATAATTCAAATAATAACCTAACACTTGACCATTATTATTCAAATAATTAATTGCTGATAATAATGAATCAAACACTGGAGTTTCACTTTCTTTTAAACTGCCAGACAAAGACAATATTATTCCTATTGTATAAGTATTTACAGCCTTTCCATTACCTATTTGAACATCATCAAAATTACATTTTACATAATTACCATTTTCGTCATTATCAAATGCATCTGGAGTATGCATATATTCAGTATAATGTAATAAATGACTAACTACATTTTCATCAATAAAAGAATCAGATATAGTTCTTCTTAAATAATTATTTTCAGCAAATTTTATTTTACCCTCTGGACTATTATACTCAATTGATGACATATATTTTCTTACCACACTTGGTTCAAAACTCTTAGCCATTTCAACACCATTTGACCATATCATTACACTTGAATATAATGAGGATGTAATATCATTAATAGAAGTTGTTGCTTTGTTAATTCTTTCATTCATACTCTCAGTAAATGCAAGACCTTCTGGTGTTTCATCCTCTGCTCTAAAAGCTTCAAATACTTCAAAATTCCTGTATTGTGATAATATAATTGTACTTGATGGTTCAACTACTATTAATCTTACATCTGGTTCACCTAAACCATATTTTGTTAAATTCGTCTCAATATCAAAGAAACCTTGTGAAAAACCTCTATAGATTATTGCATTCTTTAAATTTCCACTTTTTGTAATGTCTTCTTTCCACATTTCTAATCTTTTACTAGCATCTTTTACATTATCATAGTAAATAGCATTAACTGATAAATCATGTAACTTCTTATAATAATATTTACCAGATTCTTCAAATACCTTTTCAGCTGTAATTATTAATATTTCATCATAAAATCTATTTCTAATTGCATTCAGTAAAGGTTCATCTAATGATACATGATGACTACTGATCATCACATTTTCATTACAATAACCAATATCTTGAACTAAGAAATGGAATAGTAAAACATTCTTCTCTTTCAATAAAGGTTCTACAGCATTTCTACATTCAACTCTATTAACAAAGAACACTGCGGGGGTGTTTTGGGTATTTATATAAGTTGATAATAAAGAAATACAAGTATCAGGATCAGATTTTGAATCATAAATTTCTGGCTTTAATCTATAACCAAATACTCCACCTTTTTTATCATTCAATTCATTTGTTGCTAATTTAAACGCATCAACAGCACCTAATGAAGATTCAGATAAACTTCCTGTGATTGGAGCGATTAATAATACTCTTGTAGCCAATACATCATATTGTTCCTTATTAATATCTTTAGACCATGAACATTGTTTACCATATGTTGCTTCAATATTCCAATTCCAAGCCATTGGTGTTTGTAGATTATAGTTCTCAGAAACAGTAACAATATCTATTCCATCATCATTATATCTTGCTATAAAGATTGGAAGTTTTGGATAATGAGTTTCTGTCATTTCGATCATACCTGTACCATCTTTAACAGAAGTTGTTATTAACTGATTTCTTATATCTTCAATGTTATCGTAACTATTCAAAGCAGTAACTGCTTCATAATAAAACATTACTGATGCATAAGCTGCATTTGTACCAACAGTAGGTTTTGGTAAGTTTCCAAAATCAGATGTTTTTCTTTTAAACTCTTTATTTGCATCATTATCCAAATCATAGAAATAAGTACCAACTAAATACACACTACCTCTTTGTTCTTCAGTAAATGTTTCATAATGTTCAAATTCTGATATTATATCAATGAATCTATATTTCATAACGTCAACACGTAAACTAACACACATTCTTAAAAATGAATGTATTTCTTGCATATCAGTAACTATAAACATTATTACTCCACCATTTTTAAGATTTCCATTTGTAATACGTGTAATCATATTAGTTGAAACAGGATTTGTATCATCTATAGTAATAGTATTTTCAACTACAAATAAACCATCAGCTTCATATTGTACCATTTCACCTAAGTTTTGAGCAATACTATCACCACTTTTTACAATTACCATTGATTTTGTTACTTCTAATGTTATTAAATATTCAAGAGTATCAGCAATATATTGATTTGGAACAGGTCCAACATAGAATGTATATTTATCACATTCTTGTCCTACTGATTTTCTTGGGAAGAAAAATATTGCATTTGATACTTTAGCTATTGGTTGGACTAGTGATCTACAATTACCATCATAACAACCAACAACAATCTTAACTAACTCATCATCAAATAATTCATGAGCTTTTGATTCAATTAAAGATACATCAGATTCATAATTGCCAATTTTTGCTACTGGCACAGAACCTAATATATTTCCTTTAGATATTATTTCTTCAAGAGCAATTAAAACACCAAGTAAAACAGGACGATGAACATTTGCATCTGAACCAGTGGTTGATAATAATATTCCTATCTTTATAACAGAATACACTGTCTTTTCACCGTATTTAGCTTTACAGTTATACATTTCATTTGGTCCTCTAAATATAGATAAATATGGATCAACAACTATATCATTTGTAGTAGAAAATTCACTAAGTAATTGAATATTTCCATTTTCATCTAAAGCTACTTTCCTAATTATAAATGGCGAAGGAATATGATTATTATCTTGAAATTTGAATCTTCCTAAAGGTGTAACAACAGAAGTTGTATATAATTGTGGTTCCACAACACTAATATTCATTGTACCTGAATTATCAATAATATTTTCTAATAAAACCATTGCTGAATAAGCTCTAGCCATTCTATCAGATAATGAAGTCAAATAGGAGAATCTCTTATGCAAATTATTTGTAACAGTTTCTATTTGTTGAATTGTTTCAGGATCTCCTTTCCCTTCTCTATCAAATCCAGAAACAAAATAATGCCCTACAGCAGCTTCACCTAAATCGTCGATTTGTACAGCTGTTAAATCAATGCTTAAAATTGGATATAATGCTGAAGATATTCCTTCATCATACATTTGTTGTAATAGATTAGGCGCAGCAACACCTTCAAGCAATGATAATATAAGTGCTCCTTCTGGTGCTTTTATTGTTGTTACATCTAAAATTGATGATAAATCATCTGTTTCATCTGGAACTGTAAACTTATAAGTGAATTCTACAGAGAATGAAGATATTTCACGTTGAATAAATTCAGCAAATGATGATGAATAATGTGATGTACTATATATCAATACCAACACACCAGGATTATTCTCCATAATCCAATTATAGGTTGGATAATAAGAAACAAATGGTAAACCCATATTATATCCACTATATAAACAGGAATCTCCTTCATAATTCATTGGTAAAAATAACAAACCACCAAAATCTTCAACAGTTTTATATATTGCATCTCTTATATCATTTCCCCATCCTCCAAAATATATTTTAATACCATATTTGTCATGAATCTTTAAAGTATTTACAATCGCATTCTCTGCTGATCCACCATCTGAGTATATAATCAAAATCAAATAATCACCATTTACTCCTCCTCTATTATTAATATCAGAAACTGCAGATAATAATGTATTTACAAAAATAATACCTACTTTATATAGATAAGTGGCTGTAGGAATCATTGCTGCAAATAATGTAGAACTTCTTACTAAATCACCACCTAAGTGTTCTTGCCAATTACAATATCTATAAACATTAGTATTAAATGAAATTCTATAAGGGTTAGTAGAATAACCACCTGTAACTAAACTTTTGTATATTAAATCACCATTTTCATCAATTGTAGTAATCATAATTGTCTCTGAAAAATGATTAGTTTCTTCCATACTAAGATCACCTAAACAAGATGAAATTTTTGTCAAATATAATTGGTTTCTTACTGTAGAAACTTCTGAATCAGCAGCATCAGTAATAGATTGAAGCAAAAATGCACAAGCAACAAGATTCAATTCATCATAGAAATTTGGTGTATATTCACCAGATCCTAATACTTCAACATCATGAAAATATGAACTACACCTTTCACTTCCATCATTTGCAAATGGAGTATAAACAATTTGACCAGCTCCACCTTTATCAAACTTTATTTGAGTATCATCAACAATATATAAATGATATTTTTTACTACATTCTATTGGTGTCAATCCTTCTGCTTTGCATACTTTATCATTAAATATTTCCAGAAAATCGTTAATGTATTTATTATGTAATAATACAATTATATCCTTAGAAAATATAAATCTATTTCTAATTTCTATCAACTGTTTCTTCATTTCATCTTTATAATCACTTGATTCAACATCAATTTCTGCTTCATATGTAAAATCATTATTAACATCAACAAAAATACTTTTCAAAAAATCAGCTCTACTTCTATACAATCCCCTTTTAGTATATATAAAATGTGGGTTCTTAATAGATTGATAAAGTAAATGCATTCCAATTGGATATATTTCTTGATATGGCGTTGTTGACAAATAAATAATCTTCTCTAAACATTCTTGGCCAGGATCAACACCAGTGTAAAATAGCACAGAATCAATTGATTCAAAAGCAGTAACCATATAACTTTTAACTGTTGGATTGCATGCTCCAATAACAAATGGAAATCCTCTAGCCTTCAAATCAATAATTAAAGAAGAAGCATCATTCTTTATGGTTGGACAGTTATACAATTCATATTTTATTATTGTTCTTCTAATACCTTCATCAATATTCAAAGCTTCTATTTTAGTAACAGCATGTTCATATGTCAAAAAAGAAGCATAATTGTCAATATCAGTCAAATCTAAAACAAATGCTATACCAATAAATATCTGAGGTTGTTTAATTACATAAGGAGTTACAGAAAAATCTGTATATAGGAATTCATCGTTATTCCTTAAGTTATAATATGGTACAGCTGTAATACTAGTAGTCATTTGCACAACAATTGTTTCTTTAGTTTCTTCAATATGTATTAAGAATGGATAAACATTCATATAATTTGATCTTGACAGACGAAGTGAACCAACTGGACAATCAATTGTATTATCATAGAAATATGTCCTTAGGTTTACAGCAGTTGTTTTATATGAAACGCCTAATGCTTTCAATGCAGTTTGCATCAACAATAATGAATTATAAAATGACATTGTTGTATCATCCAATAGTGTATAAGCATTTCCTTTATATTTTTGTACATTATTAACTAGGGCTGTATTTAAAATTGTAGTAATTTCAGGTGAATAAGTAGAATAGTAATAACAATTTTTAAATAATGTTTGATTCTTGGCGTTTAAATATACTCTTATTGTATAATCCATCAACAATATTTTGAACCTTGAAGTATCATCAACTTCTCGATAATAAGCATCTAAGAAATCTTCAGTATGAGTAAATATTTGAGAAATAATTATAGTTTTTTCACATCCTGCAGTGTCCTTTACTATTTTTTCTACAATCTCATCAAAATTCGAATTATCCTTAACTACTATATCAACTTTTGGTGTTATTCCTAAACCTTGAAGATACAATTTTAAATATCCACCAATATTTTTATTATTAAATGTATTATCTGATGTTAATAAAACACAATTAAGTGTTTGTTGTAGAAAATAGTGTAAAGGTAATGAGAATAATTGGTTTGGTACTGAATTCACTTGTATTACATTTGGATATTCTTCTTCACCACCACTTATCAAGATTGAAAACAGCAACACATCATATTTTATTAACAAATCACTTATTGCTTCTCTCTCAGTTTTATCATTTGTTCCTATCAAACACAATGGATTATCGGATATCAACATTCCTTCAACTTTTTCTTTTAAATCATTCATGTCATTCTCATCCCATCCAATCAAGCTAGTAACAACTCTTTTACCATTTATTCCACCATCTATATTAAACATATCTATTACTATTTCTAATGTATCCAATACAGTAACCCAAGATTGACTGAATCTATTAAATATCATTCCAATTCTATAAGGTTCTTCAATTCCTGTAATCATTGAATTATCTGAAAAACTACATAATTCTTCAGGTCCACCAAATGCAAATGACTCTTCTACAAATGTCGGTTCATATACTAATTCAGCTTTACCATCTGATTGTAATCTAAATATTTTAATATCACCTCTTGCCATTGCATTTGTATATATTTCATAAATACCATAAGAAACTGAACTTGGAATTGTATGATACATATATTCTCTATACAGTGAAGGAGATGTTGAAGATGATGATAATATAGACTAAATAATAATAAACAAAATATAAATACATCAATATATAATTCCATTACATTGTAGAGAAATGCCATTGTTGAAGTAATTGGAATATTCTCATTAAAAATATCACTTAAAAACTTATGAAATGTCTCTAAATTTTCTGATCCTAATTCATTACTACTATGCTGAATCATTAAAGATCCGCTGACCTATTTATAACAATTACATAAATAAATAAATAAATACTAAATCATATCCTAACCCTTTAGCTATTAGTTGATTCATATTCATTGCTATTATTTCATAATTGTTCTCTTTAGTGATATTCCATTTTTTAAATGTTTTAAATAATACTTCCAAGTATGATGATTCACAAGTAAGAATAACGATTGTTCCTTCTATTCAATAATAATAGAATAATATTTATTAATACGATCTTTAAAAGTACTATAAATAGTAGCAGCTGTTCTATTTGCTTCAGCTTCTGTTGTATTATCAATATTCATTTCCAATATTTTCTCACCATCCATTTGCTGAGATATAAAATATTCTTTCATGTAAATTCTTGCAGATTTACCAAACAGATCTGTTGTTCCAACTATTGTAGAGTTTTCATAACCTGAGTTTCTGGTATATTTGTATATTTCTCTTGTATAACTTTCTTTATTGAAATTAGCAAATAATACATTCAAATAACACACTCTACCTTCGTTTGGTCCGAAATAAATAATCTCAAAGTTATTTTCGTTTTTAAATTCTGTATAGATTGCTTCTCTATCTTCAGAACTTGTTAATATAAAAAGAGTATTAACATTTTTATTCTCAAAATAATCACGAATTTTTGGAATAATTACATTCAATCCTTTATCTCTATTTATTAAAATAGGATGTAATTCTTTACCAAGAGTATCTTTCTATTCAATTTATAAAACATAATATATATATATATATATATATATACATTAGCATTTAAATCATCAAATAATAAAGTGATAAAAGTCCATAATATTTTTGATTCATAAGTTGTCATATCAGATAATATCATAACAGGCAAATAATCAGGATTTATAAAACCAGTATCAGGATTTTCACTATAATCACATAACTGTTCGTCCATTATTGACTCATATTGATTAGGTTCAATTGAATTATCAATGGGTATTGTATAATCATAAACATACTTTGCATTGCCACTTTTTTCAATAATGTGATAGATATAATGTGTTGTAGCCATATAATGACTGTCTAATAATACGATTTCACCACTTGTGTAATCAAATAATTTATCATATACGAATGTAAACATTGTAAATATCTTTGGAGTTGGAACAGCACTATCAGCATATGCTAAAATATCCAACATAGCAAATGCAATTGAAGCAACATCTTCTCTTGCTGTAGCTTTAAATGGTTCAAATAGTATTTTAAATAATTTATTTTTTTCAGTATCTAAATCTTTATTATATGATGTGATTGAATAGGTTGAAGCTAAATCAGCTATATTAACACCAGGTGTTTCAAGTACATTTTTCAATGATATACCACCTTCATACAATAACATTGGAAATTTATCTATATCATTATAATCTGTCGCTCTATCTGTTTGTATTTTTATTAAATCATCTGCTTTCTTCAACAATAATAATGTTACAACACCTTCAGTTTTATATTTAGACAAAACATCAATATATTCAGTTATTTTATCAGCTGTAATTGTTTCATTATGAATATCAAATACTATTTCATCGGCGTATAAATCTATTTCGTGTAAAATATGACTATAATAAAAATCACAAATAGCAACTTCTTTATCGAAGATTATTGCATAATACTTTGAATGTAATGAACTGAGAATAAAAATGGCTATTTAAACAGAAATAAACAAAATATAAAATATACACAATTCCATTGGAGTTATAACTGATATACCAGGGATCTTATTCTTTGGACAGCCACCATCTGTATATAAATCGTAACACCATAACACTGTGCCATTACCAGCAATATATTCTTCCAATTGCTCATTTACATTTTCTGCACAATTTGCTATAGCCACTGTCATTGAATCATCTGCTAAATCTTTAGCAAAGGTGGGAGAATCTTCTGCTAAGTCAGTTACGGCAAACTCTGTAGCCATATTTTTACTTAATTCATCAGAAAATGCTTTAAGTATATCGTAATTAACACTATGTAAGTGTGGACTTATATACCCTATCTTAATAGATGTGGCAAATGAAATAAATATAAGAAATAACAATATTTTAATTTTATTTCTTATTAAATACATCCTAAATAAAATAACTGACATTATCGTTTCGATAATTATTTTGGCTTGACACTTATACCTGAAAAAATGAAATATAGTGATTCTGACTGGTATATATGAAATTCTTATACTTCTTCCCATATTTCTGCATAATGAATACATTGGAGTGAATATATATTTACTTAGGGATTATAAATTCAAAATAATACTTGTTGGTGATACAATGGTAGGTAAAACATCATTAATGATGATTTATGCCAATAATAGGTGTGCAGAAATTTTTATAGATAGTGTTGGTATAGATAGTGTATTTGTGCCTGTAATCATTTTATTTTAGAAATATAAAATCATTGAAATTGATGGTAAAAGAATAAGGTTGGAATTTGTATTGTTGTTTAAATTATAAATATTTAGTGGGATACTGCAGGTCCAGAGCGTTCTAATGCTATTACAAAATCATATTACAAAGACACTGATGGCATTATTATTGTGTATGATGTTACTAATAGAGGAAGTTTTGATAATATTAAAGAAAGGATTGATGATATTCATAAGTATAAATTCCATATATTAATGATATAGATATGCTCCAGAAAATGTACAACGTTTATTAGTAGGAAACAAATGTGATTTAACAGCTAAGAGAATTGTTACATATGAGCAAGCTAAAGAATATGCTGATAGTTTAGGAATTGAAGTAATTGAAACATCTGCAAAGAATGCTACAAACGTAGAAAAAGCTTTCTTAGCAATGGCTACTCAAATATTAAGTAATAAAAATGAAGAAGAGAGTTATCCTGATAATAAAATGAAGAGAAAGAATGTTTTAATTGGTGTGACAGGAAGTGTAGCTGCTGTTAAAGTATATGAATAAGATTTATATTTTGTATTTAATAGATATCAGAATTAGCAGTAAAAATAAATGAATTTGCCAATGTATTAATATTGAGATATTTTTAATGATTAGGTTAAAATAATCTTGAGTAAATCAGCTGAACATTTTTATAACATATCTGATGAGTATTTTTTTATATACTTTCACCCATAGTTATAATCATGAATATTACAAAAGATTGAAGAAAGAGAAAATAGAAATATACAGAGATGAAGATGAATGGAAGAAATATAAACATATAAAAGAAGATAAAGTCCTTCACATTGAAGTATAATAGATATAATATATAGTATAATTGAATAGTTAAGAAATTGGGCTGATTTGTTCTTAATAGCACCATTATCATGTGATTCATTAGCTAAATGTTCAAATGGATTGTGTGATAATTTACTTGTATTTGTGATTGATATATTGTTTTTATAGACATGTGTAGCTCGTGCTTGGAATTTTTCAAAACCAATATATGTAGCTCCAGCGATGAATACAGGCATGTGGAATCATCCAATTACAGAAACTCAGTTGAATATATTGAAATCATGGGGATATGAAGTAATATACCCAAAAGAGCAAATATTAGCTTGTGGAGAATATGGAATTGGAGCAATGGAGAGTGTTGATATAATATGTGAAAAAATTAAGAAAAAACTAAAGTCAATAAGTGAATAAAATTATATAATTATGTATGTATATATGCATTTATTTATTTTAAAATAATGTTGTGAAAATACTTGGATGATAAGGTTTGTAGTAATTATAAGCACATACTTCAGAATTTCCAGAATAGAATATATCTCCAGCTTCTATACGCTTTTCTTTGTTCTTTTTTAATTTAACAAATGTACCTGTCTTCGATTGTAAATCTTGCAAAAGCCATTTACCTTCTATATACTCAATTTTACAGTGTCTTAAACTCAACGATGTTTCAGGTATTTGAACCATCGTATCTCCTCCTTTACATCCTATTGTATTCACTCGACTATTCAAATAATACTTCCATCCTCTCACTGGACCTGTTAATGATTGAATACCAATATAAAAACCATAAGATTGCAGTTGGTAAGCAAATTCTAAATACTCCTCAGAACTAATTTCACCTTCTCTTTTTGGTGCATCTGTATCTGGTGGCGGTTCTTCTTCTTTTCTACTTCCTTTTACACTCGTTTGTATTTCATCATCACCTTCTTCTTTAAATGCATTTTTGTGTTGATCAAGATTTGATTTGGCTTTAAATATTGTATTTATACCTTTCTTTTTCTCTTTTGGTTCTTCTTTCTTTTCCTCTTTCTTTTCTTCCTTTTTAGATTCACCACCATCACCACCATTCTCTTGTTCAGCTTTTGATCTTCTTATTTGTTCTTCAAGTTCAATCTCTTTATCATCATTCTCTTCATCTTGTTTTTTCTAATTATTATATATATCAATATACTCTTAAAAGTTTTTGTAATGAACTAGCAGTACTATCTCTAAATTGTTTTAATGGAGGAATATAATGATTTAATCCTTCAATTGGACCTAAAGCAGAAACCATCTCATCTCTGTTAATTTCTAACATTATACAATCAGTTTTGGTTGTGATTGTATTTTTATGAGGAATATTTCTAATCAATTGATATTCATTAAAGAATTTATTTTGTGTAAGCGTTGTTTTATCATCCAATTCAACTGTTCCTAATTGAATAAAATAACAATTACCACTAATCTTGCCTCTTTCAATTAACACTGTTTTTGGTTTATAATTAATCTGTTTAAATGATAATGCAAGATTCAACATTGCATCTTCAGATAAATTACAGAATAATGGGTGTTTATTTAACTGTGCTAATAATAAACGAGTTTTATCTTTCTGTTTCTGTAATATATCAGCTGATTCAGTTGCTATTTCAAATACCTGGAAAGCTGAATTACCAATTCTAAATACATCACCTTGCTTTAAGGTTACTGGAATATTGAAATATCTTGCCCAAGGTATTGTTTCACCTTGAGCTGGACATCTTCCAACTAATTGATAAATTGATCTTAAACGACTGTCTTCAACTGCTTTTATATAGAATCTATTACACTTTGCATAGATTGTTGCTTGTGTTGCAGCTATTTCCATATCATCAATGTTAATATAACAATTCTTACTTCTACCTAAATAATGTTGCATACTTTTAGATAATGTTGTTGCATATGGAGGAAATACAAAACTTTCAGCATTATATTGATATTTACGTCTTGATTCTCGAAGTTTTGTTACTTTTATTGCCATACTGTCCCATTCAGTATCAGGATCAATACTAAATCCAACTTCATAAGTGTTTAAGAATATACGATCAGATGGTAATATTGGAATCTATAAATATGAATAATAAAAAGCGATAATATTTATACAATTCTTATTAAATCCATTCTTGTTGAAAGACTTGGCTTACTAGCTAAATCTTCCCACCAAATTTCACCATCTTCACTGTATATTTTTACTTGTACTTTAGCAGCTCTATCATCTTTAATAACTACTTGACATTCATTGGAACAACCAATTAATATTGGTAATCCTTTAGGTTCAATTGTGAAGTCTTTGGGAGGATTATCACCTTGTGTTATTGTAAATGTTACTTTGTCAATATAAATGTCTTCTTTTGTTGTTTCATATACTGTTAAATCAGGCATTGATCTTCTCAATAATTGTTCTATTATTAAATAATATTTTATAATAATTTATGAACTAATACGTGTATGCTCTTCTAATTTAACAGTTGTATGATTATCAGGTTGAATTTCTTCAACATCACCAAACTTTATCTTCATTTTCTTCTTCTTTCTAATAATAATAATAATAATAATAATAATAATAATAATATACTTTTGTGGAGTTCCAATATCAAAACTAGCATTCTCTGGTAATGCATCTTGAATATATTTCTCATAATTAGTTGTAGAATATCTACTTTGATCTGGCTGTATTGCATCTTCCATTAATCGAGAATGGGTTAGTTTTGTATCATGAATTGCTCCTGGTCTTCGCTGTATTATTGTTTGTTTGCCAATTTCACCTGTAATGATTTTGCTATTTAATAAATAATAATAAATAATAATAATAATATATACGTATAAGACATCATAGTTACTCTTACTTTAGTGTTTCTTCCTATAGTAAAACTATCTCCTTCATATAATTCTATTCTATGTCTTAATTTTCCTTTTCTTATGTATAACTGAGTGAAACAAGTTTCTCCTGTTCCATTTCCATCTTCTGCAAAGTTTCCGTCAACTATTCCATAGACTATAACCACAATAAATGTTTGAAAATACTCTGCGGAGAGATTGATACAATTTTGGCATGTTTAGGTAAAACTCCATCCTCCTTTACTCTCATCTGACAGGTTTTATCACTTCCTATATATCCTTCAGATATAGGCATGTAAGAATTTTAAATTAGATTAAAAAAACTATAATTGGTTTTCAAAAAAAATAAATAAAAGGATATATAATCATATCCATAAACATACTGAGTAAGACAAATCCTTTCTCTTACATAATATCCTAAATCTTCTAAACCTTTAGCATCAAGAAGAGTATTATCTCCAGAACTTCTACACTCTTTAATTTTATCTATTGTAATATAATTTATTTTGTCAATACTCCAAATGTTAATCATACGATTAGCTTTAAAACCACAAAAACAAAATACTTTCAACACTTGTTCATAGAATTTAATCAAAATAGATTTTATTATTTCTTCTTTTTGAAAAATTAAGAAGATGAATACTAGTGAAGTAGATGAAATTGATGCAGCTATACAAAATGCTACAAAATTATATCGTAGTTTAGAACAAGGTATTCTGATTTTTTTATATTTATAACAGCTGAATGTTCTACTTCAATAGCACCAATACCTGAATTGTCATCCATTGATTTACCTACATTTATTGAGAAAGAGGTCATTCCACCAGCTAAAGATAAAGAAGAGAGTGAATGGCTAGAATCTTTGATTAAAAAGACAATGGAAGCTAAAAATTACATGAATTATCCCATATTAAGTGAATTATGTTATTCACTTGATGTACTATTGAGTAATGTATTTGCTTTTGAAATATACATTGACAAATTAACCTCATTTGCTCCATCAGGAGAATTTGTACCATATTATCAACTGATGTATTCAATTCCAGGATTAGAAGAATTATCGATAGAATCACAACCAAATCTATTAATTCACAAACTATTTGATGGAGATGCAATATTCAATTTTCAAAAAATATACCCATTCTCATTTGACAATGAAATACTAAATGAATGGATTGAAAAAGATATAATAATAACAATCTACAAAATACAAAAGAGAAAACAATCAATAAATAATGGTAAAAATAAAAACAATAATAAAAAGTTACCGTTACTGTTCTATGGTCAAACAATAGTATCACTTCGAAGTATGTTATTTTCATCTGATCTAACAATGAGAGTATAAATAATAATAATTATTATTATTATATTTGTATAGCTATCTTTACCAATAATTAGAACAGAAATTCCATCTAAGAAAAGTTCATCTGATTCTATACCTCAAGAAATAACAGTTGGTGTATTAATAGGATATATAAAGTTACATGTAAGGAAGCAATCTTTAGTGAAACCACCACCACCATCATTAACACCTGAAGAACAATCACAACAACCTGTAATAACAGCGAAAGACTTCATTCCACCTACTGATATAAGTGATATAAAATGTAATAATAATAATAATAATAAAATGAGTAATAGTTTTATAAATGATTCATTTAGTTCATTTATAGAAAATCCGAATATTCCAATGAGTATGAATGATATATATCTCTCAATAACAATCAATGGAATTATACTCTCTTCTATTCCAAATAAATCAATAAGTATAACGTTTCGAGGTAAATCAATAAATCCAATTCATAAAGAAATCAAAAAGTTTAAAGCTAATCGTTTAATAACTGATTTATCAAAATATTATATTCCAATAAAATGCAGTTTTAATAAAAATGATTTGAATAATAGAAGTACTTTTTATATAGAAATTTGTTTAGATGATGATATTTTAAATGCTATTAAAATTCCTTTAGATGAAAATGTATATTTTGAAACTAGTTTAAGTGTGAATGATCTTGATGAAAATGAAATTGGTCAATTAGAAGGAATATTTAGTAGTGGTAATGAAAGAAAAGTAAAAAATAGAATGAAAGAATATAAAGCTGGTTTGACAATCTTGAGATTCTTACAAATACATAAAAGAAAATAGTGTAATGTAATTTAACAATATTTGTTAATTGATTCTGTTTATAATCCAAAATGTTTTGGATGTAAATAAAATAATAATACCACTCTATACCTTACATTAAGTTTCATTTTGAAGATATATTGAAACGAATATATTTTTAAAACACTTACTTCTTTTTTTTGTTTGCGATGCTTCCAAGTATAATTTCAATATTTTCCGCCATTATAGCTCCTTCTGAACAATATAAAATTGTCAATGAGTTTTTAGATGAGTATAAATCACGAGGTGTTGTAGTTGGCGATAAGTGGTATTTATTAGATAATAAGTGGTATGAAAATTGGAAAAACTATGCGAAAGTATAAAATAGTATTTATTAGATAAATAGTGCAATACAAAGGTTTGTCCTTTTGAAATTGATAATGGAAGTCTATTGGAACGATGGGATGATGATGAAGAAATCACAGATAATGTATAATTAGATATTTAAATGAAATAGAGCTCTATAATAAAATTGCATTTGATCGAGAATTTAGACTATATCCTTGTACCTGAAGAAGTATGGTTATGTTTAGAAGATTGGTATCATGGTGGTCCATGTATAGAAGTGAAATGTGAAAAAATGAAGAATAAAGTAAAAATAAATCTCTATAATGAAAATGATAATATATTCAAAAAATCAAACAACAATAATAATAATGACATTAATAAAAGATGTAGAGTATGCAATTCAAAGAGTAGATTTGTCTGTAGTGAATGTTTAAATACATATTATTGTTGTAAAAGTTGTCAAATCAGTGATTATGGAGTTCATAAACAATATTGTGAGTATATAATTATTATATAATTATATTTAGTCGTAATAATAATAATAATAATAATAATCTTTATCGAGGTTTAGTTGGTATTAGTAATATAGGTAATACATGTTTTATGGCATCTTCATTACAATGTTTATCAAATATTTATTCATTAACACTTTACTTTTTAAGAAGACAATATATGAATCATATAAATACAAAAGTATTGGATATATATATATATATTGTTATTATTATTTGTATATATAGAATCCATTAGGTACAGGTGGAATCATTGCTAACTCTTATGCATTCTTATTAAAAGATTTGTGGTTAGAAAACTATCCATATACTAGTCCAGTATATATATTTATATAATTAATTGTTATATAATAGTCACGAATGAAGAAAGCTATTTCTCGTTTTAATAATCAATTCTCAGGATGGTCTCAAAACGATTCACATGAATTTTTATTATTCTTATTGGATATGCTACACGAAGATTTGAATTTGATAGAAAATAAACCTTATTATGAAAGTGATGATGATATTGAAAAAGAAAAAGTATTTTTCTTTTTCTTGTTATATATATAATAGGATGAAGAAATAAAGAGTAATTTATATTGGGAAAGATTTCTAAGTAGGAACAACTCTATTATTACTTACTATTTTACTGGACAATTTGTTAGCAATATTGAGTGTTTAGAATGTCATTATAAAGTGAATAACTATAGTAGTTTCAACTCAATTTCTTTACCATTTCCATCTACTAGTATGTTTAGTTTAATTGTATATATATATATATTCATCAGTATTTATTTATTAGTGTTTAATCATAAGAAACAACCTTTCATCATCATTTCCTGCTAATTCTGAGAAGTATTATCAAGTCACATTGAAATTGTCTTACCATTCTCAGATTATTGATATAAAGGTATTGAATATATATATATATATATATTAGAAAGATGTAGCTTCAATATACTCATTACCAATTGAATGTCAAGAGATTATCGCAATTAATAATAACAACGCTATTGTTGATATTTGTGGAAATGATAAATTCATTTTTGATTATTATGATTACACAGAACCAATCAATTTCTTGATTTATGAAAAAGAAAAATTGTCAACAGAAGTAAAAAGTGACACAATTATCATTCAACAAATGCATGCAGATGATGGTATTCATTATGTAAATATTCCATTTATATTAAATATAAAGAGTAATAAAATTACACTCAAAGAATTATATCATATCATCTATGAGCTAGTAGTTTATGAACAAATAAAAGAAGTTGATGATGATGTTAATAATAATAACAAATATTCAATAGATGAGAAAGAATGGTATAAGAATATATCAATTCATTATTACAACAAAGAACTGAACGATTGGGAAAAAGATAGAATTCCAATAGATGAGAGTATTACATTAGAAACATACTGTAAAAATAATGGAATTAAAGATAAAATAATCAGAGAATTGTGTATTAATTATAGTAATACTCCATCCTATCTATTTGATGCAATTGAGTTGTTATCTTCAATGAAGATATCTTTATGTGAAAGTGATATGATTGGAACTAATATTTATGATTGTTTAGATTCATTCTCATGTTGTGAAATATTAGATGAAGAGAATAAATGGAGTTGTCCAAAATGTAAAGTTAAAAGAAGAATTCAACAAAACTGTTTCATTCAAAAATTCCCAAAGATTTTGATATTACATTTGAAAAGATTTTCATTCATTAATCGTAATTATGTAAATAAGATTAATAATTTTGTTGATTTTCCATTGAAAAATTTAGATTTAAGAAAGTATGGAAATAGAAATAGTGATGTTAATGAGAAGCATAGTTATGATTTGATAAGTGTTGTGAATCATTATGGAGAACCATCCTATGGACATTATGTAGCCTATTGTAAGCATGGTACGAATGGCAAATGGTTTGAATATGACGATAGCAGAGTGAATGAGATTGATGAAGAAAATGTTGTTACTGAAGGTGCTTATATATTGTTTTATAAATGTAATGAATAGATTTCTCTTATTATAAAAATATTATTACTTTTATACTTTTGTTATTTGCTATTTTTATTACTAAAAATAACTATTTACAAATCTATACAATCCATTAAAAAACAATTTATAATAATAATAATATTTATTATATCAACAATTCAATTATACTCTAACTCCTTCTTTATTGTGTTTTTCAGAAACAGATATTCTCCTACAAATTGATTCATGTCTTGCTGTTTTTTTGAATATTCCAGTTCTTAATAAACAAAATAAAATCACTAATATCACGATTAATCCACCTGCTACTGATCCAATTGCTATTCCAACTATTGCTCCACTATTTACATTACATTCACTTTCATCAATTACACTCCAAACACCTTCATTATTATCAATCATTAAACATTTTCTTCTCTTCATTCCACTTTTTGCTCCTCCACATTCTATCAACACTTCTTTTCCTCCTTTCTCAGCTGGAGTTCTTGGAAATCCAGAATCAGATTCACAAAATACTGCATCAAATCCTATTTCCACTTCTACAGTCTCAATCTCTGTTGATGGAGGATTTCGAATTGTAAAGGTATATTTCGTTTTTTCAACATATTCTAATGGTGATCCATATATTTCTCCAGATTTTGAATCTAATGATATGCCTTTAGGCAATTCTGGATTTACTGCAATTTCAAGATTTGTTCCAACTGCAACAAATAAATATTCTGATTTTATTACTTCTCCAAATTTAAATGTTTTATTTGATACTTTACTGGATGGAACTATCACTGGAATATCAGGAATTGAACATGATAATATAAATGAAAATGAAACTTGTTTTCCACTTCCACTTATTAAGATTGTGGTATTTACTGCATCAAAACTATTAGATATATAACCACTTATTCTTCCTTTCGAGGAATCAAATTTCAAAGTTGAGAATGGAAGATTGGGTATGATTGAATAAACTAAATTCTTTCCAGTTATTCTTCCTAATTCTAATCCATCATATTCTTTTCCACCTTCGATTGCTATATTATCTACATGTCTAATTATTACTGGTTCTACAGATTCTTCAACATTTATTGTGATTGGATTGGATATTTCACCAGCATCATTATGACATTTGAATGTATATGATTTATTACTTGGTGGTTCTACATTTACTTTTCCACTTATTATTCCACTATTTTCATCAAATTTTAATCCTTCAGGTAATGCTGGTTCAATTGAATATAATATAGTTTTTGCAACACATTCATATGGTTGAATATCATTATAACTCACTCCAAATATCATTATCACTTCTTTTTCATATTTTATATTATTCGGTTTGATTGGTAATGTCACATTCATTTCAATTGTTATATCAATATAATCAACTTCATTTGAAGCTGTGAATTTACTTCTCATAGAATTCTCTTCAATCACCATTCCAGAAATTAAACCACTTCTTTTGTCTAAACTCAATCCATTTGGTATTTCATCTACACTATATTCAATATTTTCACCTATCACATAAAATAATTTCAATTCTTTATATTCTTTACCAGCTTCTAATATCACTGATTCATTACTCCAGATTTTTATTGGATTTTTAGAAGGTAAAACAGTTATGGATATTTCAATTGTTATACCTTCATCACTTCCTGAATAAGCATTATTAGCTTTGAAATAAACTGGTTTTGATGATTCTTCAATATATGCTTGACCAGATATTAAACCAGTTTTATTATCTATTCTTAAGCCACTTATTTCAGGATTCATTGAATAAAATACATCTTTTCCTGAAACTGTGAATAATCTCACATTTTCATAAAAATCACCTGCTTTGAATCTATAAGATGTTTCTTTACTAATTAAAGATGGACTTTCATCACATGTATTTTCGATTTCATTCCACCATTTATCATTATTACAGTATAATGTTCGATTTCCTGTTATACCTGATGTTTTACATCCAATAGTTATTTCTGTTCCAGTTACAGTTTCTGGTATATCTTCTATTGCTTCACAATATCTTATTGGACATAAATGGAAATTTATATCATATAAACTAATTGTGTCACTATTTGATGCTGTTATATTGAATCTAATTGCTGAATACATAATAGTTGTACTGTAATTATTAAACACTCTCTTTCTTTCAGGATAAGTAATATCTTTAAAAGAGCCAATTAAAATCCATTTTGAATTGTAATATCCTTCCACTGAAAAATCTTTTGGACCACCATTTCTAGAATATACATAAATACTAAATTGATTGAAATATGTATGAAAATGATCTTTATATCTCATTATTGCCCAACCAGGGATTGTGTCAGTATACCATTCTGAATTAGGGTTTTCATCAAATCCATAAGCAACAGGATACATTGCTGATACGGTATTTGTTTCAGTTACTCTTTTAGCATATTTATTAAGAATTAAACAATCTTCTTTACTTCCAATTATTCTTAATAAAGATGAACTTATTTCAGGGAAATTTTCTTCACCATTGAATTTGTGTAATTCAATCGAAATTTCAACTGGATTTTCTTCTAACCAAGGAATTGGAAGAATAAACACTTCATCAGTTAAACCATCATATCGATTATTTGCCATTGTATCTGGAGATATTTCACCATTTGGTAAATTATTTCGAAAGATTTCTTTTCCATTCACTTTTATTAATATTCCACTTATATAACTCACTTTTAAAAGCAAATCCATTATATTTATCTTCATAATCAAATACATCTATCTTTCGAATATAAATCACATTTCCAGATACTTTGTTTAATTCAGATAATTTGGATTTTGACCATGTTAAATGTTCAGCATTTGGATTATCCCAACCATTTTCATATTCAATTGAATTTTCCCATTCTGTATTATAATCATAATCCAATGTTGAATGGAAATGTCTTTTCTCTCATATCTTGTTCACTGACTAATGTTGTTCTATCAACTGGAATTCCATATACTAATACATCTATAAAACCATCACCATAGCCCAAATATGATAAACTTCCTCTATAGACAGCAGTATATTCATGATTTGATAAACAATATTCATATTCATAGATATTATTTCTTTCCCATCCTTCTTCTGATCCTTCTAAATCAATTATTGAAGTTTTATTCTGATTATCCATTTCAGATGTTTTATAAAGAGATATTCCCCAATCTTCTGGATATGTATTTGAACTTCCATTCACATAAATAGAAATTAATGTTTTTGATTGTTTTAAACATATTTCATTTATTGATTCATCATAAAATGTTAAATTTAAATACCTTGTTGTTATGCCATTCACATTTGATCCTGTTATTGTATATAATTGTTTTGGTGATTCTTTTGTTACTACACCAGTTATTTCACAACTCTTTTCATCAAAGTGTAAAAATGAAGGTAATTCTGGTGATATTTCACAATTTTCAACCATTTTTACTTTAGGTACAATTCTAACTACTTCATTTAAATAGTATTCTTCTTTACAACTTTTAGGTAAATCTATTATTGGAGATTTTACAATTGTATTTATATCAATCGTATTTGCGCTGTAGTGTTTTGCTTCAATTCTATCAGCAAGTTTTCCATCAGTGTAAAATTCAAACAGAAATGTTCCATCTCCTCTTTGAAAATCATTAAAATAAAATTTATAATCTCCAGGAATTAGACATAAAACTGGGAAATATAATGGAAGTGATCCTGCTGGAATTGTATAATCTCGAATTGTTTTTTCATTTTGATATTGAAATTCACATATTATCTTCTCTCTCGGATCAATTGTATCTACTACTTTCACAAAATGAGATTTATATTCACCAGAACATCCACTTATTACATTTGTTATAATTTTTCGACTTACATATTCACTATTTGAATAATAAGCTCGAATTTCTAATTCATAATTATTTAAATATTCGGTTGCTACTATTTTTACACTTCCAGTATATTTATTATATGTAAAACCACCTGGAATAACTGGTAATTCATAAAAAATAACAGATCCACTTTCAATACTTATCAATAAATGACTTTCATTTCCAATAAACAGATTCAATTCTTCTACTATTATTCCTTCATTATCTAAATCTTTTATATGTAATCCTTGAGGTTTTACATCTCCTATCACTTTTATAGATATGGCTGTGTTTACTGTTGAACCATCAGATAATTTACCATTTATCATATAAGATTTCACATCTTGAACTGTTGTAGCTGTTCCTCGAATTGTGCAACCTGATAACTCTAAACCAGGAGGTAAACTTGGCATTGATTCACACTCACTTATTATTTCATCTCCTTCGATAAATGGAATATTGTCAGATATTCGATTATTCACTATATATACTGCATAACTAACTCGATATTCAAAATCTCCTCTTGGAACAAAATATAAAACATCTTTCAATTCTTTAAACTCGGAATCTAACTCATTCTTATAAGATAATTTTATTCCACTTCCTCCTACATTCTTCATGTAATTCACTCTTATGAAGTGATATCCTTCACTCAAATATTTTGTTCCTGTTTTGCAACTCCAATCATGAATTCCATTGTGATTGATTATCTCAATAAAATCAATAAATAACCAAGATCCTTGAACAGATGTTAAATTGAATGTATAATTTCCTGACGTTTCTATCTTTATATAACCTTCCCAATTTACTCCAAATTCACTGGCAAAATTGGGAGTTAAACCATCCCAAATTGATTGGATTGGATTATATTCTTCATTTATTTCATCTTCTAATCGAATTATTTCAGTTGTTACACCTTCACTTGAAGGAGTATAAGGATTTAAACAACTTGTGTCAAATTCATCAGATTTTAGATAATAAGCAACTATTCCTTTTATATATTTATCAATTATATCAATATGGATTTTCACTTCATTTGTTGTGGATGTTTCTGTTGAACATTCCACTCTTAATTCTAGATTTATCACTTCATTTATTTGTCCTTTCAATATATGGTTTGTAACATCAACTACTATTCGATCATCTCCTGTTTTACATTCACTTGCTACTCCTCTTTCGATCTTAAATGGAATTTCAAAATAAGAATTCATTGGCATTGTAAAATATTCACTATCAAATGTTAAATGTGATACAACATTATATTCTACTAATGATTGATAGAACTGAACTGGCTCTTCTATTTCTTTACCAGGTGGTGTCCATTTCATCAAAAATTTATATGTAGAACTATTGTTCATTTCATTACATTGAGTAGTAGAAGTTGATGTAATACACATTTCCTGTTTAAAAGAATAATGACCAACTATTCCGATTTTATGATATCCTGATGTTAATTGAGTTGAAACATATTTATCTGATTCTTTCCACACACTACATTCAGTGGATGTGTAATATTTTATGAATTTTCTAACACCATGTTCATAAATTTGGCTGTATTTATTATTATCAATGTAAGAGTCAAATCTAGTAAAATCAGAATTTAGATGAAAAGAGTATTTACCACTCTTTGGAGCATATAATGCTCCTTCCATTGTATAATTCCAATAGAATACATTATGACTTGATAAAAATCCATCTAATTTATTATCCCATACTGAATAAGCATCTTCTCCATCTAATCCATCTAAATTGTCTATTGTTGTTTCTTTACTGTTATATATTGTAAGAATGTCATTTACACTACCACACATAAAACTATTTACATGATCTACTTTTATATTCAATCCAGATCTTATTACTTCATCAGCTTTTGTGATAACTATTGTGGTTGAAACACTACCAGCTGGATTTTCACCATTTATTGTTATTCTATTATTATTATTAAATATCATTTATATATACGTTATTGGATTTTCAGGAGGTAATAATTCATCTATTTCTAATATTCCATCATCAGAGATTGATATTGGATAAGAACCAGATGGATTAAAACTAATTGACCAACTTTTCACTTTCTTGTCACTTTTACAGGGAAATGAATCTGTTTGTTTTGCTCCAATTGCTAATTTAACTATTCCACATGTCATACTATTGGGTTTATCCCAAACTATACAAGTAATTTGAAATTTATACCTTTCATTTCGATATTAGCTTTCATTACTACATTATCTGGTGTCGTTAATGTAATTGTATAAGTAGATTGATATTCTTCAAGCGGAATACCACTAATTTCGCCTGATGTTGGATGAAACTCGAGGCCTTTACCCAATGATGGGGTGATTGAGAATATTGCTCCTTTAATTGCAAAATTTGGATGATTGGGAGTAATTTCATTTCCAACTACATAATCTGGTTTAGGATTATTATAACTGAAAGACTGTTCAGCATTTGAATATGCTAAACATAAGCCTAATTACATAAATTATCAATATATATACAAATAACACAAAGCAAAGCGTTTATCATGAGTGTTTATTAATTGTTTAGAGAAAACTACTTTGAAACGATATTTTACAAAAACAAAAAACACATCCTCATTATCAAATTGTAAAGTACATATCACATAATAATAATAGAGACACTAAATATATGGTTCCTGTTGTTATTTGACTAAATATTCAAAAGCTCTTGCAATTAACACATCTTCTATGTACATACTCAAAATATTATCGATATAATTATTTTCACATATTATATTGAGATATATCTAATCTGAAATATCAGAACCGGCTGTAATAAAGATTAACACCAATATTATTTGTAACACTCGTACATCATTCTATGATAATAATCAGCGTCACCTTTTTGTTTCAATTGTTATTGAATATATATAATCACTTCATCAGCCATCAGTTATAAATCTATTATTAATAACAGATCAAAACGAAGTCATTACCATAATTACATCTAGAAAATTCTTATATCCTAAACTATGAAGAATAGAATAAGAAAAACCATTCTAAATATCTGGTTTATCAAAATTTTGATAAACCATACATAATTAATATTTGTTTAAAGCGTATTTATATTTGATTTTAACAATATTAATTATTAGAAGTGAAAAGTATGAGGAAAACATATAAATAATTAAATTATTTCTACTTATTCATCTTCAAATACAATAATATAATCTTTCTTCTGTCTTACATACTGCAATCTACAAACTGGACATCTATTATCACTATGACTCATCTGAATCCAACAAGACCTACAAAAACCATGCAAACAATTCGTATAATACAAAGGCAATTCACTACCACAAACAGGACAATCTCCAACACCTTTTAACAATAACTGAATAATATCTGAATCATCACTGTATCTATTCACTTTATATTCATAAGTATCAACATCAACATCATCATAAGTGTCATTAATACTTGTCGGATAGAGTTTAGGACGAGATAATGGATCTAATGGTTTTCCTGTTATTAAATCATGAGTTAATACTTTAGAAATACCACCATTTGGATGAGGTTCAGGTGTTGTACCTGTTGTCATTGAATGGGATCTATTTACTAATAATGAATTACTATTATTATAGATATTGTCATTATCTACATCAGTGAAATTAGTATTAAATGATAATACAGGAGGTGGTGGTGTTTGTATTTTATCTCTTACTTGGAAGAATGAAGTGATTTGAGCATTAACTTTATTCTTCTTCTTTGGAGTGTTTGACAGTTCTAATGGTTTTGCTACTTTTCTTTTCTTGCTAGAGACAGTAAAACTCATTACTGGTTTAACTACTGATTCAGTTTTTATATTTGAAAATGTAAAGTCTTTATTCTCATCCATTTCTTCATTTTCATCTTCATCTATTGAATAATGAGTAATTTCTTCAGGATTATCAACTTTTTCATATCGCTTTATTCTTACATTCTTACCAAACACATTCTTTAATGGTTTTACTTGAGATATTACTTTATGTGGTTTCTTTAGTATTGATTTAGATGATTGACTATCAAAATCATCAAATTGACTTGATTCTATCCTTTCATTCATCTTAGCAATAATTTCACCTGCAAAACTATTCATACTGCTATTATTCTTATTATTATTAATTTCATTCTTTACAAAGAAATTCTTGATTGTATCTTTATTATCTTCTTTCTTTTCTATTTTTCTTGGTTTATAAGTGTTAAACATCAATGTCAATTTCTTTGAACTAGAGGATTTAGAATCATCTTTACTATCTTTATTACTATTACTAAATGAGTTAAAAGAATCATTAGAATTTACATCAATTGAAGGATTAGAAAAAATATTAACAGAAGATGGAGATGAATCTGTAGTAGTAAATGATGATTTAGAAGATGTATCTATTTTCTTATACAAATTGAACAATGATGGAGAAATAATTGGTTTAGCTGAAGATGGAGTTGATGAATTAATATTCGTTTTACCATTTGAAAAAGATTTAGATGACTTTATATTGTTTATATTCTTCGAATATCTATTATCTTCTTGATCTTCTTCTTCTTCTTCTTTTTCATATTCTAAATCAACATGAGTCTTACTATTGTTATCTTTAATATCTAATCCAATTCTCGGAGGATTAATTCTTAAATCATGAAAGAATTTATTCAATGGTGAAATAGAATCATTTATACTTTCATAATGTCTTAAATATGGTCTTAACCAAGCAGATAATCGATCGATTTGATCTTGTCGACTAAATCTTTCATCTAACAATATTATACTCCCATAATCATTCTTATGTCTAATAACTCGACCAATAGCTTGATTAACAGCTCGAGATGCTTGTTGACAATACCATTGTTGGCCATTTATACGAATTATTCCACTAGGTGGTATATATTTATCTTGAAATTCTTTCTGTAATAGAACACGTGGATTATAGGCTGGTGGAAATGGTATTCCTGTGATTATAACACATCTTCCATATTCATTACTATAATCCATTCCTTCACTAGCTTTACCTCTACATATACCCATCATTATACCTTTATGAGTTGAATCTATACTATTTCTATACTGCGCTGATATTAAATTAAACTGATCACTACTTCTTGGTTCAATAAATATTGGCTTGACTATCTCAAGCTTGCCATAAATATTTGTGTTTTTCCACACTCTAATACACTCATCCATTACAGAATAAGAAGGGAAAAATACCAGTATCCCACCAGTCACATTTTTACTAATAGTAATAATTGATTCACCTAATGCTTTTATATAGAATTCATTACTTCTCGTTTGATAAGAAGAATTGAGTGTAATATTATTAGCAGATTTCTTTATAACACTTAAAAATATTTGTCTCTGATGGATAATATGAGGATTCTCTAATTGAACAGGAAATGGTAATTGCATTGAATTAACAAACGAAGATATAGGTGACAATGTACCACTAGTTAATATAATATTATAAATTCCCAACTTTATTAATTCATTCATTGCTATACCTGGACTGAAACACCAATAACTTATTATCACATCTTCAGTTACACTATTCTTTGAAGATCTTAGAAATGATAAAGATGTCTGTTGTTGTTGTTGTTTTATTATTTCTTTATGAATATGCAATTTATAATATTTACTTACATCTTTTATATTCTGATTTTCTCTAAATACTATTTTTACAAACTCTGCAAATGTTCCTATAGCTGATGTTTTAGTGTTTATTAAATTAACAGTTTCTTCAGTCTTTTGTAGAGTGTCGATTATCACTTGAACTGTTTGTTGGTTTATACCGATATTATTGAATATTTTAAATATATATTCACCTGACTATTTACAATAATAATAAATATATATATATATACTAATGACTCTTTATTATCATGCAATTTTATATCATTAATACTTTGTTCAAACTTCAACATAATGGTTTTCATTATTTCTAAAGTCTTTTCACTCACTAAATCATAATCCATCGATTTATAAGTATCTTTCTCTTCGTCATATTTCATTTTACATCTATCTAAATCATCTACAATTGAAGCAATAGTGGATAATTTAAAATCATAAGAAGCTGCATCACAACAGACAGATTCAAGATTATGAGCTTCATCAAATATAATAATTGAATTAGTCCATTCTATTTTCAATGATTTTCTTATGGTAGGATCTACTAGATAATTGTATGGTAATAATATTATATCACATGATGTTTGAATATCATCTGAACGACTGTAATGGTAAGGACAAGCTCCTTTAGATTTACAGAATTGAACAATGTCTTCTATATCCATTATTCGATTATCTGCATCGTGAAGTGTTTTGGATGGTTCGTAATAGGGACATAGATTCTTTTTAACCATTGCTCTACATCTTATATCTAAGATTCTGTTGTTTTTGTTACTATCTTCTATTAATTGCTCATTTATGCACATTTGAGTTCGTGATCCTATAACACAAACTTTTGGTTTGTACGTTGTAGATTTAAGTTCTTTCACTACTTGTGTTAGTTGTGAATGTGTTCTGGAACAATAGATGATTGTTGGTTTTATTTGATTTTGACCCATAAATGAATTTGTTTCATTGTTACTTACTTTCTGTCCTGAAAACTTCTCTAATTTCTTAACATATTCATTCCTCCAAGCTATCGTAGCACACAACAGACATAAAGTCTATAAATATATCATTTTAGAACATTATAATAATACTTTACCCGTCCCTGTTGGACTTTCTAAAATTGCATTCTGTTTATTATTCAGCGATTTTATAACACTTTTCATATAATCTATTTGACAGTCATACGGTTCGAAAGGAAAATCGATCATAATATGATCTATAGTGAATTTTGGCATTTTTGTTAATTTCGCGCCAAAACTATGAAAAGAGGTGTTCTTGTTGCTATAGAAGGATTGAATACACAATATATTCATGATATAGCTCAGACTGTGACAAATAAAATAAAAGAATCGCTGTCAAAGATAAAGGTTATAGATCATTCAAGTATTTATATTGATAATTTCATTAGGTATTAAAACAAGTATATCACCATTAATACAGCAATATACAACTGCTAATTCATCAAAAGTACCATTAGTTATTCTGAATTCTGCTAATCGTTGGGAATACTAGTATACTTTATGAGAATTTTGTATTTTTATTAGTGATGAGGTTATGAGTAATTTAGAGAAAGGAAATAATGTAATAATAAGTAATTATACTTCAGAATCAGTGAAATTATCTCAACAATTCAATTATGATATAAATTGGATTAAAATATTGGATAACAATCTACTATTACCAGACTACATTATCTCAATTAATTCAAAAACTCTTCAATTAAACTCATATTTAGATTCTTTAATACCTTCATTAAACAGTATAAAAATAGTGTCAGATGATTCAGAACAAATCATTCATCAGTGTATTAAACAAATGCAATCGATTCTAAGTACATTCAATTCATCTACGCCAATCAAAACAATCAATTTTAAACGAATGAAAGAATTTGATTATTCTACATTTTTAACAACTCACCATCATCGAGAAAGTGAAAAAAGAGGGATGTTTATCGTATTTGAAGGTTGCGACAGAAGTGGAAAAAGCACCCAAGTTGATTTATTAATACAATATTTCAAAAAATCAAACTTAAGGTTTGAACATTTTATATTTCCAAATAGAAATACAATTATAGGGAAATGTATTAATAAATTTTTATCAAAAGAATTATCATTGAATGCACATTCTATTCATATGTTATTTGCAGCTAATCGTTGGGAAATGAAATCTCAATTAGAAGATGCATTATACAGTGGTAGTAATATAATTGTTGATAGATATGCATTTAGTGGAATAGTTTATTCAAGTGCAAAGCGTATTCCAGATATGTCGCTTGATTGGTGTATTTATCCTGATTGTGGTATACCTTCCCCTGATTTGATTATATTTATGGATATCAAGCCAAGTGTTTGTTCCAATAGAGCTGAATTTGGTAATGAAGTGTATGAGACTAATGCATTTCAACAAGAAGTGTATCAACAGTATAAATTGTTGTTTAAAGGATATGATAATACACTATATGTAGATGCTTCACAATCAATTGATTCAATTCATAATGTGATTAAACATGCGATAATGAGTAAGATTAATCAAGTTGAAAAGAAAGTAATACTTCCAATAACTCCCAAATAAATCAGAACAAAGAAAGAGAAAAACTTAAAATAATTATATATATATATAAATCTATATTTTACTATTCTATTAGACTTTGATTCATAATTAGACATAACAGTCGTCTTCTGAAGTAACGCATCTGTGATTGTTTAAATGAAAGTGATGTAAAACCTTCACTGAGGAATTCAGTAGCTGTCAACATAAATACACCGCAATCACTTCCATTATGTTGTTGAGGTGTGTATCTTCTACATGATTCGCAGATCCATGCATCTATATCAGCATATTCTGTCTTTTTCTTATCCATATGCTCATCTTTTAAATATTGTAAGATATTCTCAAAAATATAATCTCCAGATCCTCCAAGACTATCTACATAATATATCACTTTATCAAGCATATCAAGCAATATTAATGTCCAATGCATCTATATATAAAGACAAATATGAATAATATATACATTATGAGTGTTGATTGGAATAAATATCTTATCTTGAGCAAACACATCAAATTTCCTACTCCATCTTCTAACACCTGCATAATTATACTTTCCTCCTTGTATTAGCTTATTATAGAAATAAGTATTAAAGAATCTAATTGGTGGTTCATTTTCATGCTCAACTCTATAATCATTACGTTCCTGTAACATTGCATAATAGAAATTAACTACATTATCATTAAGCCACTGACCATCTTTCAGACATTGCAAATTATCACCTGTCAAATCGATTTGATACTTTGAGATAATTGTTTGTCTATATTTACTATCTATTTCATTTATATAATCAATATAACTATCTGTATTACTGTGATTTATTTTATATTCCCTGACTATGTATTTTATTTGTTCATCTATTATATCTTCAAGTACTATATCTTCTATTGATTGTACAATGTGATTCTATTAAGTATATAACAATTTTGAAAAATACAATGGACTGTTCTTCATATTTATCATCATATGACTTCTGTTCCTTTTCAAGGCTATCTTTAGTTTTAGAAACATTTGTATCTATAGCTTCTAATTTTGTGTTAATATCTAAATTACTTATTCCATCAATTAAACCATCTATATCTCCATCTGCTTCATCAATAATATTAACAGTAACATTATGATATTTTGATTGTTTGTAATTCTAAGAATAAAAAAAGAATGTCATACTTTCATTGGTGATACTAAATCATCATATGGAGAGGCGAATATAGGTATTTTTGTGAAGGAATCATCATAGCTTGCATTCATTTACTTAATATTAACTGATAAAACAACAAATTAAGTGATCAAGCTTCAAGCTTTTCATTTTTAAATGTTTGAAATAATCTCATATTCGTATATTATATTCCTTTTATAGTATTCATTACTTGTGATTACCTCTTGTTAAACAAAATTACAAAAAAATATATATAATTAATGAAAATGGTAATAAATTAAAAGACAATCTAATAACTCTAATTACATTCATAGACGAGTTTTTTTCTTTGGTGGTTCAGCTATATCAGATTGTTTGATTTTTTGATTTTGTCTATTATCAATAATATCGATTTTATTATACCCTAATTTCCAATCATTGAATAATTTAGTAATAGTAACAGCTGATTCAAAAATGACCATCTCAGATCCTGTTAAATTATGATAAATATCTGAAAAATCTTGATTATTAGAATTAAATGCTATTTGAAGCAACTCTGCAATTTTAGTAACAAGCACTCTACATTATAAATTATATTTATAAATCTGAAACTATACCTTCGCAGTAGTTCTACTAGAGTTTTATCTAAAATAAAACCTATGTCCCTTCCAACTCTAAAATAATATGGACACAACTCTCTCAGGTTCAACTTTACTGATGGTGATCTTAAAGTAGGTCTATACAATTATTTAGAGACTAATACTTGTATTTCTCACCAAAAAAAATAGGAGGGTATAGAGTTACAACACCCACTTCAAACATTTTTTCTGCAAGCCATGCAGACAGTTCTAGATGGGTATCTTTCTCAATATCTTCACTTCCGCTTGCTGGATTAAGATATCCTAAACTTACAACATCGACATTAAAAGAAACAGGTATTTTAGTTTCTTCTGCTAATATTTCATCCAGATCATAATATGATTTTCGCGCCATTTTAATTTGAATTTCTAATACATTTGTATTGATTTGTATTTTTTATGTACTTTTAAATAAGAGAAATCCTTTTTTACAATCAAATAATAAAAATAATGAAATACACAAATCTTCAAATACAAAACTATTTTATATTGTAATACTTTTTCACTTCATCTCTCAATACATTAGGACAGTCTGTCATTAATTCTCTTCCTTGACTTGTTTTAGGAAATGCTATAACATCTCTGATAGAATTCTTATTTAACAATACTGCTAAAAAACGATCTAATCCAAGTGCAAATCCTCCATGAGGAGGACAACCACACTTCAGGCCATTTAATAATGTAGAAAATGACTATAAAATTGGATTAATAATATATAATAAACATACATCAATTTCGATTTGTGATAATTTCAAACACTCTTTCAAAATCCACATCTGTAAGTCATAATTATGAATTCGAATTGATCCACCGCCAACTTCATACCCGTTTATCACTAAATCATAACTTCGTGATAGTATATCCAATAGATTCTGAGATTTAAGTTGCTTAATATCAGTTGTAATAGGAGATGTGAATGGATGATGACAACTTTTAATTTCATTTTTATCATTCAATTCAAATAAAGGAAAATCTGTTATCCAACTAATATGATATGGTTTTAATGGTTTATAATATTTAAGTATTTGATTTCGTATTGTTCCTAATGCTTTAGATGATTCATATTTTTCCCCATAACTTATAAAAGCTATATCATTATCATTCTAATAATAATATTAATGAAAAAAAGGGGTAAGTTATACAATTCCTAATGTTTCAATTATTTTTCTTTGATCTTCTAGTTTTATATTCTTAAGTATTGCACCATTCAATTTATTATTATATTTTGTCATAAATGTAATATGTTTCAAACCTTTCGTTATTTCTTTCAATTGACTTTTTGATTGATATTTCATTAATCCATCTACTTTGAGATAATTAACAGACATATCTTTATTGAATTTACTAAAGAATGGTATTGTTGATAAGTCAATCAAATTATTAGGAAAACTATTTATATTTATATTATATCTCAAATCAGGCTTGTCACTTCCATATTTATTCATAACATCATTATATTTCAATTTCATTGGTTTAACATATTCTATTTTTAAACCTTTAAAAACATCTTCTAACAATTTCTCTACAATATCATATATATCCTATTAAACAAATAAAACAAATATATATACATTTTCATCAATAAAAGACATTTCTAAATCTAATTGTGTAAATTCATTTTGTCTATCATTTCTTAATTTTTCATTTCTAAAACATCTTACTATTTGATAATATTTTCTATATCCACCAATCATCAATAATTGTTTATATTGTTGCGGACTTTGACTCAATGAATAATAGTTATCAGTATTACTACCAAATGGAACAATAAACTCATTTGCTCCTTCTGGACTACTTCTACACAACAGTGGAGTTTCTATTTCGATAAAATCCTCTTTATGTAATAATTGATGAATTTGAAATGTAATATTTGAGCGTGTTTCTATTGTTTTATGTAAATCTTCATGTCTGTGATCTAAATAGCGATATTTTAATTTTGTATCTTCGTTTAATTTTTTTGTTGATATATTAAATGGAAGTTGTTGTGATAGATTGATTATTTCAATGTTATTTAACAAGATTTCATATTCACCGAATTTCTTATTATTGTTTTTATCTTTCTCTGGACGGTTCTGAAAAGTTCCTGTTATGCTTACTACACTTTCTAAAGGAATTGATTTGAAATTATCTAGAGACAGAGAAGCTAATAATAAATAACTGTTAAATTATATACCAATATCTTTGGTCATTTTAATCTGAATATCGTCATATCCATCATTTACAACAAAAAAAACAATCTTTCCCATCTTCCTCATAAAATGCAACCAACCCTGTAATTTTACATTTTTTCCGATTAATTTATTTGATAACTCTTTTGTTGACTTTAAAATATGAACTTCATTTGAAAATGTTCTAATAAAGGAGTTATATGTTAAATTATGGTGACATAATGCATTACTTATTCTTTTTGTTGAAATATTTCTAAGAAATACAGAATAACTCATAAGTTATTGAGAAATGTAATTATTTATTAATTGACAATGTCAATATGTTCTTTACCAAATCTAAAAAATATCCGTTTCATATATCGTTTTGAATAATTTTTTAAAACAATATTGATGAGGAGCTGGGTTGTTGTTGATATTATATTTTTAATCTGTTGCGTTACTTTAAGTAATGAATACAAAATTGGCTTTATAAAATCTAAATATGATGATACTAATCTTATAGATGTCACAAAAAAGCATATAGAAACTGCTAATAAGATCGATCAACTAGGTACAAAAATAAATTTTCAAGAATATACTGATGATCAGGCAGAATCGTCAATTAAGTCCAACAATCCTGATGAACCAACAGAATTTGTATGTAATTGTGCAGCTGATAAAATGGATTATTATTTGAGTATCGTTAACAATACTAGCAAAATGATTTGGTGTTTATCACCCTATGCTCCCTATAGATGTAATCGTTCATTTCTACCAGGTGTATCACCCAATAATGCTGTTCTTTATAGTATAATATGTATTTACAATGAAATTAATAGCTTCTTACATAATGGCTTCAAAATATGATGCAATAGCATTTATAGGTGGAAATAATTTAGTTGATGAATATTACATACCAAGATTTGAAGCACTAGGCAATAATATGGGACAACATGTGTTTAAAGCATTAGAAATGAGTAAAGTAACTGAAAGTACAATAGATGAGTATGTTACTGAGATATTAACATATGAAAGTTGTATTATTTATACAACAGTTAAAGATGATGCATTACTTACTCATCTAATAAGTAAAATAGGTGGTGAAGATCATACTAAATATACATTGATGTTTTTATTAGGAGGAATGTATGAAGATAATATTCTCCACTATAAAGCAGATATTCAAGATTATTTTATAGAAAAAATATATAAAATAGATGATGATAATGATAATTTTAAATTGTACAAACAATATAGAAGCAATGATTTAACAAGCCATACAATATCTGAAGAAATGTTAATGTATAATAATAATCATCACCATTTATATTTTTGTAAATAGAATGTCTTATATATCTGCATTAACTCATATTAGAACATTTGTAAACTCAGATGAAACGGTAAACTTGGTAAGTCAAGCATACAATCGAGAAATTCAATATGCAGGAGGTGAAATAGCATTTTTACCAGCTCAATCTACAGCTGTAACAACTTATATCTATAAATTCAAAGATAATACAGGTAGTCAAGATTTAATTTATACACTACCTAATTCACAATCCATTGAACCAAATTATATTCATGGAAAAGTATTAACAGAGACATGCAATTTCATTAAGAACTCTGCAACAGGTGTTAATAGAAATACACCAGTGGTATTGTTTCAAATTGCTGATGTTAATACTGCAGATAAAAAAGACTCCTCTATTTATAATAGGATATTTTTGGATTTTTTGATAGAGAGAGTAAATGATGCTAATGGTGTTTTAGGCTCTTTAATAAGTGTTTTATATATCAATTATTATAATAATTCACAAATTGTTGAAGAGATTATTGATAATTATGAGATTTATCATCCCTCTGCTATAATTATTGATGTATTACCACAAATTAGAGATTATATTGTTAAAAGTATATATTAAATAATATAATAATAATTCATATATAACAATGAATAGATACTGAATTTTTAGGTGATAATCTATTATATTTCTATATGGGATATAATGAAGGTGGATATTGTAATAAACATATAGTCTCAGCTTCTAATGTGAATAATGATATTTTGTTACCATTAAGATCATTTGCTAGAGATAAAGGTTATAAATCATTAGTATTATTAGGATCTGATGGAAAGTATAATATTATTCTATTATTATTAACTAGTTATGGAGAATCTACCTATGCCAAAATGTATGAGAATATGAAAGCTCATGGAATAAGTTCTGATGATATTTTAGGTAAGAAATTAACAAATAATACAAAACAATACTGTGATGATATAATTGATTCAATAAACAGATTCTTTCCAGATGGAGGAGCTATTTATAGTGTTGCAGAAAAGAATTATACTGAATGTATTCTCAAATCAATACATAATCATCCAAATGTTTCTCTTTCAAAATATAGTTTTATATCAGCAACAATTGATGAATTACAGATGAAGAATATCGGATGGGAATATGTAGAAGGAATTTATTATTTGACTTATTATTGGAATGGATCACATCATGAAACAATTGAATCTTTTAGAAAGTATTACAGTAGTTTAATGAATGATGAATATCCTACTGTTAATTCAATTGCTTTGTATTATAATATCATTTATACATGGATATATGCAATGACTTTATCAGCATCAACAGAAGCATCAAATTATTTATCATATTTATTCCATCAAACATTAGATAGTGTAGTAATAAAACCATATGAAATTTATACAAATGGAATGGGTCAATGTGTTTTAAGTATTTTAAAGATTGAAGATAAACAATCGATATATGATTCTAATAGTATGTTTGCTCAAGAAGCAAAAGTATTCAATAATGGCAGTTATTACTGTAATTTGAATAATGATCCACCCATTAGTCAATCTATATTCTATACAGTTGGTGTGTTGTTTAATGTTCATGATCCTGAAGGTTTAACAAGATTAGATGAAATAGATTTAATCATTAATCTAATCAATCAAGATGGTGGTATAAATGGAAGATTACTAGTCACTAATTTTACGAATTATGATGGAAATCCAGATCATATAGTAGAAGCGGCAAAACAATTGGTGTTTGACAGTAATCTATTATGTTTTATTGGAGGTAGAACAAGAGAAGAAAGAGATGCACTTGATGATTGGCTAATTGAAGTTGATAAATTAATGTTTTCTATATATCCATCTACTGCTGAAGTGAATTATAGAAATATTATACAAGTTGCTGCAATTCCAAATACATTAATTAATGATCAGCTGTTTATATCTCTTGATAGATGTGATGTTATTACTATTTTAGCAATGAATCAGTCAATTCAATATGAATATCTACAATATGTAAATAATGTGACAAGTTACTATGGTTTGAAAATGAATGATATTATTACATTTACTAATTTGACATTAGGAATTGATGATTTTTATCCAATTCTATCAGCAGTGAATGATTCATTCGCTACTTCATATGATAAAAGAAAATGTGTAATTTCATTGGTTGGAGATAATACTGATAATATGATTCAAGCATTTGCTGAGTATTACACAACTGATGATTGGAGGTTTTTAATATTTGACTTTTCTATTACTTATTATTTGAATTCTGTTAATGGTAGTAATTATGACAATCATTTTATTGGTACTTCATATTATTCATTGAATTCTTTCACTGCTAATATTGTTATGAGAAATAATATTGATAATTATAAAGGTAATTCAATGTTGTTATTAAATGAATATTCTGTTTCTGATTATAACTCAATGTTATTAGTTGCATTCGCAATGGATGGAATGACTGATGTTTCTGCAACTACAATTAAAACCAATCTCTATTATGCATCTATAGAAGCTCCAACTGGAACTTTGCGTTTAGGATTGTCCAATTATTGTGTAGGTATTTGTACAATGTGTGAAATGCATGGTGCTATTGGTGCTGTTGAATTTCATACAAATCCAACTCCAATCATTCCAAGACCATTTTATTATATTGTATATTATATATTTGTTTATTTTATATCTAATAGAATCGTGATAAGAATTATTATACATCGGATAATTCATTGAATGGAGAGAGTAAAATGGTTGAATTAGACACGATTGGTATTCTATTATTGATGGATTATAATGAAAAAAAAACATTTATAAGATATGCATTAGCTCAAACAATTGCAGATATATCAAACTATCAAGCAAATATCAAAAATAAAGAAGTGGTAGTTGAATTAGATCGTTGTCCAACAACCAAAGATAGAGCTTCTGGCTTATTATTCGATTATCATAATCGTGGATTTAGAATTGTGGCTGGAGGATGTGATTCAACAACAAGAGATTTAATGAGAAAAGCAATTGAAACATTAGATATGATTCTATTATATTGGGGATATAATACTGGTCATGATTGTTCAAAGAATATATTTTATTTAGCAACATCACCTTCACAAGAGATTATACCTACTACATTACATTATTTCCAAACAGTTAATAGAGATTCTATTGTTTTATACTCAACAGATCCAAAATATGAAATAAGAATTGGTATATTGAAATCTATGTTTAGTGATTTTGAATATAAGATTAAATATGAAGCAAATGTTGATTATACTGATTTTGAAAAGAATTTGTATTATCATTTACTTCATTTCGATATTGCTTGTCCAGATGGTTGTCCAGTTTTAGTTTTATTAGATGGTGATAATGCTGAGACATTTTTAACAGTTTTTTATCAATACTTTATTAAAAGATATTCAACAAGTGAAGAAATTTTAGAACATTTTCCAGTGTATATGTATGATAATTCACATACAACTTATTCATTAGGGAATATTACTAAAGGTGTAAATGTGTACAGTCCATATTTAAGAACTTACTCTGAAGAAGAGATATTATTCCATACCAATTATGAGACAATTGCAAATTATTCAATTCCTAATTATTTCGATGCTGTGGAATCTGAATCATTAATGTGGTTGTTGGATGTACTGAAAGATGCAACATCATTAGATACAGCTGATATTTTGAAACAAGCTTATATCACAACTAAAAAGACAGCAATTGGAACAATTGTAATGGATATAAGTAATTCAATTTCTCAGAGTATTTTTTATGGAGTTGTTGATGAAAAAGGTGATGTTATTTATAAAGCAACAGTTAGTAATAATTGGGCAGGTGAACCTTGGAGAGATTCACTGAATAGATTTGTTGATAACAGTTGCGATTGGAAGAATGGTATTGGTGAAAAATATACAAGAAATGTGTTAAGATATGCTGTTGTTATTTCATCTATACCAGAATATAAATCAGAAGGTGTTGTATTCTATCAAGCATTATACGCTGCTGGTTCTAAGATCAATAAAGAAGGAGGCATTAACGGAATGATTTTAAATGCACTAGTTTTTTGTGATGGTAATGATAATAAGACTGCATATAGTCGTTTCATTGACTTTTATAATAGAAATGTGACATTTTTCTATGGTGGTTGGACAAAAGAAGTAAGATATGGTTTAAATGAAGCAGCTATTGCTTCAAATTCAATGGTATTTAGTCCAGTAAATCTAGTAGGAGAAGAATGTTACACAAATTTGTATTTTACTAGTCTTACCTATCAGTCATTCTTCTTCTTTATTCCTTGGATATATCAAATAACTAAAGGTAGTATGATATTATTATATAGTGATTCTGAGTTATCCAGAGGATTTGCTCAATCATTTATTAGAGAATTTGCTGTATATAAAGTGTCATTGCTGTTAGAGTATCAATTACCATTAGATAATGAAGATACTGATGGTATTGCTGAATTAATAAAAAGAGAATCACCTGATTATGCATTAGTATTGTCTTTCTTGGAAGGACCATCCAAGACTGCATTATTCAGATCATTCGAAAAGTACAATATGAGACCACCTACATATTATATTGTTGGTGTGTTTATAACTGAACAAGATGTATTAGAAATTGGTAGTATAACGAATAATCATTATTATCTATCACCTTATGTTGAAACTGAAGAAACAAAACAATCACAAGAAGACATGATGAATCAAATCAAATCAATATTTAGTTATTATGAAGGTTCTACTCCTGAATTAGTTCATGGTTTTACAGCTTTAGAAATTGGTGCAAGTAATGCTATAAGAATTGGCAGTACTGACCCAGCTAAATTAAGAGAAGCATTATATACATATGATGTTGAAACACCAATCGGAAAGGTCGTATTTAGTAGTAATAACATGATTAATAATGTTGTATCATTTCAACAAGCAAAATGGGATAATAATGAATTTTCTAAAGTTTCTGTTTATGATTCAACTATACCAATTATTCCACAACAATATGGTTCAGTTTTATTTGATGATCCAATTATTCAGTGTGATATGAAGAATGACAAATTGATAGAACATAAAACAATAAAAATAGGAATATTAGTTAGTTTGACAGGAAGTTTAGAATCAACACACACTCCACTCTGTTTTGGTATTCAAACTGCTGTTCATGAATTATTTAGTATTGGAACAGTAAATGATCATTATGTACTTATACAATTTGGTGATTATGGATCTAATAATAATAAAATAAGAGAAACTATAGCTAAGTTGTATGATGTTGAAAAAGTAGGAGCAATAATTGGATGTACAGATATAGAATGTAAAAGAATAGCTCAAGAAGAAGCAAAAAATAGAAATAAGTTGTTCTATTATGTGTCATTGTCTGTAGGTCAAGAATGTGATTATAATACATTTTATATTGGATCTGTTCCAAACCAATACATTTCTAGAGGATTTGAGTTTTTAATTACACAAAATTATCCAAAATTTGCATATTTGATAGCTGATAATGATGAAGAGACAATGAAATTGGTTGATATAATAAAAGATGCATCAAGTGGTTTGTTTTCTTTAGAAGAACCATTTATTATATCAAATGAGAATTATTTATCAGTTGATATTATTAGTGATATATATGACAAATTAAAAAATGGTGGAATTATTCTAACAGCTGTAAAAATAAGTCAATTAAAGAAATTTTTAGAGTATTATTCGAATATGAAGGTAGACCATGAGAAATATGCTGTTTATGATATATTATGTAATGTTGATGAATTTGATTTACTTCAACCTTCTTTAAGAAGTAATGTTTACATAAGTGGAAGGTATTTTTACGATATTGATAATGATTATAATAAAAACTTCATTAGAACTACAAAGCATTATGTTGCTTATGCTGAACCAACTGCTATTGCAGAAGCTGCTTATTTAGCAGTTCATTTCTGGGCAAGAGCAGCAAATGTTTCTGGAAGTTTTGAAACTGATGATGTAAGAAAAGCAAGTTATGGTTTAGAAATAGAATCAGGAAGTGGTAAAGTGACAATGACAGATGATAATCATATTACAGCTGCTTTTTTTGTAGCAAGATTTAGTGAAACTGGAGAAACATATTCCACAGTTTATTCAAAATTTGATGGAGAAACTGCTTTAGCCTTGGAGTTGGAATATTGAATCAACATTTGCTAAGAAATGTACATTCTCTGATGGACCAAGTGGTAATTTTACTGATGTGAATGTAAGACGTGTCTTGTTAGTTGCATCTTTAACTGGATCTTTGTCATCCAATTCAATTGGTTTGGTAGATGCTTATCAAATTGCTATAAATGAAATTAATGTTGAAGGAGTTGCTGGTTATACATTAAAAGCTGATATTTTTGATTTACAGTCTGATATTGATGAATGTAAAAGTTATATTAAAGATTATATTGAAAATGATAAGAAGAATCCTCTAGCTATATTCGTATCAGCTCCTGATGCTATGTTTGAATACTATTATTAAATTATGCTGATGAAATAAACAGTGATATGATTGTGTTTAACTATTGAAACACAAGCTATAGGTTATTGTCATGATTCAGTATTTGTTGCAGTTGAACATAGTACATTATATGAAGAAGTAATCAGTTTGATTAGAAATAGATTCTATGATAAGATATTACTATTAGCTGAAAGTACAAATAATATTGCTGGGTTTGTTTATAAAGAATTTAATACATACTTTTCTGATGTTATATGGAACAGTAACATGAAATGGACTGCTAGTGGTATTTCTACAGAATTAGACTTATTAAAATCATATATATCTCAAATAAAAAATGGTCAAGGTTGTATTTGTGTGTTTGCATCAGTAGAACAGTATAAGTTATTAGTTGATACGATGGAATTGCTAGGAATGGACTATAAATCAGACTATCATATTATAGTGATGGATAAAGGTAATTTAATAAGAGATAGTGGATATAGAGATTTTGAAATAGTATCATCTTATATGCAAGAAGAAGGATCACCTGAGAATGTTGCATTTAAAACAAAGATGTATGAAAGAATATCTACTAGTAATCATATTTCAGATATTGCATCAAGAACTTATACTTCAATTATATTATGGTCACAGGCAATAAACTCAGCTAATAGTTTATCTAAATTGAGAATAAAACAGCAATTGAGAAAAGAGCAATTGCAATCACCAGAAGGTTTGGTTTATTTTGGTTCTAATCAATATCTAGCTAGAATAATGAGAATTTATTATGTTAATGATGATGATACAACTACATTAGTTCATAACACAAAAACAGCTCATTTACCTGAAGCATATGAGATAAAAATTGACAATGTAAAGAAATGTGATTTTGATAATATAGATATAGGTGAAGAAGGAAATCTACAGCCATATGCAATAGCATTTGTTTATTCATTTACAGGTGCAAGTAAGAGATGGGAGATTCCTTTATTTGAGACTGTTATGACAACTCTAAATTTGATCAATAATGGAGGTGGTATATTAGGTAATTATTTGACTTCTGAAGCATTTAATGCAGAATCTTCAGTAGAAAAATATGTAGAAATAATGACCGAATTAGTAAAAGGCAATAAATTTACATATATATTTGGTGGAAGTGATGCTGAGACATTAAAAGCTATTGGTCCAATATTTGATAATACAGAAAAGATATTGTTCTATACTGGAAATGCTTATGGTGATAAAAGTTATTCAAATGTAATAGTTTTAACTCCATCATTAGCATCACTTGCAGATGCAGTGTCAAAGAGAGTTTTAGAATTGTCAAATAGTGCTTATATAGTAGCATCAGTTGATTCTTTTTCAAAGCAATTTGATAAACTGATTTTATCAAGAATGACAAATCTTTTGATTTCTCAAAATGGTCATTCTGATTATTATATAGATAATCCAACAAAGACTGCTAATGAGATAAAATTAGCATTGAAAGGAAGTGGTTATATTGTTAATGCAATATATAATGTTAATGAGAATTACATATTTTATGATGCAATCTGTAAAGCAGGAATAGTTGGACCTGATTATATTATAATAAATGTTTTCTTAAATCAAAATCTCTACAAAAGATTAGATCCGAAATGTATAGAGGGACATATATTTATTAATTCCTATTTTGAAGCATTAGGTTCATATGAAACAAATATGTTAGGAAGTGTCCCATATCTATCTCCATTATATAATGCTGATTTTGGTATTAGAGTTGGTGATATTGATCCAACAGCTGCTACAGAAAGTGCAGCAATTGCCCAATTAATATGGAAAGGAATTGCAGTGAAAGTGAATTCATTGGAATATAATAAAGTGAAAGAGATGTATCATTATTCAATTGATACACCATCATATTCTGTAGAAGTTGGAACAAATAATTATTTAAAAAGAAGAATATTTTCTGGTGCAATTCAAAATGGAAAATTGATTATTGACTGGGGACCTGACAATTATTTCACTTCCACAGTTTATAATAAATGGGATGGAAAGAATCTCAAACAAGTTGATGATTGGTCTGATAAAAATAAAGGAGAAAACTATGAACAACCCACTATAATACTTGCATTTTTGCATGAAAAAGATATAGGTGGAAAAACTGAACAAATGTCAGCTTTAATCGAAGATTTAGCAGTGGAAGAAATAAATGATCAAGGTGGAATATTGAATTACCAATTGTTTGCTAGACATTATTGGGTGACAATAAATGATGCATATAAAACAGTTAGAACAATTCAAGAAGAAGGAAATACAACAGCAATATTTGGTTGTTCAACATCAGAATGTAGAAATGAAGTAGAAAGATATCTTTCCATTTCTACCAAAGACATTCTATTTTTCTATTTAGGAAGAGATGATGGATATTTATGTTCAAAGAGAACTGTTACAGCTGGTGTATCAATTAATCAAAAAGTAGAACCATTAGTCAAATACTTAACAAATGTTGATTTGAAATATATTTATCTAATTGGACCAGCTAGAAATTCAACTTATATTCAATTTGAAGTGTTGAAAAAATCTTCAATAACTGAAGGTTATGAAATAGTTGGTGAAGCTGCTTTCAGTCCATTTAATACCGAATTTGTTAGTGCTTGTCTTGAAGATTTAAAATCAAAAGTTGAATTATACAAAAGAGTTGGTATTTTCAATCTATTCATAGCTAAAGAGAATGCATTATTCTTAGAAGAGTATGTAAAAGATACAAGTTTACAAACTACAACATCATTATTCATATTTAATTATGATCCAGCTGACATATCTTCATCAATCAAACAATCAATAGATGGATCATTTATAATTGCTGGTTATTCAGATGCAGTTAAAAATACAGCATCAGGAGCATTTAAATTTACATCAACAGCAGAATATCAAGATTCGATTGATTTATCTGAATCATTAGAAGTGGCATATAGTACAATCTATTTGTGGAAAGCAGCTGTTGAATATTCAACTGATTATAGTAGTGACGAGTGGCCTTCAACTGAATATGTTGGTTTATCAATCAAATATATATCATATGATGCACCATCAGGAACTTTACAGATTAGAAATAACAACAGAGCTTATAGAACAATGTATTTATTTAGATTAAGTGATCAAGAAACAATGCAAATATATCCAAAACAAGGAGTTCAATATATGGTTGAAAGTGAATTGACTTATATATCCAGTAGTGATTGTGTATTTGGTAAGAATAAAGAATTATACGAATACAATCCTGCATTGCAGTATGTAACATATATATTATGTGGTATAAATGGTTTTCTTTCACTAGTTACATTGTTCTTCGTTTATATGTATAGAAATACAAAGATTATTAAAAGTGCAAGTCCGTTGTTTTTATATTACACAGTTATCTCAATAATGTTAATTGCTGCAATTGGTATTGTATTTACATTAGCTCCAACTAAGAAATCAATATGTCTAGCTAGAATATGGTGTTTGGCAATATCAGTAGATTTCTTATTCAGTATTATGTTTTCTAAAGCATGGAGAATTCATAAATTGTTCAATAATAAAGAAATGAAAAGAGTTAAAGTATCAAATTTGATGTTATTGAGAATGATAGCTGTGATATTAGGAATACAAGTTGGTTATTTATTAGTATGGACGTTTGTTAAACCTTCAGAACCAACACAGACATTTTCAACAGGTTATTCAGATTATCTAAGTGATGTTTATTTACAGGAATGTACTGAGAATTATGTATTTATAGTAATTCAATTAGTGGCTGTGTTTATATTATTTGGATGGGGTACTAAGTTAGCATGGGGTGTGAGAAATGCATCAGCTGAGTTTAATGAATCAATGACTCTAATGTCAACTATTGGTGTAATTATTGTAATGGGAATTATCATTGTTCCACTGAATTTCTTGATGGCTGGAGAACCAGATACATTGTTATTGATAAGAAGTTTAGGTATTGAATTAGGTGTTTTTGCTGTTTTAATTCTACAGTTTGGATCAAAAATTATGTATTTGTATGTATTTGAAATAGGAGGAACATCTACATTTAGTGGTTCATTAGGAAGTAGTAAACAGAGTAGTGGAAGTAAAGGTGGTGGAGCAAGTAAAGTAGCTAGAAGGAATGTAGCTCGTGGTAGATTTACATTGAAACCACATATTTTAATAAGAGAACCAATTGAAATGGCAACTATTTCTTGTCCTGATATGTTTTATATACCACCTGAAGCATTTCCTGGAAGTAGTAGTAGTGTAAGAAGAGCTAATAGTACAAGTAAGCATAGTGTGAGTGTTAGGAAAATGTCAGATAGAGAAGGGTTAAAATCTGCTTATTCAGCTAGAGGATAAGTGAAATTTAAAAATTAGTCTTATTTATATAATATATATATACACAATTTTTATATATCTTATTCATATCTTATTCTATTTCGTTGTTGTTTTTAAAAATGATGAAAACAAATATTTATAGGTAATTATCAAGTAAATTACTTAATTGTCTCTATATATTAAGCTTAAACAGTCTGATTCTTATTCTCTTCTTCTGCTAGCATAGTATAATCATCCTTTTCTTTATGTGAAATTAATGGGACTGTATTTGATACTGAGAATAAATCATTTTCAGTTAATGCTGATTGGAAGACAGGTCTAGGTGTGAATTTAGGATGATGAACAAAGAAATATGTTATAATAAAACCAACAAAAGCAATGCAGCCACACATTACAAAGGTCTATATCAATAAATAGTATAAAATATACGAATTTACTTCCCATTTTATCATTTATTGATTTGAAGAATAAACCAGCTAAAGTTGCTCCAAATTTTCCTGTTGCTGCACTTATTCCATTAAATGTACTTCGAACTTCACGAGGATATAATTCCGTTGATAATAAGAATGTAGTGGCATTTGGTCCAAAATTAGTGAAGAAGAATGACAATCCATATAATATTAACATTATAGCTGTATATTTAGTGAATATATCCAAACAAAATCCAAGTAAACAGTAAATTATACACATCATCATAAAGCCCATTAATTGAATATTTCGACTTCCTATCTTATCCATTAGAAAGGCACTTAAGAAATAACCAGGTAATCCAATTGCAGCTACTAATAAATACTGTTCAGCAGTTGAAACTGGATTATCAGCCTTTAATACTTTATCTAAAACAGTTGGTCCAAATAAGATATTAGCATATAACTAATATATAATAATAATAATAATAATAATAATATACAGTTAAATCTAACAAAAACCAACATCCAGCTGAAGCTACTAAATGAACCCAATATTTCTTTTGTTTCAAAGCATCAACAAAACTGATTTTCTATATAATAAATATAATATTAAATATATAATTATACACTATCACTTTCTTCTCTTGTTTTATCGACATTCTGTGGTTTCTTTGTCTCAATAACCCAGTAACATAATACAATAATAACACAGGCTGGAACTGCTCCCATTGTAAAAGATAATCTCCATACTAAATCATAATTCTTACCACAAATAGCAATAAACATCCAACAGATTAATGGACTTAATAAATTAGCGACTCCTTGCATTGCAAATGCTGTGGCAGTACTTTCTATTGATTTAATAATAAAAAAATTAAAAAAAATACTTCCTCTATGTCCTTTACCTGCTGATTCTGCAGCTAGTGTTGCAGAAATTGGATAAACACCACCAGCACCACATCCTAGTAAGAATCTCCATATAGCTATTGTTGTATATAGTGACATTGATCCAATTTTGTACGATGCTGCACTATATTATGTATGATATATAAAATGTAATACCTTCCAACTGCTCCAATGATTGTCATTATCATACTGACAACCATTCCTTTCTTTCTTCCAATTTTATCACCAACATAACCAAACGCTAATTGTCCAATAGCTGCTCCAATTAAGCACATAGTTGCCATTAGCGAATTTTCAGTAGCTGATATTGGCTATGAACATCAAATTTAGAATAAGCAAATACTTTTCCTTCATTTTCAGCTTTTAGAACAACTAATGCCATATTTATTACAAATAAATTGTAATCAGTTCCCATCATACTTAAACCTGATACAATTTGATTTATGTTTATATTGAAAGAGCAAAAGCTTTTCTTTGGTTCTGTCTCCTTTTTTATGTTTGGATCTTCAATGGAGACATACTCTCCTTCAACAGATTCGCTCATTTAATAAACACAAATAATAATAGTTCAAAAATTTTGGTACAGATTCAACCTTCCCATACTATTTAAATACCTTATCTCTATTGATATATTCTGCTTTGTCTCATTCTAGTTATATATTTAATATGTATCCACTATGATGTACTGCATCAGCTTATGCTGAAGTAAAAAAATAAAGAAATAACGATAATATTAATTGACTAACGTATGCTCCTACTAGACACATTGTTGCCATAAATGAAATGTCACTGTAAGATAAATGCTATAATGTTATAAAAAGAGATACTTTATCAGATCTTATTGATGTTAATATGACTAACACTCTCTTGTGTCTCTCAGATAATTGACCATCTACAATTCTGAGAGTCGGTTCATCAGAAACATGTATTGTTTCCATATTTTTGTGCTTTTGGAATGAATCTTGAAAGAATCTCTGTACAAGCCTCGAGCCTTTTTGATTACCCAACCATGTAAATAAAAATTTTCGCATAATCGCTGCCCCAGATCATTACAAATTTAAACCAATTATATTTCTTTTAGATCAAAAAATCTAAGATTGTTGAGCTTTTTTTGAATCTTCGTTTATAAATATGGCAACAATTACCTCAGAATAGTATCTATATAGTCCTTATCTTTTTATCCTCTTTTCTATTAACTAAGAACATTGGAATATATTGTAATAGCGATTATCTTTTCAAATTCATTATTATCGGTGATTCAGGTGTCGGTAAATCATCCTTGTTACAACGTTTTGCAGACGATAAATTCAAAGAAAACTTTATTTCAACAATCGGTGTTGATTTCGTATATATAGATCTCCATATATTTTTTCTAGAAAATTAAAACCATAGAACTCGATGGCAAAACAATAAAATTACAAATTGTATTACTTTTGCAATTATACTTCTAATAGTGGGATACTGCTGGTCAAGAACGTTTTAAAACTATTACAAATTCATATTACAGAGGTGCTCATGGCATTATTATTGTATATGATGTAACTGATAAAGAAAGTTTTGATAATGTCAGAACCTGGCTTATCGATGTGGATAAGTATAAAATATTTATTCTAACAATGATATAGATGTGCTTCAGAAAATGTACAACGTTTATTAGTAGGAAACAAATGTGATTTAACAGCTAAGAGAGTTGTTACATATGAGCAAGCTAAAGAATATGCTGATAGTTTAGGAATTGAAGTAATTGAAACATCTGCAAAGAATGCTACAAACGTAGAGAAAGCTTTCTTAACAATGGCTACTCAAATCAGAAACAGTATGAAAACAACTGGTCCAAAGAAAGAAGGAGGTGAGAAAGGTGAGAAAAAGAAAGGAAAAACTGTTAAAGTATCAAAAGAAGAAAAGAAGGAAGGAGGCAAAAGTGGTTGTTGTTAAACTATCCATCATCTGTTGTAATTTCCTTAATTATTATACATTATTATTTTTAACGTCAAATTTTATTCTCATATCCCCATTTAACAAAAGTATTAATTCATAGAACCAATCATAATAATTAGATTATGAATGGAACAATCGATTTTCTGTGTAATTTCTTATAATCATCTCCATAATTCTTTATATAGCCTCTATGTTTTTGTAAAGCCCATTGTAACATCTGTAAAAATCCACAAACTGTAAAAACATAACTCATTGCGACTTTAGTATAAATACTGAAAAATATCCATGAACATACTTCAGCAGTGTAATTTGGACATGATACAAGCATAAATAATGGCCCTGTTGGAATAGGATGTCTTTTATCCCCATCTTTCTTCTTCATTAATCTGAATTGTAAATGAACTGCTCCATTAATACATTCACATATTGCCCATCCAATTATACAAAGTTTACCACACAATTCACAATTTAGTGGTTGGTATAATGGACTACATAATGGGAAACCAATAGCTAATGCAAATCCCCAATAATAAATTGAGTTTTTGAATATATTACGTATTGGCATCGTACCTCTACTGAATGTATGAACGAAAAATGTTTCGAATAATCTCTTACCATAATGGATCAACCATAAATAAACTGCAACTCTTGCATTACTTGAATAGGCTTTATCTCTTTCCTCTGAACCATATATAAAAGATGGACGTAAGAAATAAATCAACATAATTAAGAATGGACCTAAATATTCAACAACAAACACTGTTCTATATCCAATTTGTGGACCAAGATCGGTAACAATAATTTCATTTGCATTATATTAAAGAATTATTGCTTTATATGCTAAATTAAAAAAAGATATCATCCTCTAAAACACCATACTCACTAAGACTTTTAGAATCATCATTTAAACGGATTGGATTCTTTGGATCTGATCTTACTATCTTAAGACCTTGTCTTTCTGGGCTTATCCTCACTACATCACAATCAAAAATAAAAAATACATAATTCTTTGATTTTTACTCTCAAATATTGCACTGCTACACTGTCTTCAATCTGGATTTCGACATTGCGTCGCTTAGATACTAAGATGATTCTCATTACGCAAGAAAATCAAAATTGCATAACAAGCCAAGTTTTTTCTTAGTTTTTTATTAATGGAATTCTCAGCAAGTGATGTAAAAATGCTGTTTGATGACATTGGAAAATCTCTCAAAGGATGATTTGCTTGGGATTCCTTTTGTTATTGGTAATACATCGCTGAAGAATGATTGTTTTGTTGTAGATAACAGTAATGAAATGTATGTGACATTAAAATCAAACCTATTTGACAGTGATTCCTATATTCAATTAAGAACTTATGTGAATCAATGTCTTAATCGAGCAAATACACAGGATAAATGTCTTATATGCAATAATAATTGGTGCTCTGATGAAATAATAAAATGTGCGAATAATAGTTGTGCAAATGCTGTTCATGAATCTTGTTATGGGTTAATACCAAGAAATAATCAAAAACGTTGGTATTGTTGGAATGTATGTTTAATATATTTATCTAATTGATAGTGTATAAATCAAACAACATTGACTTGTGCAGTTTGTTTAGAAAAAGGTGGAATTTTAAAACCAACAAATAATGGTCAATATTGTCATGTAATTTGTGCAGCCTTCACTCCAGGTATAAATTAATATCTATTAATTATAATAAATTAGAGACTTCCTTAGCAGATAATCCAATGTTAGAACCAGTATTAGGAATAAAGAACATATCAAAAGAAAGATATACATTACAATGTTCATTATGTAATAGACACAAAGGTGCTTGTATTCAATGTTGTTATGGGAAATGTACAGTATCATTTCATCCATTATGTGCATTAAAATCACAATTACTGTTGATATCTGATAATGGTATTCCATTTGTAACATATTGTAATAAACATATGAAATTAATACAAAAATGTATAATATAATTTATATTATTTAATATATATTTATAGCAAAGATAAAGTATTGCATTTGTAATAAAGAAAGCATTGAAAATGATTTCTATATTGAATGTACTTATGGTAAAGGTGGTTGTAATGGTTGGGTTCATCCTGAATGTATTGGAATGACAAAGGAAGAAGCTGAACAATTGGAGAATTATATCTGTCCATTGTGTAAGCCATTATATGAAAAAGAAGAGAATGAAAAACAAAAAACAAAGACTAAATCGAAAGAGACAAATGAAAATAATAAAATATCATCATTATCATCATCGAAAAGGAATTTAAGGAAAAGAAATAGAGTAAGTTATAATTATGAAGAAGAAGATGAAGATGATGAAAATGAATTAAATAGTTCAAGTGATGAAGATGATAATAACCCATTTCCATTATCAAGTGAGTTTTGTGATAATTCTTGGGATATTATAGGAAAAGATGATTTAACAATTCATTTAAGATTAACCAATGAATTAATTGGTTTAAATTATGTGAATGAAAACTATAAAGGAAAAGAAAAGGAATATGAAGAAGAAGAAGAAGAAATAGAAAGTGAAGTTGAGAATGAAAGAGGAAGGAAAGATAAAGGAGAAGATGGAGATGATGACTATAATTCCTCTGAATCAAATGATGATGAATCTGATACTGATAAAGTAAGAAGGAGTAATAGAAAGAGAAGAAGTTATAGTGAAGGAAGTGAAGAAGAGGAAGAAGATGAAAGTGAAGAAGAATCAGTTGAAGATCAAACTGAAGATAAAGATAAAGATGATGTTGAAGAAGAAGATGAAAAGGAAGTGAAAGAAGAGAAGAGTGTAAAGAAGAATAAGAATAAAAATAAGAATAAGAATAAAAGTAAGGAAGTAGATGAAAATGAAAATGATGAATATGAATCACTCTTTTATTATACCTCAACATGGAAGATAATTAAGCAGAATGGATTAAATATAAGATTGAAATTAACTGGATCTGTATTGGATAAAAACAATAGAAATAATGATAATAATAGAGAAAGAAAAAGAAAGAGTGTTATGGATAATGATGATATGGAAATAATGGAAGATGATAATGAAGAAGATGTTGATAATAGTGAAAATAATGATGAAGAAACACCAAAGGAGAAGAAAACTGTAATTAAAAAGAAAACTCCAATAAAACGGAAATCTGTAAGTAGAAGATCTTCAATAAAGAAGAAAAGGAACGATTATTTAGGAGATGATGATAATTGGAGTGATAGTTACAGTGATTAAGTATAATTTAACTCATTTAGTGTATTATATGTATTTATTATCATCAAAAACACTATTTATAAACTACTTTGTGTGTTATATTTTAATATTTAAATGTCTTACTACCATATCTTGGAGAAATGATTTCAAATTGAAATCCTTCTTTCTCATACTTCTGTTTTAATTCATCCACTTCAATATCTTTAATAATTCCAAATACTGCACCACCACTACCACAAAACTTCGCACAACAAGCGTTTTCTCTTGCGATTTCAATCATTCTGATATTTTCTTTACCTAAAACCTCATCTCCAAATACCTTTCTTCTTAAATCGAAGTTTTTATTTATTAAACTGTATAATAAATCATGTTTGTTGTTAATTAATGCATTTTTACCTTGCTCAGCATATAGTGCAAATCTATACAACATATATATGCTATTATATATATATATACTCTTTCATTGCATCAATTACAGTTTTATCACCATGATCAAATCTATGTCTAACGTCAGAATGAATCTTACCAGAGTAAAAATATGTATAAAAGAAACAATAATATTTATTATATATATTTATATTTAAAAAAATGATATTTCACTTGGTTTATTAATATAAGCTAAAAACAATTGTGGTAATTCGACATTCAATATTTCATACTTACCTCTTTCTGTTATATCCATATACTCTTTATCAAAATCCATATATACTAAGTTATCATATACTTGAACCACTCTATCTTGAAGACCAGCTGTTATATTCAACTCTTTCGTCTCAACAGATAATATCAATGTTGGTAATACTTCGATGGGAATATCATCATTTGTAACATGATAGGCGTTTAATAAACAATACATTAAGGATGTAATGATTGCACTTGAACCTGATAAACCAACTTGTCTTGGGATTGTAGTATCATAACTATTAAAAAATATATATATATAATTATTATATTATATTATATATATTCTATATACCTTATTTCAAAATTAAAATCTGGAACTGATATACCGTAATCTAAACATGCTTCATAAAATATTTTACAGGTGGCTAATAGTATTCTTAAACCTCCATTATATACACTTTTAGAAAATTGATTATACAAATCGCTTATACTGGCAAATTCTAAATTATCAAAGCGTGGATGAGGTATTATTTTGAATTTATCACTTGGAGTTATTGATACATCTGCATAATAATTATTAATAGTAAATGAAATTGTTTTACCATTGTAACCATCAGATGGATTTCCTAATAAGCCTATTCTTGCATATGTTCGATCTATAAATAGATAATGATAAATAATACGTGTAAATGATATTGGTGCTTTTATTTGTGATGGATATTCATCAACTGTTAGTATTTTCATCGCATAAAATGATTCTGTTTGTGATAACCACTGCAAAAATGATTCTATTGTTGTATTAGCAGATGTTAGATTTGTTTCATTTGGTTGAATGAATAAAGGTATTGATAAAACTGATTTTCCAGTTAATAATATACAATCTGATACTAATAGACATTTAGAGTTATCCAAGTCAGTAAATTCTTGTAGTTTATGAGAGCTTTTATCTATTTTCAAGTAAAGTTGGTTTGGTACTTGGCTTGAACAATCACTGTTATAGAGAATTATATTTTCTTTTTGTTTATTGAAATAGGAGAGAATAGATTTTATATGGAGATTGATAGGAATTAGACTCTATAAAATAATAAATGTAAATAGAATAGATATATACTGAACAATTCAAAAATAGACATATATCTTCAGGTTTGAATGAGGTGATATGATCTGAGAGTAGACTAAGAAAATCCATACTAATGCAATGCATAATATAAAAATCATACGAATTAGATGATTGTTTTTGTTTACTGTATATTATATGATTAAAACGAAAATTCTAAAACTATATATAACAAATAATATACAAGTTCTTTAAGCCAATTTTCAGTAGACTCATCATCTGAAACATTTGTTATAAGAAACGAATCATATAATTGAGATATTTCCTTAATAGTGGATCCAAACGGATTTAAGTCTGGAAATCCAGATCCATTAGCGTCCTTCTGTTGAAGTGGATGTTGTTCACAGTCTATAGGTAGATGGTTACAATCATATAAAAAAATAAGATGTAACATCTCAAAATTATGTTCGTTTCTTATATGAAAATTTCAGTTGATTTTTGATTTTTTTATTGAGACATAATTAAAATATGTTTTGAGGGAAGAAAAAGAATAACTGATAGGAAAAGTAATATAAAATTGAAAAGAACAGACTTAAACAAAACAGAATCAAGAATTAAGAAAATAAATCTACAGCCAATCTCTAATTTTTATTCTTATGCTGTATCATATTACTATACTGCAAACAAAATTCTATGCATTGCGACATTTATGAATGTTTGAAAAGTCTGAAAAACTGAAAGTTTCTAATTTTTTCATGTCTGACACATTGAAAAGACAGAATACTTTCGAAGGAGATAAATCATTAGTAGAATACCAGAATGAGCTTAGTAACATAATATTTCCTTTCAGCCCTGCTGACGTTGGTATTAATCATAAATGCTATATGAATAATAGATGAAGACTTTTCATTTGCTCCTGCTAAATTCACATTCTTCTTTGAAGGTATAACAGATCCAGGAGAAGTAGGTATAAACAATCAAGACGAATATTTCATATTAAGGCTTCCTGAAAGTAGTGCTATTGTATTTGGAGTATTTGATGGGCATGGCAAATCATTAGGGCATATTGCATCAAGAATTGCAAGAAATTCGTTTAAAAATAGTTTCAGAGACAAACAAGCTATAGCTCAACTTAAAGAAGATCCTCAAAACTTTTTTAATCAAGTTTTTGAAAAAGCTAATAACGACATAAGAGATGTATTGAGTTGTTTGTTATTCTAATTTTGTTAGGCATTTCGTGATGTAACAAAGAACAAAGGTATAGAAATGAAAGAACGTGATGGTTATCTATACAGAGAAAAGAATGGAAGAGAATTTACAGTTCAAGGAGGAACAACAGCAACAATATGTGTTATAGTGGATGATTATAGATTGTATGTTGCAAATGTAGGTGATTCATTAGCTGTACTAGGAGGCTGTTCCTTACCAAGTCATGAAAGTAATTATAACTACACATCCACTCCCTCAGAATCACCATTAATGCCAGGAAGGAGTTTATTTCCATCAAATAATGATTTTGATATGTTAGGATCATTACAGAAATCAATGAGAGTATTGACTGAAGATCATTCACCAACATCTATTGAAGAATATAAAAGAATTAAAGATTTTAGATGTGATTCTAATAATTCAAAGTATTTATATATATTATGTATTTTATTGTTGATAATAATAGAGTTCCTGCTTTACAATTCATCTTTGATGATTACAGTGAAGAAAAGTTAGGATGTACCAATATATTTAACGATAGTTTTGGACGTATAATAAAGAATAAAGGTAATTTCATAAAGAATGCAAGATCAGAATATGCTTGTTTAGTTTTAACACCAGATGATGATATTAATAAAACTGCATTAAGTTTTACACGATCTTTAGGTGATTTTTATATGAAAACATATGGTGTAACTTTTAAACCAGCTGTTAATTGCTATGATCTGAGAGAGTTGAAAGGTATGCAACAGTTATATCCAGGTGATATTGCTGGTTTATTAGTGTTAGGAAGTGATGGACTTTGGGATTGTTATAAGTTTGAAGATTTGTTTTATCATTTGTTACAAAATGGTATTTATATTTATTTATATTTTATAGAAAAGAGTGATATTGTTGGAAATACATTAGGTATTGCTCATAATTTGATGGTTGACACAATAAACAATGCAAATGCTATGTTTGGAGAAGATATAGATAATATTACTTTCATAATGTGTTATATAATGGTAGAATAGTATTAATGTAATAAATAAATAATTTGAAATTCATTTAATTGTTTTATTGTTTATTAATTCTATTCTCATCATTTGACTAGAAATTGATAAAGCTGTTTCTAAAATACTAATTTTACTCATTACAAAATCAACAATTCCTTTCTTCATCACGTTTGATATTTCTATTTTACTATTTATAGGATTGATGTAAAAACCTTTCACTTCTGTATTCTCAACTTTATTCTCTTCTAAAATACTATTAATCTCTGAAAATATTATTGAATCATTCTTCTGACAAAGATATTTAGGAGTTGATTTATACATTACAGAGATATTATCACAAACAATCTTGAAAAGATAAGATAAATAAGGATTAGAAGAATATATTTCAGGAATTGAATTGGATAAATCCTTGAACAAATAACAAAGATATAATTCAACACTACAACCTCCTCCATAAATGAAAATACTCTATATAAGAATAATAAGCAAAATGATATACATCTTCATCAGATTTTGAGTATTTTTTTGATTCAACTAAGTTCAGTTTCAAAGTATTCAACAATCTAATGATTGAGAATTTATATTGTTCTCCGATTGATTGATTTTCACATCTCAATAATAACTGCGGTATTTGATTAACAGAATTTGTTTCATTCATATTATTAATACCACTTATCTATTATTAGTAGTGTATTCTTATATACTTGCGTGTAATATTTATCACCAAATAATAGAGGAGATATAAAATCAGCAACACCAATATTCTTTTCTTCATTTAAATCAAAATCTATAATAAATCACAAACATATATTTATCTAAATACATTCTGAATAACCTAAAAGTGGTGATATGTTATAAACATTAGTTATATTATTTATATCTTCCTTATTTACTCCATCAATAACTACAATTCCATTATTTATAAACACTTGTTCACTCCATTCAGGAATACTATATCTAGATATTATACAGTTTATATTATTATTATGAAAGTAAATAATCAGCTTATTCAATATATCATATTCATAATTAATTGTATTCATAACTTCTTTATTACTTGAGACTTTTATTTTGCATTTATTCTCTGTTTTTATTAGAAAACTGCCTGCTAAAAGTACAAATCGAATATTTTCGAATTTCTGTTTATTCATTCGATGACTTGGAATAATTCCAGCAGATATTATATATCCATTACTTATTATTATACTTTTATTAAGCGTAGAGCCAGATACTACATAATAATAATAATAATCAATACAAATTAGTATGAAATTCTCTCTCAATAAATATGTCAGGATAAAAACTAAATCATGATTTTGATTTGATTTCTTGCTTCTACAATACATATATAATATTTTTATACATTTCTAGCCATTGTATTATTATTGATGAGAGTTCTTTTGCTATTAATGTATTTATATTTGTTGAAATTATTGTCGAAAATATTGGATATAAAAGTTTTAAATTTGATATTACTATTTTCTTTGATTTTTTGATAACTGATGGAATTATATATTCACTCAATAAGTGATAATGTATATAATCATAAACTTTACTAATATCAACATATCTAATTCATTATATTCAACTATATCATATACAATTTTCTGTCATTACTACTTATTCTAGACAATGTCTGCAAAATGTTTTGAAACAATTCTGTAATACAAATCAAAAGCATTGAACTCCCATCTCCGTTAGTATCTCTAAAACTAACTAGAGTATTCTTTATGATTACCCCGTATAAATTTGTTACATCTAATGAATTTAAAATTGTAGCTCCACATGTTGTAATCACTAATTGAGTAGGAGAGGTGTTAATTATTGAATCTAAGCCTAATGGTCCAAATGATTGTTTAATAATAGATAAGAGACTATTACAAACCTAAAACAAATTACATAGACTATATACTATAACTATTTCTTTCATAAAAAGCAAAAAATAAAATTGTCTCTGAGCTTGTTTCAACAAGCCTGACATCTATTTTTATGTCTATTCTTGATTTATTGAATGTAGAGAAGGGTTTATCCAGTATACCTTGTTTCTATATTTATATCATAGATAATTATTCAATAAACCCATATTCATATCACCACTGTTATGAGATTCTAGGTGTATTTTTTTGTACTTTCTACATTATTCTAGCAATCTTGTTCTTACTGTTATCATGCCGCTTGTGTAAATACAATTAAATGGAAATACGATGGAAATGAATTATTATCTTCAGGAGATGATTTGTGTATTACTTGTGTTGACACTTCAAAACACTATCCTTCTACTCCTCCGATAGTATAATCATATTGAGTTAAATCTCGATAGAAATGGAAAGCTGTTACATCACATACAAATAACATATTTAGTGTCAATTATTTATCATGTCAAGACAGAAATGTAGTATCTAGTGGTTTAGATTGTAGAGTAATAAATACAGTAATAAGAGAAGATGGAACACCAACTACTGTTTCTGTATGTAATTGTTCAACAGAAACAACTCCTAATACAGCAACTCATCATTCTTTACCACATAATTATTGGAGTTGTAGTTATAATGGATATATATATCAAGTATTTATATATATTTATTATCAATTAAATAGTATGATAATAGAACTCCTCATCATTGTCAAATTACTACTTCTATATATGATATACCTTCAGTAGCAATAGTTAAGCGTCATTCTCAAATACAAACAATAGCCATTAATCCTAATAATCCATATGAAGTATTTCTATTGTAATAATAATTATTATGTAGTTATGTTCAGGAGAAGATGGTGGATCAATAGTATTATATGACATTAGGAGAGTTAGTATAGATGATGATGAAAGTATATTTATTATTCTTTATGAATATAGATAACTCAATTATTCAGGAAATCACTCTACCTCATATGATTGATAAAGAAATTGGAGATAATAGAAGGTTTGGTCCTACAAATATACAATACAATAAGAATGGAACAGCCATTATTGCACATATGCTTGGTGATCAAACATATATATTTAATTTAAATCAAACTGATGAAGAATCAGTTATACCATTAACCATTAAACCATCTAATAGTGATATAAAAAAGGCAGAATATTTCTATTCAAAAGTATATAACAAACATTCTTATATTAACTGAATAGTATCAATTATGTGATAATATTCATGATAAAATAGCAAATTTAAATATGTGTATTTATTATGATCCAAACAATGTGAATTATCTCAATCTAAGAATAGAATGTTATAGAAATAGAAATTACACGTGTGATTCATCAAATGTATGGTTGTTATTATCATATATTATTTAATTGTAGATTGTTCAAGATTTAATATATTTACATAAACTCACTAAACAAATTGATTATTTAATTGAAATAATAAAAATATGCAAAAATGTATTATATTTGAAAAATATTGTAAATGATAGAAATTGAAAGTTGATCTTTATTCAAATCTCGTAACAGAATATTTAGTACACGCTACAGTAGAAGATAAGACAAAATTGAATTCAATTATTGATGGAATGGGAAATTTAAATCAATGCGACAGAAAAATGTATATATAATATAGATTTTATTTTCTACATAATAACTATAGAAATACTCATTTTACACGCTCTCTTGTAGGTTGTTCTAATTTTGAGACTTCAATCAAACAAGCGACGTATAATAATATATGTTATTAATGATAAAAATAGCTTTCTTGGAAAGAATTCTGAATATGCAGCAGCTGGAAGTGATGATAAATCTTTTATGATATGGAATGTTAAAAGTGGGAAATTAGTAAGAAGAATAGAAGCTGATAGTACAATTGTTAATTGTGTACAAGTATATATATATATATATATATATATATCAATATAGGCTAATCCTGTTGATTTCAGAATAGCTACTTCAGGAATTGATCCAGATGTTCATATTTTTGAACCAGGATATGTTAGTAAATATGCATTGGAAGATTTATCGACTTTTATAGAAACAAATCAAAATGGAAATGTTGGTGAATTCTTTAATGGAGATCAATTGCAGATGATTTTACAAATGTTATTAGGAAATCCAATTACACATGTTGATGGGCTTGGCTTTTTTGGAGATTATTATAGTGATGAAGAGAACAATACAAGTGATAATAGTAGTGATGGTAGTGGAGGTGATACTGACGGTGCTGATGGAAACTATTAGATATTCAGGAAATAATTAATAAATTAACATACAATTCTAAAAAACATAAATGAATAACAAAATTTTAATCTGTTTTACGAATTAAACAAAATATTCTTCCTTCTGACAATTTTTCTGGAACTAAATTTCTTAATAACTGCATACTTCCTTGAATATTCATCATTAAACCACCAAAAGATATATAAATAGACACATTTTGATTATCTTGTTGATCATATTTAAATAATTTACCATGCATAGCATATTCATAATGATCAAGAAGAGTAGGCTATTTTTATATAAAAATCACATTATACAAGAACATGCGGCTCAAAAATACCATTATCAGGTTCACCTTTTAGATTTATTGTCTTTGCAAGTGCAATTGTTAAATTATCTGTAGATTTGCATGGATAAACATCTATATTAATATCTAAAGTAATTTCAACGTTATCTTCTGATTTTACTACAAAACGAGAAACTATAGAATAAAAAGTATTGAATTATACCCTTTTCAAACTTTTTTCCATCTGGATCAATTTTTTCAATACGAAATTTATCTTCAAACAGAACAAAATCGGTTTCTGACATTTAATTTCTGGTAAAAAATGTAATGTAATCTACAAAATTCAAGCTTTTGCTTGTTAACAAATTAAGTTCAAATGAGTAAAAACAGAAAAGGTAAAGGTGTTAATTCATCATCAAAAAGCGAACAATCGTACAATCTATTATGTGAGTCAGGTACTGGAATGTTAGACTTCTCATCAGTTACAATGATCAACTGTCCAACTTTACAAAATGTATCGCCATTAACTTCTTCACCATCTCAATTAAGTCCAATGTCTAATCCTGAATTTTTAGTGGCATTGAAAAAAATTAGTTCAAAAGATGACACAACCATTACCAAAGTATGATTAATATATCATTTATCATGCTAAATATAGGGATTACAATCATTTGAAGAGTTGATAGATAAAGAATTACCTCAAACCTGCGTGTTATATGCAGCTGAGTGGAGTGATCATTATGAAAAACTATTGTACAATAGAGACACATTCATCAGAAAAAGAGCGCATCAATGTATTATATAAACATTTATAAATTATCAATTTAGTAATGGGATTGTATGGAGCAAAGGTTAAGAAAGGAATATCTCCTTATTTAGATTTAGTATTACCACACTTGTTTCTAGGTATGTCAGATCCCCAACAACGAATTCAAGAAGATGCAATTAAATCCTATCAGATGATCTTCACAACAGACAGAGCTAAAGAAACGATATATCAGAAATACACTAAAAGTTTATTAAAATATTATAATAAAATATTAACTAATATAAATAATTATGATAAAAACATTACTGATAGATTATTACAGTCTATTTACACATCATTATCATTTTTGATTAATGATTTACCTCAAACTCTGTTTGAGGAAATGTCATCCAATAAAAATGAAGGATTTGAACTAGTATTTAATAATTATATATTATGTTTATGATAGATTTTAACTCCAAAGTTTTTCCAACAAATGTCATCAATTGAATCTCTTCAAATAGTGGAAAGTGTAATGAAAATAATCCAATCATCTTTAAAGAGAAAATATGATATTATATTAAATACTAAATGTAATATTATACAGCAGTTAATAAAAGGAATGAATAGATATTGTAATATGTTTATCTATTGGGATATTTTATTACAATTTATTAAGATGTATATATATATTATAAATATTATAATCCTATACCAAATAGTTATCCAGAATCATTTAATTGTATTCAGAATAGTAAAGGTATAATGAACGCAATAGAAAGATTATTAACAAAGTATAATATATGTATATATTATTATTGTAATAGTAATGATATTGAGAAATATTCAACAGTTGTTTATCCACATCTATTACCATTATTAGATTCAATTCATCAGTATTTTATACACCTTATATATATTATTATTCATAATAGATCATGGAAAGATAATTTCCCAAGTCATATTTTATCATTTTTCACTTCATTATTCTCTTCATCAGAAATATTAACATCATCCTCATCATCATTTACAAAAAGTGAATTGTATTTTGATACATATATTGAATGTACTCTTTATATTGCTACAATTCCTGATTTATCCAATGATATTTATGATAATATGAGTGTTCATATTTATGCATTAATATTATTAGGATTAAACAACTCTGAATACTTTCAATATTTGATCAGTATGATAATTGTTGTATTTTAATTCTTTTAGATTTATTAAGATTCTATTCATCTACCAAAATAAATGAATCAATTCAACAAACAATCTTTACTCAATTAAAGAATAGAATGATTAAAGATATTTCTGATAATAATATCAAATATGTATCATTATATTCTCAGTTATTCACATCTGTTGATATTGATATTTCAACTACTTCGCAGTTATTTCAAGATTTAATAAAAGAATATATTCAGTTATTATCTCAATCAACAAGTTCTTATATTCAGAATAAGAAAGAGAACTGTCAATTGGTTGTTATTAATTACTTTATATTTTGCTTAGTTTTCATTGAAAAGTATATATACATTTCATATTGTTTTAATGTATATAGATATGGATTAGGTTTTATTGCTTCAACATATTCTACACCAATAATATTCATCCAGCAATTTATAATATCATTCATTAACTATTATTTACAATATACAATAGATAATAATGAAAATTCAAAAGAATTATATCAACGATCAACTCAATTGATTCATGATTATGTTAATAACAACTGTAAAGACCTATCTTTATCAATTTTATATGATAATTATTGTAAATCAGATATATCTTCACTTTCTCAATCTTCATTAGATGTATTATATTTATGTATTTCAACCTATCTAAAAACAGAACCATTATTTGAGCCAAATCAAATTATATCTTCAGATAAATATAATAATATCACTAATATATGTGATTCTGTATTAAAATCCCAATCTCAATATGGCTCATTGTTTACTGAGACTTTATTTGAATTGAACTTATGTTCATCAGATTATATTGACAAATTTACTAACAGTTTAATATCTAATATTAAACCGCTTCTTCAAAAATGTTCAAATGAAGAATCAGAAGATGGTATTGATTCGTTATTCTGTTATATTGATTTATTGATAAAATTACATTCTTTTCTTCATGATGATGATAATGCATCTTCAATTGTATTGGATATTATATTGTTATTGCCAATAATGTATATATATATAAATATATATAATATGTTTTTAGTAAAGATGAAGAGAAGATCACTCAATGTAATGAAATTAGAAAAACATTATTACAGTTTCCTCTATCCAATAACAGTAATATAAACTTTCCAATTTTCACATCCCAACTAGAAGTATTATTAGCTAAACATACTGCACAAACTGTATATTCATTTATTACTATTAGTTATAGGCTATAACTGAATATTTAGATTCATTATTTACACTTCCATCATCATATTTACAAGTAATAATGCCTCATTTAAATATATCAGTTTTACAGTCTTCATTTTGGTTAAATGCTTTAGAAAAACATGTTTCTATTGATAATTTACGTAATATAATAAAGCCAATGTGTTTACATATCTGCGATGAAGAATGTGGAAAATCTATCATATTATATTTGACCAATATTTATATATTGGTATATATTGATTTAATAGCGTATAGATATTTATTTTAATTGCTTCTATTTATAATATAGAAACGAAGAAGAGATATTCCAAAATGTAAAGTTATCAAAGATATATGATGACTATACATCAAGTACAAATGAATATGTTAGAAATATATTGACAGAAAAGCCAGAATTTATTCATACAATAGTTGATGAATTGTTTAAGTTATTGCCTTCTATAAAGAATTTCAAAAGTATTGAATATATATTATTTATCATATTTGTTGTTTTAGGTCATATTATTGATTCATATATTGATGTTTGGGAACAGTTAGTAACATATATGATAGGTGATTCTGTATATTATCAATCTATCTATTAATGAATAGACTGTTTTATTAATGAAAGATATTGTTATTCATACACTATCGGAATTACAGAATAGTACATCTGATTTTGATCCGTATAGTTAAATTTGTTTATTTATCAATAGAATAAAGTATGAAGTTTTACTGTTAATCATTCAACATTTACCTCAACAACAAGCCGATGAGATTCACTCCAATATATTGTCTCAAATAATTAATAATATTCAAGCCAAATCAAATATTGATTTTTTTATTGGATTATTAATTAATATTTCATTATTTACAATCTCTGATGAAACAGAATATTATCCAATATTTGATTACTTACAAGAACAAGAAAGAGTCATTTTTAATGGTATTTTATACATCACATGTTATTATTATCAATAGAATCAACTAATCCATTGCTATATTTATCAATTTTCTTGCTTCCTATCAATAATTATGACAGTATTAGCAAATATGTTTCTCTTTATTCAAATTTAATATCAAACTCAATGAATAATGAAATTACATCTTATAGTATAACTATTGTATTGTTTATTTCAATAGATGGAAAATTATTCAATCGAATTATAGAAATATTGAAAGTATTATACAATAATAACAATAGCTTCTATAATAATGATGCTTTTATTAGCAATATAATCCAATTCTTATGGAGTAATGTTGATAGAATATTAACAGAAATATTTAATGGAAATTATAATTATACATTAAGACAAAGAGATGTATTTATTAATACAATTAATCTATTACAATTATTAAAATCAAAGTATATAAATACATAATTTATTATTTATAGAGATAAATTACTTATTACAAGACAGAATTTCCCATTTGATGTTTTAACCCATAAGTTACCATTAGATATTATGAGAATAGTGTTATACTACTTTACTATAATGATTCCTATGAGTATTATATAGTATATATTTATATTGAATAGATTATAAATATCCTGAAATTGAAGTAAATGAAGATGAAGAAATATCAAACACTTATACTACAAAATGTCCAATCGAAATATCAGAAGAGTTTATTAAATCTTTAGTCGTTACAGATAATAATGATTTATACACTCCATATAAGCAATGGTATACTTTGTTACTATTAATGGAAAATATGAATGGTGAAACCAAAGAATTGCTTGTTTCATTCCTTAAACAAAATAATATAATCAATACAATGTTCAATCTATTGTTACAGTTTATTCCAGTTCAAGAATTTAAATCTAAGCGTAAGAATAACAACAACAGCAAGTCAACTCAATCACCATTACTTCAAACATCTGAATATACTATTATGAATTTGAATAATAACAATATAATTAATTATTTAGAATATATATTCTGCTATAGTGTATTTTTATTGCCAGCAGTTTCAAGAGATTGGTATGAATCATTAGAAGACAGAGCCAATAAAAACACAATTCGATTATATACTGAAAGATATATTACACCATTATTATTACAAAAAGAAATAATTTTACTCAAACATATCCCTGAAAAAGATAAGAATTTAATATTCCAATGTAAAACTAATGAAGTAAGTGTAGAGTATAGTAAAGAAGAAGAAACTTTCGTTTTTTCGATTACATTACCAGAATGTTATCCATTATTATTACCAACTGTATGATGATATATATTTTATTATTATTATTATTATATATCAATAGATTGACCCAAAAGCATTTCTCTCATCAAAAGGATCAAAACCATTAATTTTACAAATTCTGCATTTATTACGTTTTAGAAACGGATCGTTATTAAGTATTGCTCAGTTGTGGAAAGAATCAATTGATAAATCATTTGATGGACTTGAGCCTTGTCCTATTTGCTATACGATTGTTCATTATGCTAATCATTCACTTCCTACAAGACAATGTGCTACATGTCAGTATTTTATTATTATTTATATATTTAATAAATAGTAATCGATATCATAAGTTATGCTTGATGAAATGGTTTGAATCTTCTTCTAATTTCACTTGTCCTACTTGCAGATCAAGATTTGTTCTTTAATTATTATTATTGTGATTATATATTATATATATTTTTTGTTTCGTTCGTTCTATAAATAAATGAAGATCTTTATGACTTTCAAGAAATATAACTAATATACTATACATTTATATACATAATATGATATATCAACTAATAAACAACTTTGTTTTACTTTCTTTGTTTATTAGAAACATACAAAGAGGTAGAATAATTCATAATTATGTCTTCTTCAATGTTTTTATCTTCATCTTGTTTATCAGTTATTGGAATCTTTTTTAAGGTAGATTTAGATCTATTTCTTCTTCGGAATATTCCAGTTCTTAATAAACAAAATACAATCACTATTATCACAATTAATCCACCTGCTATTGATCCACTACTTATACTACATTCACTTTCATCAACTACACTCCAAACACCTTTATTATTATCAGTTAATAAACATTTTCTTCTCTTCATTCCACTTTTTGCTCCTCCACATTCTATCAACACTTCTTTTCCTCCTTTCTCAGCTGGAGTTCTTGGAAATCCAGAATCAGATTCACAAAATACTGCATCAAATCCTATTTCCACTTCTACAGTCTCAATCTCTGTTGATGGAGGATTTTGAATTGTAAAGGTATATTTCGTTTTTTCTACATATTCTAATGGTGATCCATATATTTCTCCAGATTTGGAATCTAATAACAATCCTAGTGGTAACTCAGGATTTACTGAAATTTCAAGATTTGTTCCAACTGCAATAAACAAATATACTGATTTTATTACTTCTCCAAATTTAAATGTTTTATTTGATGCTTTACTGGATGGAACTATCACTGGAATATCAGGAATTGAACATGATAATATAAATGAAAATGAAACTTGTTTTCCACTTCCACTTATTAAGATTGTGGTATTTACTGCATCAAAACTATTAGATATATAACCACTTATTCTTCCTTTCGAGGAATCAAATTTCAAAGTTGAGAATGGAAGATTAGGTATGATTGAATAAACTAAATTCTTTCCAGTTATTCTTCCTAATTCTAATCCATCATATTCTTTTCCACCTTCGATTGCTATATTATCTACATGTCTAATTATTACTGGTTCTACAGATTCTTCAACATTCATTGTGATTGGATTGGATATTTCACCAGCATCATTATAACATTTGAATGTATATGATTTGGAGTAATTTCATTTCCAACTACTTCTGGTTTAGGATTATTATAACTGAAAGACTGTTCAGCATCCAAATGAGCGATACATAAACCTATTATGATGAAATAATCAGCATACATAGAATAAAAAATGAGAGATATTTCATGACGAATGAAATTCTAGAAATTTCTTGTTTTCATCAATTAAAAAAATGAATAATTACTTTAATATAAAAATTTAATAGTAAAATCCAATAAATAAAGTTCTACTTATAATTTAACAAAGTGGATCAAACCACTACTTCCATCTACATCCCATTTTGGATTTTTCTTTTTCATCTCTTCTTGTTTTTCTACTGGGATATTAAACCCTACTATACTCTTCATTGTTCTAAATATAGCAAATGGACAAGGAAAATAAGTAACAATTGATTCTATCGGAGTTTCATATCTCAAATATCTATCATCCATCAATTTTCTATAATTAGCATCTCCTTTAAATATTAAACAATCCATCCCTGCATATTTATGATATATATCTTTTGGGAGATAATAAAAGCAATATGGACTATCATTATAGAATAATTCACTTTCAAATTTCAAACATCCATTTAACAAATATCTTCTCAAAGTATGACTTATTATCTTACATTCATTTCCTATTGATGATAAAGTGACTAAAGCTGTCTCTAAATCAGGTAACATTACATCGCTTACAAATAAGGAGGCACATTTTACACTTACTGTTACTTTTTCTACAAAATGAGTTGTTAATAATTTGTATATAACAAATAAATCAGTCATTATTTCTAATCCTGTATTATCAGTTATCCAACAAATTCTTCCTTTTCCATTTAATGAATGTATGTAATTATATAGATTCTTTGTATCATCAACTAATATAACATTCTTTGATAAGTCTTGTTTGTTGTTTACTACTCCTGCTGATAATGATAAATCTGCTTGATTTCCCCATAAAGATCTATGAATTAAACCTTCAAATAGTTTTTCATTCATATTCTATTGATAGAATATAAATATTAATCAATATACTTCTTCATGATAAAATCCTGATATTAATGGGGAAAAGAATAAGTCTTTACAATGTTCAAATGTTTCTTTTTTCTGTTGAATGAATGGATCTTTACCATAATCTATATAATGAATAAAATTAAAAAATGGAATAACTATATACTTTCACTTTCTGGTTTATAATATCCAACAATATCTAATATTCTTCGATATAAATATATTTCAAGAAAGTACCAAGGTCCTTCTAACCATTTTAATGGTCTAATTTGTGAATATTCTTTGTAATACTTTTTCCAATCATTTAACATTGGATCATCATTGTATTGCTCTAATTCTGGTACAATACTGTTGCTTTTAATTTCTTCATTGATTTTTAATAGATTGTTGTTGATTGCTTCACTATAGTTATTTGATTTAATAACTGATTCGACAATAATACCTAATCTTCTATATACCGAATCATATGGGAAATTATTCTATTATTTAATAAAACTAATTCATATTTTCATACTTCTTTTTGATCAACTGTTACACACATCGGAAGTATATATTTCCACATTGTATGATTTTTAAACACCAAATGATCACAAAAATGAATATTATTTTCTCTAATTCTCATACTCTTATCAGAAATAAAAGATATTATCGAGTTCTCTTTGTAAGTAGAAATAATATTCACAATTTGGTTTAAGTCAATATTTGTGTCAATTATCACTATTATAAATCTCATTGATGGCAATTCCAACAAAGATATCTGACTTTGAAGATCTTTAGGATCACATGTAATTGATTTGTTCTTTTCATCACCATTATTTACTATTACTAAAAACTATAACATATATTTATACCTTTACTGTCATTTTTTAATGTAAAGATGGTAAAATTATAGTGAGCACATTTTGCTACATCTACACTAGGATTTATAGCCATCTATTATTATTTTATTAATTATATATAACATCAATACCATTTTCACAATGTTCTTGTTGAAATGCTAGGATAGCGGTATTATCGAGAGTACTATCGTTAAATGGACCTAAAATATAGTTTAAAATAATTAATATACAAATGCAAGCCATGGATTTTTGATTTTAAAGGTGACGATTCAGTAACAAAAAAAGAAACACAATTTTATACTTTACAAATCACAATTATTTTAACAATTCTATTTATTTCTTTTGTATTCCACTCAAGCCTTCCATTGCTTGTTTAATTAAGTCTTGTATCTGTGTTTGAGCTTTATGAAGATCATCATAATAATCTTTCTCTTCTTCCATTTTTTCTTCTTCAGTTTTTGGTGTTTTTTTGATTTTTGGCTTAGCAGGTGGAGGTTTTGGTTGATGTGGTTCTGCAGTATTCTCTCCTCCTATGAAAGAATAACGAATATTGTTTGAAGAAAAATCAACGGTTACATATGGAAAAACTGAGCTATAATGAAAGGTTAAATATTTATCAAGCTTTTTCGTCCATGTGAATGGAATATCATCTTCTATCTTCTGTTGACTTATTAATTTACCTTTTTCACTAATAATATAAGTAAGAGAGATAATAATATATACTCATATTCAACAACTAATTTATCTTTAGAAACCCATAACATATTGTGATTATTATTATAATATACATTTCCTATACCATTTTCATCAAATGTAAAAGCCATATTTCCATTTATATAATAACTATATATTGTAAAACCATTTTCATTTTTATCTACAGTTACTGCTGTTTTACCATTTTCATATTTACATATACTAGTTCCATCACTTCTTATTATTATACAAACATTATTATTTTTATATGTCACTTTATATTTTTCACTTATTTTTGTATCTATTATCACTTTTGGCTTTGGTTTCGGTTTATGTTTCTTTTTTGAAGCGGAATTTAAGAATGGTAAATCTTTAACTGCATCACTTATTGATACTATTTCTATGTAATATTATATATAAACATTATTTTATACTATCTACTTCTTTCTTTGGTGTTTTTTCATTATTTTCGTTTTCTAATTCATTATAATCATCATCATCAATTTTTGATTCTAATACATATGGAATATCAAGTGGTGAGTCTTTCAGACTAGGAGATTGTACTTTTTCAGATTCTAATTTTGATACAAAAACATCATTACTCTTTTCTTTAGATTCTTTCTTTGATCCGTCTATATATGTGTTATTCTTATCGAAATCAATTTCAATTGTTGTTTTTTCTTTTGTATTTTCCTTTCCATTTAGTAGTTTAATTGTGTTTAGAGTTTGGAAAATATAAATATTTTCAGATTGACTAATTTCATGTAGATTTGTTACTAAATGATTAAGATTGGTCAAACACTTCAAATTTGACAGATTAGAATATACAATTGGATTGTTATTTATAAATAAAATTGAAAGATTGCTTAATTCAGACAATGGAGTTAAATCTGACAGTTTATTATAACTAATATTCAAATTCTGTAAATTGACTAATTTCTATATATAATTAAATAAATATAAAATTTACTTCTATTCCTTTCACCAACTTTATTTGATTGTGAGATAAATTGAGCAGTTTCAAACAAATCAATGGTAATATTGGTTTTATTTCATTTATACAGTTAAACTAATATACATATATGGTACATAACTTACAGCTAAATATAATTTCTCTAAATTCTTGAAGTTCGATATATCATTTAACGTAGTTATATTCTATTATTATAATACATTTATTTAATACATAATTAGATTTGTTTAATTCTATAACTGAAGAACAATCGTGTAGTGGACAATTCACGTTTACTATTGAACCAGTACATATACATACTAGTGTTTCACTTAAAAATACATTATGTACCATTCTATAATTCAACTATAAAACGATAAACAATATTTTAAATTTATGGTTATTGAAAATTTTGATAAACCAATATTTAAGTAAAAGTATAATATTTATAGAAATTTTATATAAGTTCTAATTAACTTATGTATATCAATTTGAGTTTGTATTGATGAAATCTACATATATTTTTCATTATGTTTTATTTTACACTTTATATGACGACTACATTGCATTCTATAAGGTCTCGTGTTATTATTCCAATGTAAATGTTTTAATAGTTAAGTTTCATTTTATACATTTATACAAACGTATTTAAGTATTATTTTGAATTTGATTTGGCTTGAAATTTTCAATTTGATTTTGATTTTAAAACTGAAAGAGAAAGCATGGCTACTACTCCAGATCAGACTATTTTATTGAGTTACTACATCAAAAGGAAGTATTACCATCATGCAATAACCTTATGTGATAAATTAATCCAGCAAAAGGGTCAGAGTGATACAATTGGTTTTTGGAAAGCTGTAGCATCTTCCTTTGAAGGTATAAAGTGTATATATAATTAAACTAGGCAATTATGATGAAGCTATAAGTGAATTTGACAATTTGAGAGGAAGTGCAGAATTTGAATTAGCTGTAATAGATGCATTGTTATATACTCATAAACAAAAACCTCGTGTTGATGATACAGCTGTTGAGGAATTAGAAGATAGTAGAAGAGGTGTTGAAGTATATTTTCTATTATGTTTATACTAATATTAATTAGAAAAAATGTACAATGACAGCTAAACAAAGAGCTGCTGAATACAATATATTAATTGGTGAATATCGTGCAGCAAATAAATTATGTACAAAAATCTTGGGTGAAAATCCTGATCACACTGAGGCTAAAATAATCCAATTCAATGTAGAATGTTTAATAGCCGAAGAGAAGAATAAAGAAAGAGAAAAAACAGGTGGTAAAGAAAGAAGATCAAAAGATGATGATGGAGAAGGAAAAGAAGAAAAAGGCAAAGATAAGAAATTATTAGGAATATTACAAGAAATGCAATCATTAATGTCCCGTAATAGTGCTTCACGTGTATTAATAGATGGTAATATGGCAATATCCCGTTATTATTTATCTAAGAAGAAGTTTAATGAGTCATTAGAAGCACTGAATAAAATATTAGTTGCTTGCTCTTGGTATTTCCCTGCTTCATTAGAGAAAGTGAGAGTATTTTCAACTCAAACGAAATGGGATCAATGTGAAGAAATATTAAGTTCAATATTAGTAAATGATGCTAATCAAATTGAAGCTGTAATGTATAAGTTATTTGTTGATTCAATTATTGATTCAAGTATTGATATAGTTGGAGGATTGAAAGATTTATTGTTATTATATAATAAATTAGAGCCAAAGAATGCTGAGTTGTATTATAAAGTATATATATATATTAATATTTATTAATATATTAATAGACAAGTCAATTGTTTTGTAGATTATCAGGTAAAGATACTGAAATGATCAGAATAACCTTAGAAATGTGTAAAAAATCATGTGATTTACAACCAATAGGACATCCTGAATATTTAGTAGAATTAGGTTATGAATATTCTATGATCAATGACTATAAATCTGCAGTAGCTGCTTATACAAAAGCAAATGAACAAGATGATTCAAACAGTGATGGTTTAACTGGTATTTTATACTGTCAAATCCAACAAGGTTTAACTAGTGAAGCAACTCAACAGTTAGAGTTTTTAAAAGTAATTCAAGATGAAGGTGATGAATCAGCACAGTTCTTATATTTGAATGCATTATTAGACTTCTCAAATGATAGAAACTTGATTAAGTTTATGGTGAGATTGCAAAAAGCTTATGAAACTCATAAATCTCAAATTAGAAGAAAGATTTACTTATTAATCAATACACCAGAATGGTTTATAGTTTACAATCCATTATTCCCATTAAATATAGTAGAAGCAATTATAAATCAAATACCATTTGAACCAATAGATGAAACACAAACAGAAACACCAGAATTAAAGACAGCTAAGTCAATAGTCAGTGATTTATTAGGATATTGTCCAAATACAATAACTATATTATACTATTCAGCAAGATTACAGTATTTATATAGAGATTTCAATAGTTCATTATCAATAATTGCAAAGATATTACAAAAAGATCCAGGTAATTCCTTAGCCTATTTATTAAGAGCTAAAATAGCATTATCCAAAGAAGATTATAGAGAAGCTCAATCAGCCTTAGATGAAGCAGTCAGTCATAACTTTGATGTAAGAAATTACCCAATTTACTTCATAATCAAAGGTGAAGTATTAGATAATAAAGGTGATTATAATGAAGCATTAAAGCTATTAAAAACATCAATGACATTACCAGGAATGAAGAAAGGAAATAATAGTATGATCCAAGATAAAAGCAAGAAAGTCATCTTACCAACCAGTAATGAGAAAGCTCAATTATATATGTTATTAGCTAGAGTATATAGTGATTTGAATCAAGTAAAAGAAGGTAAAGCAACAATTCAAGAAGCATTATCTGAATTTAAAGGTACTCCTAATGAAGTTAATATTATGGTGGCTAGTGCTGAATTATCATTAAAAAGAGGTGATGCTAAAACTGCATTTAAACTATTAAACCATATACAAGAAGATAATAAATACTTTGTAAAAATTCAAATCGTAAAAGCTGATATTTATTTGAAATATGTTAATAATAAGAGAAAATATATTGATTGTTATAGAAAGATTGTTGAGAAATTCAATACTCCTGAGATGAATATGATGGTAGGAGATGCATTAATGAAAATACAAAGACCAGATGAAGCAATCGCTGAATATGAGAATGCATTATCTCATAAGAATAATCCAGCATTAGCTTATAAGATTGGCAAAGCATATATGTCTATTCATCAATATCAACAAGCTATAGAGTATATTATATATTATATTTATTAAAATAGTAAATTCAGTAAAGCATTAAAGAATGATTCAAGTAATATTGAATATAGATATTCATTAGCAGATTTATACTTCAAATTAGATAAATATGATATGTCTATTGGTTTAATCACTCAAGGATTAAATGAAACTGAAAATAAGACTGATATAACCTCTATAATGCATACTATTAAGTTATTAAGATTATATGCAGATATATCCAAGACACAAGGTGATAGTGATAAATATTTGAACTTATTAGAAAAAACTCATGATAAACAAGTATCTTTATTAGATTCATTAAAAGGTGAACAACCTGAAAAAGTACAAGAACAACGTATTATAGCCGCTGATTTATGTTATGATATTGCTTTACATTATATATCTACTGGTAGTTCAACTAATGCAGTTAAATACTTAACAAATGCATTGAAACATGATGCTGGTCATATCAATTCAATGTTACAGTTAACAAAGATTTATATTAAACAGGAAGATATTGATAGAGCAGAAGAACAGTGTGGTAAATTATTAACTGTTGCTCCACAGAATGAAGAAGCAGCAATGATCTTAGCTGATATATTATTCGAGAAAAACGATTTCGCAAAGGCAATTGGTTATTTTGAAACATCCTTATCAAAGAAAGCTGATAACTTTGTTGCTTTATATCGATTAATCAAATTAATGTATAGAAATGGACAGATTAAAGATGTTGAACAATATTTAAAAGCTGCTGAAAGAACATCAGAAGTTTCTAGAAATTGTCCAGGTTATTTCTTCTGTAAAGGTTTATTCTTAAGATATACTAATGAACCACATGATGCTATTGAGTATTTAAATAAAGCAAGAAAGAATGAATACTGGGGACCTTTAGCTACTGAATTAATGGTACAAATATTCCTAAATCCAGAAAATGAAAAGTTATGGGCAACTGATACATGTGAACCAGATGCAATCAAATCACTTCAAGCCGCTGAATATTTGTTAAGTGATCCATGTTTTGATAAAGACCCAGAGAAGAAGAGTATTTACCATGCTTATACACTGATGTATACTAAAGAAAAGAGTAAAATATTAGAAGGTTTAGAAGAAGTTAATAGAATAATGACTACTAATAAAGAATGCATTCCAGCTTATTTAGCTATCTCTATTGGTTATATGTTAGATAAACAAACTACTAAAGCTAGAAATTTCTTAAAAACAATGGCTAGATTCCCTTATAATCAATTAGAAGCTCAGGTATTTGAAGATAGTTGGTTATTATTATCAGATATTTATATTCAAAGTGGTAAATATGATTTAGCTCAAGAGAATTGTAAGAAAGCTTTATTCCATAATAAATCATGTGCTAGAGCATGGGAGCAAATGGGATATATAATGGAAAAAGAATGTTCTTATAAAGATGCAGCTGATAATTATGAAAAAGCATGGGAATTATTATATCATTCTGATGCAAGTATCGGTTATAAATTAGGTTTTAATTACTTAAAGGCTAAGAGATTTGTTGAAGCTATTGATGTTTGCTCTGATGTTTTAAAGAAATTCCCAGATTATCCCAAAATTAGAGAGGATATATTGAGAAAAGCTCAAGAAAATCTTAGATCATAAAAGTACTATTATATTAATTTCTAAAATATCGCATTTACTCATTTTTAAGTTATGTATTTTGGGAAATTAGAAAAAATGAATCTAATATAAAAATATTTATTCTACTTGAACATCAGGAAGTTGATCTAATTCATCTTTGTATTTATTCACCCAATCTACTACTTCCTTGTTAGTTTCAAGTAATGTGTTGTTATCTTCTGTATTCTCTAACATCGGTTGAATTTTGTTTATAAAATTTAATATAAATGTTTTTAACGTTTCATTATCCTTTTTGTAAGCTTCAATATCAATTTTTATTTTTTTAATCTCATTTTCTTCTCCTTCAAAGTTTCCAACTTTATCAACTGCCTCTTTGTATACTTCTGCAAGTTTAGTGGTGAAATTTTTACTGTGATTCTTTTTAATCTATGTTTTATAAAGTCTAAAACTAATACATTGATTAAATCTAACTTCCTCTTAAGTATTTCTATCTCTTTATCTTTTTCCTGTGAATGTAATAACAATACTTCTATATACACTTATTTTCTTTTCGAGTTTTCCTTTCTCTGTTGAAAGTTGATCATGTTCAAACTCTGGAGGATTATTTTTATTCTAAAATGTTATATCAAAATCATATTATAGTTATTATATTTATATACATTGAAATTTACTACTTTCTTATTAAATTCTTCTAATTTACTACAATAAATCAAATAACATAACATACTTTTGTAAATCATTTGATGCATCCAATAATTTCTGTTGTGATTGTTTAAATTGTTCTAAAGCTTCATTTTCAGCCATTTTCTAAAATTTCAAGAAATATGACCGTTTCAATTATAATTAAATATGCAAATTTGGAATTAATACTATCATATTTATGTTGTTTCCTGCTCATACAACCATTTCCAACATACAAAATAAAAGAATTATAAATTAATCATGTAATCACACTTTTAAACATTATCTTATTTACTCATATGCATCATGTGTTGAACTATTTTCATTTATTATTGCTTGTGCTTTATGATTTAAATATTTGACAGTATCTTGCATTACTCCATCCATATCAAAATATTGCCTTACAAATATGTGTCTTTTATCTAATACGGTAATTATAAAGTTGTGATGATCATCGTTTAAATTAATGAAACTGAGAATCAATGGTTCATCACATTCAATTAGTATGCCTTCTTGTTGTTTCATTGGAATTGATTAAATAAATATCTATTTTTCTATATGATGTATGTACAATGAGAATTTCTATTTTGAATTAATCAAAAAAGCTTGATTTATCAAATCAATTTTTATCATGTCTTCCGATTCTAGCTCAGATGAGGCTTCTAAGATAGAGGATGAATATCGACAGAAAATGCATTTAGATGATTTTTCATCTGATGATGAAGTATACCGTTTTTACTCACTTTTTAGGAAGCTGAAAACACAATCGGTAATGTACCAATTAGATGGTATGATGAATACGATCACATTGGTTATGATGTTGAGGGTAAGAAAATAATAAGGCCAGAACGTAAAGATGCAGTTGATGAAGTAGTTAGCTCGTCAAGATGATCCAAATTACAAGTATTTATACATAACTATATCAATAGATGGACATTATATGATGAAAAGAATGGAAAAGAATACACAATCAATACAAGAGAGTTGGAATTAATCAAAAATATCCAAGCAGGTCATTTCCCTCATCCAGAATTCAATGCATATCCTGATTTAGTAGACTTATTATACAAGTGTACCAATGAAACAACCAGTAGCAGATGAAAATGTAGTTAAGTCAAGATTTATCCCTTCAAAGTGGGAAAAAATGAAAGTCTTCAAAATGGCAAAAGCAATAGAAGAGGGCAGAATCCAATTAGAAAAAGTTAAACCAAAACGAGACTTGTCTTTAATGTGGGATGAAGATTCAGATGTAAAAAGAAAACGTAATTTACCAGCCTCATTACCAGCTCCAAAAATGCCATTACCACTCCATTCAGAATCCTATAATCCACCAGATGAATACTTATGGGATGAAGAAGAGAAGAAAAAATACGAAGAAATGGATCCTGAAGATAGACCAATCAATTATGAACCACACAAATACAACTAGAATGCGAAATATTACCATACTATAATAACTTTATAAAAGAAAGATTCCAAAGATGTTTAGATTTATATTTAGCACCAAGAGCATTGAAGAAGAGAGTAAATATTGATCCTAATATATTATTACCCAATTTACCAGATCCTAAAGAACTTAGACCATTTCCAAATGAACAGTGTTTATTATATGAAGGTAATGAATCTCGTGTAAGATCAATATCAGTGAATCACAATGGACAATATCTATTATCAGCTGCTGAAGATGGTGTTGTTAGATTATATGAAGTAGAAACTACTAAGTGTTTACATATTTGGCATTTTGATAGTGTTTTACAACAAATACAGTGGAATCCAAATCCTCAATTGAATATCTTTGCAATTATTACACAAACATTTTTGATAATTTGTCAATTACCTGATTCGTATGGTGGTAATATAGATTTAATGAATTCTTATACTAACAATCCAAATACAGGAGAAGGAGAAGGAGAATGAAAATGAAAAAAAGAAGAAATATGCCAATTGGGATTTCAAACATGAAGGATATCCAGATTGTGTAAAAATCATTATAGAACATAAATTCCAAGTGAAACAATTAGCTTGGCATTATAAAGGTGATTATATAAGTACAGTATGTCCATCAGGTCAATCTGCTTGTGTAATGATCCATCAATTATCTAAGAAGAAATCACAACAACCATTTCATAAGAATAAAGGTGAAGTACAATGTGTTTCATTTCATCCTAATAAACCATATCTATTTGTAGCAACAAAAACACATGTTAGAATATATCATTTACAACAACAACAAATGGTGAAGAAGTTAGTGTCTGGTGCAAAATGGATATCTTCAATAGCTATTCATCCAACTGGAGATCATGTAGTAATAGGCAGTTATGATAAGAGAGTTTGTTGGTTTGATTTGGATTTATCAGCAACACCCTATAAGACATTAAAATATCATAAAAAAGCTGTTAGATCAGTGGCATTTCATCAGTCTTATCCATTAATGGCTAGTGCTTCTGATGATGGCACAATTCATATTTTTCATTCAATGGTTTATAGTGATTATAACAAAAATACATTTATTGTTCCTGTGAAAGTGTTGAAAGGTCATGAAGTAGTTGGTGATGTTGGTGTTTTAGATATTCAATTCCATCCTAGACAACCTTGGATCTTCACGTCTGGTGCTGATAGAACAATTAGACTTTATCAAAGTAACCCTTAAGATATTTCGTTTTTATTTTGTATAATATTGCTATTTATGTATTAAAACCCAATAAAAAGTACATATAAAATCAAAAAAATAATAATTATAATATAAAAGAATTTAAGTTAACATTTAGAAGAAGAAATATGGATCAAATAAATCAGCATATACTGCTGGAGGATAATAATCTTGTCTTCTTTGTTTTCTATTTGATTCTGATAAATCACTTGTTAAAGGAGTTCCTTTCTTTAATAAAATCTTTCTCTTATGTTCTGGTTGTCCTTTGATTGGTACAAATACAGTCAAAATACCTCCTGAGAAGTGTAATCTGAAATTATCGAAATCTAGTTCTTCTTCTGGTAATGGTAAATCTAATTGGAATTCACCTTCTGGAATATCTAAACCATAAATCTTTCTGTAGATTTCATCTGTATAAGTATTTTCTTTAATACCAGTGACTAACAAAGCTTTTTTTTCACTTTCCAATGTAATATCAACTGATCTTGATGATACACCTGGTAAATAGATCTTCCATTCATAATGCTTCTCTTCTTTCTTTTGTTCATATTTAGGTGTCCAAACCTTTCTTTCTTTTGGTGGTTGTTCAGTAGACATTGATGTGAGTTATAAAAATGTTATAAATATGTATTTGAAATCGTCAAGAAAACTGAAAATGAAAAAATAATAAAAAATAAAAGAATTTTCGTAAGAATTTTCTTCTTGTTTTCTTTTTTTCTCGAAACATCTCGAAATACAAAGAGTTCTATTCATCACTGGGGTGAAATAGGTAGTTATACAGGTGGTTAATGCAACGATCATATCATTTCAAACCCAAACCAAGAAGAAAATAACTAAAACACGCAATTAAATATAAATTACTATTATAACTTATTTGTATGCATTAGGACCTCTATTCATTCTACATCTCTTTTGCATCCATTCAATTTCCTTTGTCAATGGAATTCTTATTGGATCATGTGTATTATAATCATAGACTTTATTCTCTCTTGGATCATACTATACATAAATGTAATACTAAATATAATATATACATAACCATCAACTGCATCATAACATCCTTCCATTAAATCTGGAGCTGGAACTGAATTACTCTCTTGTTCTTCTCCTATTCATAATTAATAAAATATAAAAATGAATATATACCAGCTGGTTTTAATCCATCAACAATTTCACTAGCAAAACGTCTATCTTCACCAGTACAATAACCCCATCCTTCTGGGATAAATCCTAATTTATCATTAAAAGCATATTGACCATGTACTTCCTATTTCTGAATATTTTATATCATTTATACTCTTCCATTTTCCCACTCAGCCTCATATCTACCTACACCTGGTAAATATAGTGTACCTTTACCATGAAACATTCCATTATAGAATTCTCCTTCATAAACAGTTCCTAAAACACAAATAGAGATTAAAATGAAATACCATCAGCAAAAGTGTATTTACCTCTTCCTTCAATTCTTCCATTCTTTAAATCTCCTTCATACTATATATTAAACAATATTTTTATACAGTTCCACCCACTAGTTCCATCAGAAAAATAAAAAATAAAAATAAAACGGTACTTTGTCAATAAATGTAAATTACATCAAGATTTACCTCAAGTGATTCTTTTCATTCCTTCGTAATCTTCTTTTAATATTTTGCATAAATGGGAAATGTTATGGACTGTGGATGGGGAGCAGTATATATTACATTTTTTAGATTTAATATTAATCCTTTCATTTCATTTATTTCTATATAGACTCCTAATCCTGATGAACTTACCACTACAAATCAACAAGGAGCAGATATTGAATTAAGAATACCCGTCCAAGCTTCTACAAAACTAGAGAATTCAATTCTATGGAAGCTTCAAAAGACTTTCTATGATTATGCTAGTTTACGTGCATGGACAGGTGATACAGTCATTCCGAACTTTGTAACATCAAATTGTTACATAGCTAAAGTATTAATTGCATTTAATATATATTATGCAATAGCTATATGCTGATGTAATATTTAACAATATCATTGATATATTTAGCAACAATAAATACAATCCGCAAGAGCCAATCTACATTTTAGAAATAGGAGCTGGATCAGGTAAATTAGGATATTTAGTATTAGAAAAATTGATGGAAGTAAAAGAATTTTTCCCGACAGAACCAAGTAATGGTAAAGAATACCCTTTCGTTTATGTAATGACAGAAGTAAGTCCAGAAATGATAGATTTCTATCAAAAACACCCACGATTATCACCTTTAATAGAACAAGGAGTATTAGATATAGCAATATTCGATAGTGAAAAAGATACAGAAATTTCGTTAATTCAATCCAAAAGAACATTATCAGCATCAAATCCTACATTAAATCCATTAATATTTATAGGTAATTATTTATTTGATACATTACGTCAAACCTCCTATAGAATAGAAGATGGTCAATATTTTGAATCATTATGTACAATCGAAACAAGAGCGCAACAACCGCAACAATCGCAACCACAGTCAAATGAAGGTGTAGCGAACGAATCAATCGATCTAAATTCAACTGATATAATAAACTCGATGATAGTAACCTGGAAATACGAAAAAATAGAAAAAGACAGAATTGATGAAGAAGATTATATAAAGGATATATTATTCCAATATGAAGATATGAAAGAAGGATCAATCATCATACCAATAGGTGGAATAAAATTATTGAAATTATTAGAAGATTTATCTAATCATCAATTAATGGCAATGGTAGGTGATAAAGGTTATAGTAATATAAATGAACTAAATATATTAAGAGACCCACACATTGCATTACATGGTTCATTCTCTTTTATGGTGAATTTTGATTCAATTTCTAAATATATAATCAGCCGAAATGGTCATTTTGTTAGTACTCCCTATTGTGATGGATTTAAAGTGTTTACTTATTTCATTGGTTTAAATAAAGAAGAATTATCCAATACATTATTTACATTTAAACAATCAATGATTTCCTTTGGACCTGAATCATTTTCCACATTACAAAGATGTATTAAAGAAGAATCAATACCTAAGTTCAAACATCTTCAAGCTTTATTACGTTTATCAGATGGTGATCCAGATGTGTTTTATAAATTCAGAGGAATTATTGTAGAACAAGGAACTAGTAATATTAGTCCAGATGGAAGTAATTATGATTTAATATTGGATTTAAAAAGAGTATTTTTTATATTATTATTATTTTATATATAGATTGCTAAAGCAATATATCCATTACAAAAGCAAAAAGATATTTCATTCGAGTTAGGAAGGTTATTTATGGGATTGAAGTTATATCATGAAGCTATTAGTTACTTCAATCAATCCATTGAATATTGTAATGAACATTATATATCATTTTTATTATTATTATTATTATAAGTATCTTTAATATTATTTTAAGTTACTTATCACAATATGGGTGTGTCTTATTACTATTTACAAGATTATAACAATGCACATGAATGTTTCTTAAAGAGTTTGAAATTAAAAGCTTCTTATAGAGATGCTCAAGTTTGGCTTGAAAGAGTTGAACAATCTATTCAGGAATTACAACATACTGGAGCTACACCTGGTGGACCATCTACACCAGCTAATAATAATGAAGATGAAAAGAAAGATACTCAACAAACAGTGAATATTGATGAACAACAACAACAACAACAACAATTACAACAAGGAGATGTGTTAAGACAAGATTCTAATAATGATGTAGTTGCTGTTGTACCTGTTAGTGAAAAGTAATTAACATTATAAATTTGTTTTCTATTATTCTTCTTATTGTTTTATTTATAGAAATTATTTGACAAAATCATAAACACATATTCATATACTTATTATCTTAAATTTCTTTAAATTAAACAACAAACTTTCATCAATTTTTGATTTTTCTAAAGATATTTTTAAATTTTGATTATAACTACTTAATATTTGAGTTATTTCTTGATTTATCATGTTATCTGCGTTTAACAAATCTGAATGATATAATTTCAACTCCTGTAACTCATTACATGTCAATAAAGATTTGATAAGTAATAAGAAATCATTAATAGTCTATAATACATAATAATAATACTTATACATTGATGGAATATGATAAATCCAGTGTGTTTAATTGATTCAAGGATATATTTCCATTCAATATTTCAATTCTGTTAAACATCTTCATTGACAAGCTTTTAATATTACATTCAATTATATTGCTATTATCAGTTATGTAATTGATTGGTGGATAGTTATTGACTGATAGAGTTGATATTGATTGTATTGATAGAATGATTTGAAAGAAGAGAAATACAGATAAATCATTTGTATCAACACTAAAATGAATGGAATTCAATGAAACTGACTGTAAATAGGATGATGAATAAAATTGTTGCATTGAAATATTCTCTTTCATACTTCCTATTAAACGAATTCCATTAGCTTCTAATTTGATTAATGAACTTAGAAATAAATTCTATATAATTATAATTATGACAAATATACAACAAAAACTGATATTTCACATTCAATATTGTTACACGACAATGTTTGAAGTAATATATTAAAAGCCAAACTGTTGATTATCATTGAAGTATTACTACTTCTTATATAAGATATATCTAAATAATGAAGAGAACAACTCTTTAAATATTCTGAAAAGTCGTTAGTCATTTGATTTGATGAAAAACTCCAGTTCTTTAAAGACTACATCAAAAAATAAATATGTAAAAATACTAATGAATGAAGAGATGGAAACTTTGGTAAAACAGCAATGAATAATTCTTTATCACATTCTTTACAATCACAATTATTCATATTTATTTCTGTAACAGAAGTAAAAACATTTCTATTTTCACATTCTATTATCATTCTCATTAAAATATCAGTAAAAACAATATTATCAAGCTTTATTCTTTCTATATTCAGATCTGACTGTAAAGATGAGAATATTAAAGGATAGTGAAATGAAGGAATGATTATTGGCAATTCTAAACATTCATTATCTTTAATAATTATGAGTAATTGCTTGACAATATCAAGTGGAGTTATGTCCAACTTAATACAAAGTGAATTGTAAATGATTAATGGATCAACATATTCCCATTTATTGGCATATGCTGTTATTCTAGAATCATATGGAGATAGTAAGATTAAAGGATCATTTTCATTATATAATTTGCCACTTGAATCTTCAATTTCATTAATAACAGGTTGATGTCCATTTAAACGACTGAATTGTAGTTTTATTTCATTAAACAAATATTTCATTGTCAAATTCTTAACATTATTTTGTGGATAAGACACTATAATGCAATCTGGTTCTTTGTGGATATAAATATGATAATAAATAGGAGTAGTATTTGTTACAGATGAAGATAATATGGAATTTGGAATTGCTGGTACATATATTTCGCCCATTGATGATTGACTAATTGTATCAACACTATTATTAGCATATTTTGAGTATTTTGATTGGTATTTATCAGCTAAATCATAATTTTGAGATTTTCTTTTCCTAGAATTCTGACTAATTTGACTATCGTCGTTGTTACTATAGTCTATAATTTCATTCATTGATTTTTGTACCTTTGATTTTATATCATCAAAATCCTCGACATCTTCATCTTTCTTAAGGTTATTAACACTTTCCTTACACATATTGTAGTATTTAATAGCTGTATCTTTTGAATTTTGCTTTTTATAACATTCTCCTATTAAATACAATACTTCAGGAATATCATTTTTCATTTCTTGTCTAGTTAATATTTCATGACATTTCAATAGATAATTCAAACTACTTTTGTAGTTTTCATTCATATACTCACTTATTCCTCTCATCTTTATTGCTAATCCTCTTTCTCTTTGAGTGAATATACATTTACATAATAAAACAGATGAATCAATAAATGATTTAGGATTAGGATTAGGATGTTTTTTATGATATATTTCACATGCTTTCAAGAATGAATTGAATTGGTTTGGTTTTAAATGAACTTTATCAACAGAATTCATTACTAATTCTATCTCTTTATCACAACTAATTGCTTTTTCACATAACTTTATATTTGTTTCTATATCTTCAATAAAATCATTCATTGAAAACTTTTCACTTAATTCATATGCTTTTATATAATACTGTTTTGCTTCTTCAAAGGATCTCCATTTGTAATATGTTTCTCCTATTTTCATTAGTGTTTTATTCTCACTTAAAACATCATCAATCTATTCAAATATATCAATTGAATGAAATAAATACTTCTTCACAATAATCTAAATCATTCATAAAATACTCCAATGCTTCTCTATAATTACCTAATTCCATATTAATCAATCCTTTATTAAACATAATTGCATCATAACTTGGATCACTTTTAGTTATTTGAATGCTTTTGATATAGGATAATGCAGTTTTGTATTGTTTCTATAAACCATAATATATTAATCATCTATATACTTTATCAATGTAAATATTGGAAAGATTCACAAGACTTCCATTTACTGCAGCATTATTCTTCAATTCTTTTGATATCTGATAACTTTCTTTTACATATTTCTCATAAAAATTGAAATACTTTTCATATTCCTCTTCTTTGTCCTTTTCTTTCTCATTAAGTGCATATTCTCTATAAGTGTTTCCATATTCAACACAGTTTCTTTGTGTTTCTTTCAATTTCTTTCTATAATTCTCTTTCTTCTTAAAAAATTCATTATTCTGAATGACATTATCTCCTTCTTTTAATGAATCAATCGATTTTTTATATTCTTCAATCCCTCTATAACAAATTGCAATATTTCTTGTTGCTACAATGAAATCAATTGGATTTGTATCAATATTCAACTTTGAAATAGTCTGATCCATTTCATGATACTTTATTGCAAAATCAAAACTATATATTAAAAAAATATTCAGAAGATTATATACTGAGATAAATCTTCATATAACTTACCAATATTATTACAATAATCACAAATCTCTTTGTTATTTCTACTTTTGATTGATTCTTCTAGTAATTTACACAAATTAAGAAAATTGTAATAACTCTTAATGGAAAATGATATAATTTATTCTGTAATATCTCTGCTGAATCAATTGAATGTTGTTTTAATAACTCATTAACTAAATTCTTGTCAAAACTCATTTTTGATGATGATATTTCTTCTTCAATTGAATTGAGTGAATTCTCTTCACTATCTTCCTCAACTGTGTTTATTATCTTTCTCTTCTTCTTTGGTGATTCAATTGGTTGGTCTTTCTGTTGTTTTTCTTCTTCTTCCTCCTCTTCTTCCTCCTCTTCTTCTTCATTATCACATCCATCATCACTTTCATCTGATTCTACAATTGATCCAATATTCAGCCTTCTATATAATTCATTCAATGCTGTTTTAGCATTTGCTACTTCATAATACCTGTTATAGGATATGATTAGATTATTATATATTGTTTTTATCATCTCTTTATCATCATATTTGTTTATTTCATAATATTTTAAAGCTTCTAAATATGCATCTATATCTTCCTAATAATTACTATAAACACTATTATATTTATACTCTATTCTCAATCTTTAATGCAGATAGAATATTTCCTTTTAAACAATACAAATCAACCATATACTCTTTGATTTTATTATCAAGTGATAGTTCTAAATATACATATATTATTCATGTTAATATTATACGAATTGTATTATTACATTCATCAAGACTTATAGTCAACTGTTTCTTATCTTCATTACTACAATAATAACTATAAATACTATTACAGTAACTGATTTTGTATTCTATTCTCTTCTTTATATCTAATTCTTCTAATTTATTTATATAATCTAATCTTATTTTACAATAATCAATTTCGTGTAAAGCATCCTATAAATATTTATTAACAATGTAATAATATACTCCAATATATTGACAATCATCAATAAGAGAATCTAAACATTCCAAAACATTATCACTTTCTTTACTTTTCATAAATCCCTTCAATTTCATATCATTCATCTCTATTCTTTTACTTATTCTCATAGTCTCTTTTAAAACATTTAAATTCTCCTTCGAATCTTCTAAATCACTGGTTGATTTTGAATTAATAAAACATTCTTCAGCTTTCTTATACATTTTTTCACACTGAATATAATCATTCTTATTAAAACATTTGAAATGACTTAGTCCCAAATTAACATAGCTTTTACCTTCATCCATATAATATTCATTTAATCTCATCATATCATTCTTATTCTCAACTCTTCTTTTTGTGCAATAATTTAAATCTTTTTCAATATAAATGATGGATTTCTTTAAATCTCTCAATTCCATATAATTTGTTCCTAAACTGTAATAACATTTAGATTTCAAAGCTTTTATCTCTTTTTCAAATACTTTGTTTTGATTTAATTTCTATTATGAATTATAATAGAGACTATTATATACATTATTATCAATAAGTCTAATAACTTCATTCAACATTTCAACACTCTTATTATAATCTCCAATCTCATAATAACAATTACTTATGTTATATTTTGATTCATAATATATTTTATAATAGTCTATTGTCTTATTAATAATCTCTTCATTTGATATTGACATTCCATTTGTTATTGCTTTTTCATTCAATTTCTATTGAAGTAAAAAATGTGAATTTCTATACTAATATGAATTTAGAGACATTTTCACTTCTCTTAGCAAATGGCAATGCTTTATATAAGTCATAATAATTACCAATACAACTTTGACCTCTGTTATATTCACTTTTACCTCTTTCAATATACACAAGTGAAATATTACATAAACACCTTTGATATTCGATAATATCTTTCACTTCTAATACTTTTTTAAATAGTTCATTATCATCTATCAATTATAAGAAATGAAAATAATAGTATACCATCTTCATTTATCTTAAATTCTTTGCTAATTTTGAATCTTTTTCTGATAGTATTTATACTCAACATATAACAATCTATAGCATCATGAAATTTTCTCAATTTCATAAAGCAATCACCTTTAAATCTGCTGGCTATTGAAACATCATATAATGAGTTTAATTTGTAACTTAAATCCAATTCTTGTTGATGATACTTTATAGCTTCTTTAATATTTCGCTTTCCACCTAAAACAACATACTTCACTCCTAAAGCATTACAACAATCAGCCTATTTCTTTATTACAGTTAGAATATACTTCTTCTTTTGTTTTTCCTCCTTTCTTAACTTCATTCAAATACTTTTTAAGATTGTCAATGGTTTTTCTTACATACATTCATAAAAACAAAATTACCTCCAAAAAATAAAACGATAATATTTTTAATAAATTAAGAAAATCTTTAAAATAATAACAATAGACATTAGAAGATGTATAATTTTTACATTATTTACGAATTTTAATTCCTGTCGTGAACTTTCACTCTATTTCTAGTTTTCTCGTCTAAATCATCACCAGCAGTCGCACCAGCTTTATAAATCGGATTACCATCAGCATCCACATCCACATCAGTATTAAAATTATAATTCACAAATAATGCTTGATGCTCTGGTGATAACTTCTGTTTTTGCTTTTCATCAGGTCCAAATGTATCAATAAGATCATTTCTACCTGTATCACAATTAGCTTTATTTATATCAGGTTTAAATGGTGCTAAAGTCTCATCCTTCTGTCTGAAACTTTCCCAATCAAATCCTTCAAACCACGGATGTTCTATTAATTCTTTAACACCTTGTTTATGTCCTAATCTCTTATGATAATCAGGTTCTAAAGCCTGAACTAAGAAATCAGCAGCTTCTTGAGGAATTTCACTACTAATCTTTTTGACTGCTTCTACTGGATCTAGATTCTGTTGCGTTGTAGCACCAGTTGGACCATTAAACGAATATGGCCATTTACCACTAAGAAATTCATATGCTACAACACCAACTGAATAAAATTCAGAAGTTCGATTGTGTTTATGACCTTTTCTTAATATTTCTCCAGCCATATAAGCTCTAGTACCACTACCAGCATAGCAATAACCATCTTCAAGTTTCTGTGATATACCAAAATCAGTTAGACGAATATAACCATTTGCATCTAACAACATATTATCTGGTTTAATATCTCTGTGGATTATATCTTTACTATGTAAATATTCTAATGCTATTAGCAAACAGGCAATGTAAAATTTGGCTTGATCATTTGTAAAATGTTTTGTGGGAGAGTGATTCAGTTGATATCGGAGATCTCCACCTAAACAAAGATCCATTACCATATAACAGTTATCATCATCTTGAAAAGAGTAAAACATATTTACTAGGAAAGGGTTATTCACATACATCAGCAAATTCCTTTCGTTCATAATCATATCTGCATTTTGTGTTTGAATTACGGTTTGCTTTTCTAAAGTTTTGATAGCATACCATTTGCCACTATTTGTTATTAATAAAAATATAAAGATTATACGTAGGTTTATGAACACAAGCATTTACTTTACCAAAACCACCTTGACCTATAACTCTCTCTACTGTAAAGTGAGTCAGATTCACATGAAGTGGATCTATTATTTTTTCAGAGCTTTCCATGCACCCCATTATATAAAAATTTAATGTTTTTATATGTAACGAATTAGTGTTTTTTCATTCATTTTCATACCCCCAAATTTATAATTTTAAAATTTCGATAAAACATTAATCTCACTATTTTTATTCTATGTAAGCTTACCCAAACTTGCCTTTTTCCTTTTTAATTTTTCCACTCCATCACAGACAGCATTATTAACTGCTCTGATAATCATGAAAGCACCTCCTACAACTGTACAAATACTGATGATGAAATGATAGAATGGAGTACTTGTCTCTTTTATCAATATTGACATAGGAGATAAGTCGTATGAAAATAAAGCCATTGGCATAGTACTGTTGTCTTTAGCAATATAATCTCCACTATATTTATATATAAATAAAAATATAAATACTATGTAGCTGTATATTGATAAGTATGAATAATTTGACCATTATACTTATAATAATCAGTAGAAACAACTTTCAAATAATGTTGAAGAGTTTGATATTTCTCTTTTTGAATGGCATAAGAAGCATGTAGAGTATTAATATAATCTTGAGATTCTTCTGGTAATAATTGATATTCTTCATTAGTCAATTGTTCACCAAATGTAATTTGATGTACTAAATGAGTAATATTCAAATAAGAAGCATCAAATGTATATCCACTTGAATGAGCGCTAATGTGGAAATTACCGGGCGTTCTCTTTACATCTAAATATCCAACTAATCTACAACCATCCTGTGGAGCTATACTGTATAAATCCTTCATGTTCGAATTTCCATCAATAACATGCTTAGATTTCTCAGCTGATTCCTTCAATTCATTTAGTTTCTCTTCTCCTATCTTTTCTTCCATATATTTAAGGAATGAATCAACAGTTCTATCTCCTTTGTAGAATTCATGAGAATGAGTCTTTTGACGATAACTATACACAATATAAATAATTATAAATACAATATAATAGTTGGAAAAGCTTGTACATGGTTTGACATACACAACGGTTGTGAAGAAGAATCTGTACAATCCACTTTACCCATCTTTACAAACTGTGAATATGGTTTATCCTGTAATGCCTTAGCTGTAGCTTCCCATACTGGTGCTAATTTTTGACACCAATGACACCAAGGCGCATAAAACTCCATTAAGGTGTATTTGTTGTTTTGAACAAATTCTATGAAGTTATCTAATGTTATTTTCTTTGAAAATTCATTTGGATCTGCACTTTCTTCCATTTCTTGATAATGTGGATGTTCTTCAGCTTCTTCTGTTATTTCTTGAGTCCAACCCTTTTCATCTACTTTATATTTCCTAATATTTTGTGTTACATTGAATTGCTCTGCTCCTAATGTGTTAACTACATCCAAAGAAGCAAATTGACAGGATAAATTTGGAAGAGTAATGTTGAAGTTGATTCTAATATTCTCGTCATGCTTTGGATCCATTACAATTGATGTAACTTCTACAAGGAGTATTAATATATAATAACAATACTTTGAATTGTCATATACTCATTAAACTCAAACATAATTAAAAGAGACATGAAAGCTGCTGTAAATATTGTTATAACACCACCAACAACACTTCCTTCTGTCAATTCTTTTGGAACTCTTCTAAAAAAGTCCAAATCTCTTAAATTTTTTGTGAAATCATCCATCTATTGTAATATAATCAACTGAAATTACTTATTCTTGGTATAATTTCAAAAAGAATTTTCTATCAAATCAAGCCAGAATCAAACTTTACACCTTTTTGAATTGAAGAAAAACAAGATAAATAATAATAATAATGAAAAATATTTAATCTATTTAGAATTAGTATTGCTACTTTCAGCTAATTCTTGTTTTGTGTGAACTTCCTTTGTGAAAATGGCTTTAATAACGTAATCTAAAATATAACATCCAATAGTATCATATGCTATTAACCATATTATTGGTTGCTGTATATCTTCTGGGATTGGTGACATTTCTAAGAATTGGTTTAAATCAGGAATTAACTCAACAGTAACAGCCAGACAAATACCAAATGAAATACCTAACAATACTAATAACTCTTGATTCTCTTGGATTGAACTCATAAATGGATGACCTTGATAATTTACTAAAAATGTTGTGTTCATCATAGCTGTTGATATTATATACATAATTGTATTCAGCAAAGTAGGTGTAAACTCTTCATCCAACTTAACTTCCGTATTAACTTCAATAAATGGTTTAATAATCGAATAAGATTCATAAAAAATATATAAATGAACTAAGAATTGACCTAAGATTGTTGTTAAAGCAGAAACATTAAATATTGTACTATCAGGACGTTGTACACTTAACTTAGATAATGGTTTACTTCTTGCAATCAAAAAGAAATACATCGCTGTAATAATACCAATCACTGTTGCTTGAGTATCACCTTGTTTAGCTCCAAGTAAATATAATATTGATAAGAAATATGCATTAGTCAAACAATTCAATGCTAATATCTTATACATTTGAATAGTAGTGACTAGTGTGCATCTTCCTTGTCTAATGATATGTAATATTCTATCAATATTTGGGGATTTACATGTAAATGGACTTGCGATTGAAGCATCTCCTAGTTTAACAACTCCTCCTTCATCTACTAATGATTGAGTTAATTCATCTTTTAATTGTTCCATTGCATCTTTTCGAGGTTTACGTTGAGTTGTTGCTGTTGATGATGATGATGATTTAGTTGATTTTTCTTTTTCTTTGATTATATCTTCACGACTTTTCTTATTTCTATGTTTTCCTCCTTTCTCACTTTCTTCTTTTTCCTTTTCTTTCTCTAATTCACTCTCTTTCTTATGTGATAATTCATCAATTTTCTTTTCTAACTCTGGATTATTTAAGATTGACACACCAACATCAGCTTGTTTTAAAGCACCAACATCATTTGTACCATCACCACACATAAGTGTTGTATATCCTAATTCCTTCAAAGTTGAAATTATTGTTCCTTTATCTTGTGGACTTGTTCTAGCATATATGTAAATACAATCACATATTGTTTCTAAGATTTGTCTATCTTCATTCTCTATTATATAACTCAATGCTGGTCCTGTTATACATAAATCATATTTATTACTCAAATTTCGTATTGTATATGGATTGTACTCAATATCTTTATTTGTTTCATTTTCTAATATTGGAATCCATTCTAAAGTCACATCTTTAGGTGAAGATGGTGTTATTGGAGTTTTAGGTGTTGTTAATGATATTTTATTATTACCATTATTGTTATTATTATTCACAGTTAAAATCAATGTATTTTCTCTTCCTTTATTAATCATATGAACTTTATTAGCAACAGCACATGCAGTTAATGGATCATCACCAGTAATCATATATAGTTCATGACTTGATTCTAATAATCTCTTTATTGTTTTCTTACTACCATGTTTCAATGGACTATCTAATATTAGGAATGCTGAAAATATTAAATCACTTTCTACATCTTCACGTTTTAAATCTGATAAATTGGCTGGTATGAAATCTTTTGTGATATATTTATAACCCAAAGCAATTACTCTTTTTCCTCCACTACTGTAATGTCTATATATTTCACGATAGTTAGTTGGTTTATCAATGAATAAAGATTCTAAAACATCAGGAGCACCTTTACAAACACACATTAATTTCTCTTCATTCACTGCTCCAGCTTGTATTACAGTTGACATTCTCTTCAATTCACTTGTAAAACTATTTATCTTAATAATCACTACTTTATCACTGGCTTTATAATATTTCTTATATCTTTGACTTGGTACAAATGTATCTTTCTTTGTCATTACCCAGCCACAGTAATTTACAGCAGCTAATTCTAATGGATCTCCTTGAATTGCATTATCAATAAACACTAAAGATTGACATCCAATCATAATATGCAATGTTGTTTCATCTATTTCACCTACTTCTTTAATATCTCCAATCTCTTTAACTACTCCATCTACTGTAATTTCATCACTGGTTATTGTACCTGTTTTATCAAAACAACATTTTGTTACTTTACCTGCAAATGGAATACGAAATGGTTCAGTACAAAATACACTTAGTTTAGTCAAAGCTGCCATTGAAGCTGTTACATTTAGTGATAATTCCATTGGTAATTCAGGTGGAACAACTGTAGTAATAATCATAATACAATGTAATAACAACTTCCATTTATTTCTATTTGGATCATTGATAGAATAATATAAAACATAACCACTTGCTAATACTGCAAATATCAATAAAATACCAATGAACAAAAATGATTCATTATTATTAGCTGTTACTCTTTCACTGCTATATAACATTGTCCTTATTAATTCACCTTGACTACTATAGTATCCAGTTCTTATTACAAATCCTAAACATCCTCTATTTGGTGTATTTGCTATTCCTGTCAATTTACCACTTGGACATTGACATTGTAATAATTCTGTACCTCCATAGATAATATTCCTTTTATATTCTTTATCATTTAATACTAAGTCTTTTAATTCATTAATATAATCAATATTATCATTAGTTATTCCTTCTTTTGTTTGTGGAATACTTTCACCAGTTAATAATGCTTCATTTACTATACATGTTCCATTAATTAATAATAAATCACATGGTGCTAATTGTGTAGTATTTTGTAGCATATTATTGTTACTATTATTATCCATACAATATCTAATACATTCCTTTGTAGTTTTCTTGATTTCTTTTTATATGTAACAGAGATAATATCACCAGGATATAATTGATCAGATTCTACTTTAATCCATGCATTCTATATATTCAATAAAATAATAATAATAATAATATTAATATAATATATACATCTCTATAAACATAAACGGTATATGGATCAGGTCTCATTTCTCTTAGATTCTTTATATGATTAATTCTCTGCCAAACTAAAGTAGATTCAAATATTATCAACATTACAAATGTAAATAATGATAAATACCAATAATCATCTAATGACCATAATACTACACAGAATATTTGTAATACAAAGAATGGAGCTACTACATGCTCTTTAAACAGTTCTAAGAATTTTGGTAATGGTATTGACAAATCATTTAATGAATATTTCTGTGAAACGAAATCGATTAATCTTAGGTTTAATCCTTGCCATTCTATATAATTACCAATATTTGAGTGATCTGGATAATCTAATCTCTTGAATATTAAGTGATCTTTATCATCAGTATTATAACAACAGAAATCTAAATGTTGAAATGAAAAACTCAGTTTTGGGGTAAAGAATGATTCTTGGATTTTATTGTTATACTCTGGAAGTTGTTTTACTTCATGCGTGACTAATTGGGAGATTGTTGCATTTCCACAATGAACTTTAGGTTGTACATACACATACTTTGCTTCTTCTACACTATTCACCTTTCTATAATTAATCCAACTCTTAATATTGACAGACCAAAGTGTTAGTAAAAATGTTAGCAAATGTAATGACAATACGATTCCAAAACAAATACCGAATGTTAGCCAAGTTGTTGTGAAGAGTAAATAAATTGGAAGAATATAGAACAAAGCAAAGGGAATAACATTAATTCTCCTTACTGGCGGCCTTTCATCTAGGAGATAAATATAATCAACATTTTCATCATCTAATTGAATCATTGTGTGAGAAAATAGAGTCAAATGCAAAACTTCGATTCAAGCTTTTTTTCAAGTCAAACTTTTCTTTTTTTTAATTTTTCTTTTTTTCTCGTTTGTTAAGTAAATAAAGATACATTTAAAAATGTCAGATGAGTACAGAATCATCCAATCAAGAGATATCAGAAAAACAACGCAAAATAAATGAAAGAAAACAGAAGTTGTTTAATCTTAAACTAAAGATGAATGCAGGTATTTCTATTAATTTATTAATTCATTTTAAATAGGTAGAGTAGCAAATACAAAAGAAATAGAAGCAGAATACAAAAGAGTAGTAGAAAAGAGTATATTTCGAGTATTTATTATTTAAGAGAAAATAAATACTTATGAAGAAGAGAAAAAAGATGAAAAAGAGACTATACCTGAAGATAAGAAGTATGTTTTCTAAATTTATGACGAAATAGACATTTATATGAGAATGCAGCTATAGCAGATTCAAAAGCATATAAAGAAAAGCAGAAAGAGGAAAATAAGAAGTTAAAAGGTTGGGAAATCTTCACAAATGAAGCATTATACAAAGGTCACAAGAAACGAGAAGATGAAATGCTTAAAAAATTCAAACCAGTAATAAAAGAAGATGTAGATTATTCTACAGTATAAAGAATATATATTATTCTTAATTAGGCTGAAACAATCCCTGAAGAGAATCTAAATAATTTAGTAAAAGAATTAGAGCATAGAGAGGAGAAAAGAAACAAATATAGTAGACGTAGAGCATAGTATTTTACTAATTATTTATTGTATTCGTATAGTCATGATGATGAAGATGTAGATTATATAAATGAAAGAAATCACGTATTTAATAAGAAATTAAAAAGATCATTTGATTCATACACAGGCGAAATTAAAGCAAATATTGAAAGAGGAACAGCATTGTAATAATAATAATAATAATAATGTTATTTTATTTAACTATTCTATAATAATTTATGTTGGACAGAATTCAAAGAAAATGATCCTTCCATTGTATTAATAAGAACAAATGGATATAATGGTGATGGTAAATCTTTCATGAGTATAAAATTTTCTTGACTACTACCGAAAAATGAAGATATTTGAACTACTGCAGATAATTCTCTTTTATTCATATCAACTATCAAACTATCAACCCAAAAACTATTAGGACTATCATTTCTATACCTCTCATTTATATAAATAGCAGAATGAAGCATATTATAACAGTCTAAATAATCATATTCGCCTTCCTTAATCATCTTTTCTTTAGCTAAGCAAAAATCTATATCTTTCTCACAAAAATATTTAATAATATAAATCCCTCTATCTATTTTAAAGTTTAAAAAGCAATATCCTTTATCAAAACCAATATAACTCAATTTCATTTGATTTTTATTTTTATCTATAACAACATTATCACTTTTTTTACTTTCATCCAAACAGTATTTACATTCTAAACTAATTATAAATTCTAATTTATTCCATTTATTTTCACAAACTACTTTGTATTCTTTTCTTTCTATTACACTATTACAATTTCCATATATCATTCCATTTTCTACATTTAAATATACTCCATTTGGCAGTTTTGGTTCAACACTAAATCTACATTTACTCCCATCATACATTGGATTTATTGAAAATACTTCATCTGGTGGAAATATATAATCATTCTTAGGATATGAAAATAATGTTAAATTTTTAACTATAAATATAATAATAATAACAAAATGATTTACTTTTTATTAAACCTAAAATTTCTTCATCATCAATTATTTGATTTATCTCATTTTCATCATTCTCATTCAAAATCAAACTGTGTAGATATTTTATTATTAAGTCGATATTGGATTCTTTCAAATATTTCTTCATATTCAATATTCTGTATAACATCACTTTACCACATAATGTTTTTATTGTTGAGATAAAATCTAGATCATTTGTGAATAAACATAAACATTTTATTATTCTTTCATGTTTCTTTTTATTATATTCTACACATAATCTTCCTATTAACTGGCTCTTTTCTTCATATGATACTATTCACTATATCATATAAAATTAATACTGTTATAGTTAATTTTACCATCTCTAACAATCATTAAACCAATTTCGATTATTTTTATATCGTCATTTTTCAACAGTTTTGAGATTATCTCATTTGTATTTACACATCTTATCTTGCTTAAATCATCTTCTTCGATTATTAGTTTTTCATATTCGATGTAATATTTATTGATTATTTCTTCGATTGTTTCGTTATTTAATTCACTTAAATCAAGACTTTTCTCATTTGAAGTGTTCTTTTGATTTTGAATATTTATGCTTATTTTTAAATCCTCCAATTCTTTCTGTAAATCAGATTTTATTCTGTCATAATTCACTCTGTTAAAATTTATTGAGTTTAATAATAAATTCTTGAAATATTCTTTCGTCTTTTCATTTTCTATTACTTCTTTCTTATTCATATATTTATACCATTTCAATAATTGATTTAAGATTATTGTATCATCTTTTATTAACAATTTTGGACTTTCCAGGATAAATTCTATATCCTCAATCTTCAATCTTAATAATAACTCTCCTATTTCAGATATAAATAAATAATAAATACTTTCACTTAAAAATCTTAAACCATTTGTTTCTAAGTATTTTTCACTCAATTCACTTAACTTTCTCAAGTTCATTATATTACATAAATGTAATAGTTCAAATAACTCGATCATCACTATATCATCAGGATGATTTATTATGAATTTTTCACATAAAGGAATTAATCGATCTTCATTGTAATATATGCAGATTTTTAAGATCTCACATACATTTTCACAGCTTATATCAATACAACCACCACCATAGTACATTTCTAATAGCAAAAATGATTCTTTAGTACAATCTTCGAAAATCTCTAACACTCCATTGAACTTTTCATCTTCCAACAATTTTCGGAATAACTCATTTCCATTCATTAAAACGGACTTTACTCCACTTATTTCTTCTTCTCCAATTCTCACTTTTAGGTCACTCAAACCTTTATTAACCATATCTCGTCCCAATCTATTATTAACAATAGTCAAAATTATTTCATACCCTTTATAACTGATTTCATTGTTTATCACTTTCATTTTTTACTTTTGTTTCAAAAATGTTTTGACAAGATCTGCTCAAAATAATCTCATTTATTCTTTCTTCTTAAACTAAAGAAATGAATTATTTTCGAAATATATTAATTCAATATATCGCTTTAACAAAGAAATGTTTGAAGATATCATTTCGAAGATATTCTTCCTTAGTCTATCAACTAATAACTCCAGCTATCATGGTAATAGTAGGATATTTACTAATATCCACAATGTATATTTGTAATGGAGTATTTAATATAGGAATACTGCTTTACCTAAGCAACATTTGTCTTATGGAGTTGGTAAATGCAAGGCATTTAATGCAGGAAGTTATTATATATCTGATAAGTGTTATAGATTTGGATATGCACCAATGAATAATGAAACAGATGCTTTAATGAGAATTGTAGCTGAATCTTCTTCTTTTAAACTTGGAACAGATATAAAAGGCTTTAAAACTCACAAAGATCTAATTAATGAAATGATAATGAATAGCGGTTCAATCGAAACTGGTATAATTTGGAATAATAGTTATACTTATGTCATAATTGGTAATTTTTCAGGTAGTAATGATTATAGTCTTCAAGGCTATAATGAAGTGTTAAAAAATACAGGAAGTGATGGATTATTACCATCAGTACAGCAATTAATTGATAGTTCAATAATATCGTATCATTCTAGAAAAAGAGTAAAAATAACAGGAAAAGTATATTTACATTTATGATTATAATAGGCAAGTACAAATATAGCAGAACAAAAGCGAATATCATATTATGCTGATATTGGATCTGAGAATATATATTTATTAGGTTTTATAATCAGTATGTGTATATTCAGTGGATTAATGTTAAGTGAAAAGATAGCCAAATTAGTAATGTCAATGCATATGTTGGGTGTATATGATAGTGTTTATATGTATATAAATATTGATATATATTATGTATAGAATAACTTGGTATCAATCTGCTATTATTATTGGAGTTATATCAGTCAATTTGATGATATTATGTGGATATTTATTGAAGTTGGATTTATTTGTTCATGTATAAATTATTATTTTTATTATGAATAGACTGATTATAGTGTATTATTCGTTATTTGGTTCTTATATATTCTCTATTATTATTCATTTGGTATGTTTATTTCCAGTTTGATTAAATCAATGAAATGGATTAATTCTATTGGTGCAATGTTCTTTGTCGTTATTTGTATATTCAAAATGGTATTTGTTGTCTATCTTGAAGAAGAGTATTTATTTATATATTATTTAATTATTATTATTATTATGTATAGTATGATGGATAATACATTATTTCACCATTTATTATTCGTCTTCTTTCCATTTTTAGCATTTAATAAAATACATTCAAATATTCTTACTTATATTCATTTGGTTGGATCTGTTAGAATATTTCATTGGTCAAATATTACTGGTATTTATAAACATATTAATATATAATATTTATATAGATCCAAATATATTATTTCCACTTAAAATTGCACCAATCAGTAAAGCATTGAATTATATAATAATCTCAATATTTGTTTATTTACTATTATCATGGTATTTCAACCAAGTTATTGATAGTGGAAGAGGAGTAAGATATCCATTTTACTTCTTCTTAACTCCATCTTATTGGAATATTAAAGTTAAGAAACCAATTATTGAAGGTGATAGAATATTGAATGAAAAAGTATATAAATATATCTTTATTGTCTATTGATATAGCAATTATCTGAAACTGAAGAAAATATTCATATTATCAATTTATCCAAAACATTCAAAGATGCAATGGCATTGAAAGAAATCAATATGATAATACCCAATAACAGTTGTACAGCATTATTAGGTCAAAATGGAGCAGGTAAAACAACTTTAATATCAATACTAACTGGCCAATTAAATACAACTAACGGATTTGCATTTGTGAAAGGACATGATGTAATGGAAGAAACGTCACTTATACAAGTATAATAATAATATTAATAATAATATTTATACTAATTATAGAGTATAATTGGTGTTTGTCCTCAAGATAATAGACTATGGGATGATTTAACAGTTGAAGAACACTTTTCATTGTATTATTATTATATCTATTTGTTAATAGATATTGTTCTTTAAAGAATTATACCAAGTTACAAATGCATGAATTTATGTCATCTCTATTAGATAAAGTACATTTACCATCATCAGTGGCTAAGATGTATGTAACTTCACTTAGTGGAGGAATGCAGAGGAAAAGTGTGTTTGGCTTTGTCATTAATAGGAAAACCTCAAATATTATTCTTAGATGAACCAACTACAGGAATGGATCCAATTAGTAGACATCATATTTGGGAGTTATTGCATACTATTAAAGATAATACATTGATGATTTTAACAACACATTCAATGGAAGAAGCTGATGAATTAGGTGATACAATCTGTATATTACATAATGGTGTAGTTAATGCTTATGGATCTTCAATATTCTTAAAGAATCACTTTGGTGAAGGATATCAAGTGAAAATAATGTGTGATCCAACAAAACAACATTCTGTATATGAAATATTGAATAGAACTATAAGACAATATAAAATAGATACAGATGCCTTTGGTAATATGTCTGTTAGAATTCCTAATGATTTTATTGGCTTAATTCCATCATTTATTAAAGAATTGACCAAATCACATGGCTTGATTAAAGAATGGGGTATTACCAATACAACTTTAGAAGATGTTTATATGAAATTAGTATCTAATAATCAATCAATTCAGGAAGGTAATTCATTAACAAATACTAGTCATTTATGTTTTCATATCTTTTTCTTCTTCTATTCTTCTTATATTTGTATTTCATTAATTTTATGTTTTTACTTTGTCATAAGAATTATGCTGAGACTGTTACATTATTTACAACAGGTGGAGTTGGTGTTCAAGTTATTAATACTGTATGTAGAAAATGTGCTTCAGGTATTTCTATTGAAGGAGGTGGAAAAGAAGAAATCCAACCAACAGTTGCTATAGAACAATCAACAGAATCAATGAATACAGTAAACCAATCAACATTAGTGAACTTTAAAGAGATTTATCACATGAAACCAACTTTTGTAAAACAAACATATGCAATATTGAGAAAGAATAGTCAATTATTATTGACTTATAAGTGTTGTAACTGTTGTGCTATATTCATGTTGATTGTGTTTATATTTATATCATATTTGATGAATAGTGTTATTAATATATTACCAGAACCATCATTATGTCCAAAATATGTATATTTATATCATTATTGTTATTATTATTATCAATAGAATTATGATAAAAAAGTAGATAGAAATGGAGAACCTTGGACAATGAAGAATATATGTAATAAAACAGAAACAGTTGAATATTTATCAAAGTTCAATGAAGAATATCCGTTGATAATTACAAAGAAATGTGTAGGAGAAGGTATATAATTGTTTGAATATTTACTTATATAGAATGTGAATATTTAAACAGAATTTATTCATTATCATCAGCATTGATCAGTAAAGGAGAATTAGATGATGTATTACCAAACTTTGTTTCAATAAATTATGATTCAAATAATCAAGATGTAAATCTGTCAGAATGGAAGTTATATGCTAATGAAGACAATACAAATCCATCAGATTGTGATATTCTATTCAATACAACAAACAATATATTTAAGAAATTCAATGATTTTGAAGAATTTTATGGAGAACATGCAGTTAGGAATCAAGCTTGTAATGAAAGACTAATACCAACAGATTACCCATTTGAAGAAGCAGAAGAATATTACCATACTCTAATAGATGATATGAATATAAAGTTTGAAGAAGTAACAAATACAAAGTTAAATTATGAGTTATTATATTCATCAACACCTCAGAATTACATACATCCAAAATATGGTATTAGTTATAAAGGAGAATCTACTGAATGTAATGCAATACGTATGAGACAGAATGATATGATGAAAAAAACTTATAATATTGGTGTAGGAGTGTTGATTAATATGATACATACTGGATATTTCAGATTGATAGTATATATATATTGTTTTTATTATTATAAATAGTCAAATACTACTAAATCCATCCATACAAGTCTTCTTCCTTTACCAGATTATAAATTCTATCCAAAAGTCAGTACAAATGATATTGGTTATGAATTATTCTACATTCCATTAGCTTTGTTATTATATTTCCCTATTTTAGTTGATATGTTTGTTATTGAAAGCAAAGATGGACAAAGAAAGATGTTGAAAGGTCATGGTTTATGGTATTCTACTTATTGGACTGGTACTTTAATCTTTACTACAATGATTCCATTTATTGTTGGTATAATTGTATATGTTGCTGCTTTTACATTTGATATTACATCATTTTCTCAAGTGTCGATATTTTCATGGATTGTTTATCTGATTGTCTTTATTTATTGTCATGTATATATATATATATATATATATATATTCTGTGTGTTTATTATTATGAATAGAATGGTGTAATAATGATGATTAGTTCATTTGTATCAGTGTTATTCAGTAGAAGATTTGCTGGATTATTATCAATAATGTATTTGTTATTTACAATCATTTTACCACAAACCATCTCTCAAATCAAAGGAAATAGTCAATGGCCAGTTTTATTATGTTTAATGCCATCTTTAAGCTTGACAAGATGTTTGATATTGTTATTATTAGTATAAAATATATCAATTATTATGAAATAGAATGGATTTGATGGATTGGGAGTTAATACTGAAGGTGGTTCACAGTTGTTATATTCAGTTCTTGTTTCTACAGTTTACTTATTACTTGCTCTAATAACTGACTTCCTTAGAACAGAAAGCTTTGTATTTATAATTGTTTTTGTTATTTCATTTAGATGAGAATTACTCATTGTTTTAAGAAGAGTTGTTCTTCAAAGCCAAAAGATAGTTTACAATTACCATTATTACAACCAGAAGATGAAGAAGATAGAAAACATGAAGAAGCAGTTGATTCACCACCTGAATATGTATATTTCATTATTATTCTAATAATAATAATAATAAATAGGCAAGAGATGTAATAAATGAAAAGAAGAAAGTTCATGAAGGAAGATTAGAGAAAGATATAATATATATCAAAGATTTAGTAAAAATGTATATGCATATTCAGTTATACTAAATGTAATAGATATCCAGGAGGTGCAAAAGAATCAGCCAAAGTAGCTGTGGATAGTTTATGTTTATCAATTGAAGAAGGAGAATGTTTTGGATTATTAGGTCCAAATGGAGCTGGTAAAACAACCACAATTCAAATGATTACTAAGAATATATCCAATACAAGTGGAGAATTCATATTGGGAAATAAGAATTCTGATGATGTGATGATTGGATTGTGTGGGCAAGAAGATATAGTGTATGATGCATTGAGTGTTAAACAGCATTTACAATTAATAGCAATGATAAAAGTATATATATTATATTTATATCTATATATTAATAGGGTATAAGGAATAATGAAGAAAGTGCACTTGTACAATTAACAGCTCACAGAATATCCTTAGATGGAGATGTATTTAAAAGACATTGTGAAAAACTATCAGGTGGAAATAAGAGAAGATTATCATTAGGATTGGCGTTAATTGGAAATCCTGAGATATTGATATTAGATGAACCTTCTACTGGATTAGATCCTGAAACAAAAAGACATATTTGGTCAATAATAGAAGAACAAACAAAGATTGGATCAACAATATTATTAACAACTCATTCAATGGAAGAAGCTGATACTCTTTGTTCTCATATCCTTTTAAATATCTATTATGAATTTGATATTTTTTTAATTTATAAAAGTATTGGAATAATGGTAGATGGAGATTTACATTGTTTAGGTACTCAACAACATTTGAAGAATATCTTAGGAGAAGGATATAAACTAACAATAACAGGAAAAGATATAAAATGGGATGTTGTAAGTGATTTTATATCAAAAGAAATAACGAATGAGTTTGAGATAATAAGAAGTGGAGAAAAGAATAAAACATATATGATAAATAGCAGTGTAGATGTAGCTACTGTATTTGAGAAAATGGAACAACATTATCATGAATTAGGAATTCAAGAATGGTCATTCAATCAATCAAGTTTAGAAGAAGTGTTTATTAGAATATGCAATGAACATATATAATGTTATAAACACTTTAAAATTCATTATTATTAATTCTATACATTTTTAAATTTTTGGTGTGTGTAAATATTTTTTCATAAACCGAATCACTTTTGTGTTTTATTTTTTGAATAATGAACGATCAAGGCAATATTTTTGAGTGTAATGATGAGATTTTGTGTGCAAATAATGAGTAACGTTGCCAATTAACCAACAATAATCTATAGAAAGTTCGAATCAACAACAAATTATAAAGAGGATGATAGTTCTTCAAGTTTAATACCTGTACATTTCTTATCAGCAGAATATCAGTATGATGTTATAGTTTTAATATGTTGTAGACTTTTATTTCCGTTTACCCACTTTAATGCAGTCCAAAGCGTTGTATTTCCTGAGATATATCAGCAGAATAGCAACATAGTTGTAGGTTCTCCAACAGTATACTATCTATATATTTTATTATTTAATTAGGGATCTGGAAAGACAGTGATATTTGAATTGGCAATTTTAAAGTTATTAAATGAACTTAAACCGTAGAGTTATGCGTTTTATAATTTTAGAGGTGAGACTCCACCAAAGATTATTTATATCTGTCCAATTAAGGCTTTATGTAATGAAAGACTATTAGATTGGAAGAATAAATTCTCCAAGTTCGGTTTAATGTGTTTAGAACTGACAGGTGACAGTGATATGACTATAAATACAAATGATCTTAAATTTGCTTCATTATACATAACTACACCAGAAAAATGGGATTCTATTACTAGAAGATGGAAAGAAATTAGAGAGATAATTAATGAGACTAGATTACTATTAATAGACGAAATTCACATTTTGAATGAAAACAGAGGATCAACCTTAGAAGCAGTAATAGCCAGAATGAGAAGTATAATGTTATTATATTTATGTATACTACTGTTAGTGATAAGTGAAACTGAAAAAGAAAAGAAGATCAATCAATTGAGAATCATCTCTATCAGTGCAACGCTTCCTAATATTGATGATATTGGTGAATGGTTAAATGCCAAATATTTCACATTTGGTGAAGAATATAGACCTTGTCCACTTAATAAGATAGTAATTGGATATAAGAACAACAATAACAAGTTCTTATTTGAAAGAAATCTAAACTACAAGTATAATATATATATATATATAATACATAGAGTATATGGTATTATAAAGAAATATTCAGATAATCGATCTACATTAATATTTTGCCCAACTCGTAAAGGTGCTTCTACATTAGCTCAACAGTTGATAAATGATATTAAACAATATAATGATTTATTTGTGAAAGATCCAATCAACCAACAAAAGTATATATATTATATATTATATTTATAGATTATTAAATGCATCTAAACATATTGCAAGTGGTCAATTATCTCAATCTTTACAATATGGTATAGGATTCCACAGTGCAAACTTGTGTATTAATGATAGAAACTTAATAGAATCATTATTCTTAAATTCAATATTACCAATTCTCTGTACTACCTCCACATTAGCATTAGGAGTTAATCTACCAGCCCATTTAGTAGTAATCAAATCAACTCAAATATGGAGAGGTAATAATTATGAAGAAATGTCTATGAGTGTATTACAACAGATGATTGGTAGAGCAGGAAGACCTCAATTTGATACATGTGGTACAGCAGTAATAATGACTAGTAATGATAAGAGACAGTATTATGAAAGATTAGCTGATGGTAGTAATGTGATAGAATCAACATTGCCTTCTAAATTGATTGAACATATCAATAGTGAGATTATGTTGGGAAGTATAAGGAATAAATATGAAGCAATTAATGTATATCATTACATATTATTATATTCTTTATTTATAGTGGATAAAATCGACATTCTTTTATGTAAGATTAAAGAAGAATCCTATACATTATGGTGTTATAAAAATGGATGATGATTCATTAATGAATTATATGGAGAATATAATCAATAAGAGAATCAAACTATTAGAAGAATATGAAATGATTAAAATAACCAAAGATAATAATAGTAGCAATGTAGAATCTTATGAGATATTATTACTTGGTTCAATAATGGCAAGAAATTACCTATTATTTGATACAGTAAAAGAGTTTAAGAAAATCAGTGAAAGTGATTCAATCAGAAGTATGTTGATGTTATTAAGTGCCAGTAGTGAATATAATGAAATACATATCAAAAGAGAAGAAAAGAAGATATTAAATGAAATACGAAATAATAAAGGGAGGTATATAGAAAAAGATAAAGTAAAGAATGATATTGACAAAAGGTTTGAGTTGTTTCAAGCTGGTATTGGAAGTATAAAGGTAGATGATTGGTCATTGACAATGGAAATAGAGGAGATATTATCAACAGGAAATAGAATATTAAACGGATTAATTAAATACTTACTAGATATAGAATCAGTTAGTGTTATATATGCAATACTTATTGATAGATCCATTAAGCAAAGAATGTGGGAAGATAGTGAAGAAGTTGGTAGACAATTGAATGGTATAGGATGTGTAGTATCAAAGAGATTATTAGAGAGAGGAATAAAGAGTTTTAATGATTTGAAGAGATTGAATATCGCTGAAATAGATGAAATTATAGGAAGACATATTGGTCAAGCTATAAAACAACAATTAATGAAGATATCTAATTACGCTATGGAAGTTGTAAAGATAGAGAATGTGGTAGTATTGAATGAGAAAAAGATCAAAATACAGTTATATATTAAGAGTGAAATAAATGAAATATCGAAATTTCCTTATCATTTGTTTTTATATTATAAGAATGGATATAAAGTATTATTCCATAGATTAATCTATCATACTGAAGAATTAGATGTTATTATTAGAGAAAACTATAAGTATGAAAAAGACTTAGTTATTTATTTGATTAATTCAAATTATATTGGTTTAGATATAAAAAATGAAATATCTATTAAATCATTATCATGTAATGATGTAGAATATGAAGAGATTAAACCATTAGTTCAAACAAGAATAGAAGTATCGAATAGTGATATAGATACTAAAGAAAAAGTGATAGAAAATGAATGTAGTATTCCAATAATGGAAGAATCATATGAATTAAATATAAATTCAATTCTGAATGAGATATTTAAAGATGAGGATTGTGATAATAATGCAAAGAAGATGAAGAAAAAGAGAGAATATAACAAAAGAAAATCTGATAGAAATGATGTAGTAAAAGAAGGGACTAAGAGAATTAAAGCAGACACTGTAAAACCAATTACTACAAGCAATGTTATAGCTGTTCCACCTGAAACTGTTTGTGAAGATAGTGATACAAATAAGAATAGCGTTGAATCGATTATACAGAATCTTGATGTGTCAAAGTTTTTTGAAGATATTTTTACTCCATTTTAATTTTATTATATTATTATGATTATGATTATTTCTTTTGTGTATATTCCTAAAGAAAATATAAATGATTTTGTGTATTTGTTCGATTTGGCATATAGAGAAGGAATGTTTTTAGAAATGGCAACAAATACTGTTGCTTTTATGTTCGACTTCGAAGAATTAGGTGAGAAAAGTTTTTCAGTTAGCGAATTAGGTAATTATCCATATATTCATCCTGTAAAGTATTCATTCAATAAAATAATACATTAATAAAAATTTGATTTTTGAATTATAAATTAATGTTCGTTATGTATATTGTGTTTTGTGAATATGCATTTACAAATATTAGTCAATAATAAAAAATAAAACTGTTATATATATAAATATTTAATAAATCAAGTAAAAACTAATATAGAGCATCTAATAGTGGATTATGTCCTTCTTCATGATCATCCTCATTATCACTCTTATATTCATTATTCAATGGTTCTAATCTTCCTCCTCTTCCTCCTCTTCCTCCTCCACCTCTATGTTTAGTTGAACCTGAATCTCTTGGATGTCTTTTATTAGGAGATTGATTAAAATCAGTATAATCATTTTCATAGTAATTATTACTATTTCCATAATTATCTCTATTCATTCCAGATGATGGCTTATTACTATTACTATTATGATTATCTCTTGATCTTCTTGTATCTGACGTATTAATTGGTGGTGGTTTATTATTACTATCTATCCTTGGTCTATGATAATCATCATCTAAACTATTCTTTGGAATTATATCATTATGTCTACTTGTTTCTCTAACCATTCTATTACCTGATACATCATACTCTCTATCTTGCTCATTTCTATCGTTATAATAACGATTAGGTGTTGTTGAATTACTATGATAATTCTTACTATGTTTATTGGAGGTTGGAGTAGTTATTTCAGAATGATCTCTAACAAAATTATAATTCTCAAATGGATCTTTGTTACTTGGAGCACCATGTGATATTCTTCCACCATTATTATTATTATTAACAAGGTTATTACGTAAATCAATCTCCTCTTCATCATCATCATCATCATCATCATCATCATCACCTACTCGAACTCCTGGTTTTCCATTACCTTTGGCTCTAACTCCAGGCTTTTCTTCAGTAATGGGTCTAACACCTGGTTTTTTATTCTTACGACTTGTAGTAAGATATTTACCACCTCTATTATGAGTAAGATGATTATCATTATCACTATCACTATCATCATCTTTTGGTCCTCTCATACTACCAGCTACATCATTATTAATTATCATTTTATTACCACCTTTCGGTAATAACACAGGATGTTGTTTACCATTATCACTAGTAAATGATGATGAAGATTCACGTTGTTTTCTACCACCACCACCACCTTTTCCTCTTCTCATTATTTCTTCATGTCTTGCATATTGTAGTGTTGGTACTGGATTAGAGTTACTATGAGCTATATATGTATTTGGATCTAATCCTAATTCATGAACAGTTTTCTCAATAACTGAGTTAAAACTAACACATTGCTTTTGTAACTGTAATAACTTAGCTTGTAATTGTACTAATACAGAAAATCCATTTTCTATTTTACCAGTAACATCATCTTTAATATATGATTGTTGATAAGCAGGATTCAATGGATCAGATGCAAAGTAATTTGGACAAATTGTCTTAGTCAAATGACTGGGGAAATAAAATATTATTAGCACTAAGTAAATAAAAGCAGAAATAACTGTATTAGTAATATCAACTACATAATACTTCTCAAAGTCTTTCACAGCCAATGATATAAAGCATCCAACACATGGTGCAAATATATAAACAATACCACAAATATACACAACCAAAATGAACTTATTATCAATTAAACTGTCGTTTGGTACAGTGTGATATAAGTTACGATGCATTAAGAAAAATGATAACAATCTCACAATTAAATAGATAATACCTGGAGCAGTAATAAAGAAATTCTGATCGTCATAAATCTCACTTCTAAAATACTTCCAATACATTGAATTCATGATTAATATGAGATAAGACATAAAATAACATCCAATAATCATTCTTTCTTTTATATTAATCTTATGTTTGAATAATCCCCAACCTTTGCATAATAATAAGATGTGTAATATAAAGAACGCTTCATGGAGTGCTTGGAAGAATACTGCGACTCCCATTAGCTCATTATCTAATTCACCATCTTTACAAGATTGAATATATGCAGACATTGAGAATAAACAGAAAATAAAAAAACTGATAATAGATACAAGGAAGATTAATGCTACCCAGTGGTTTCTGACTTCTTGCTTTAGCTTGTAATATTCAAATAAACCACATAATACCATTACTGCTGCTATAACTGTCATAATTATATCTAATTAAAATAAAATAAAATTAAATATGTTATACACAGCATTTGTGATTTGTTATACGGATATCTTAGCTCTTTACATGTATTTACTGTGTTAGTTATGTGAAGATTCATATATTTTACGTCAATTGGACCATTAATAGGTTCTAGATCAGTACCATTTCCACTATCCATGTAATCACAATTGACAAGTGCAAAATAACTAAATGCATCTACTAAATCACTATAACCGTTGTAATTATATTCAAAACGTTTTTCGATATAATTACCAGTATCATCTATTCCAGTTATTGGGTATACATCTAAATTTCTAACCATTTTTAGTATGTGATATTGTTTTGGCACATTAAGCATATAATAACAGTCTAGGTTATCATGCATACTATAAATAGATAATAAAAAATAAATGCTATACAACTTATTAAAATCACTTGATTTTCCATAGTACCACACTAATTTCAGATTTGACTCTTTACGGTACAAAATATGAAAGCTATTAAGTAGTATTTTTAATATATACTCTGCATGAACGTCTATTGACTCTGAATATTGAAAAGCAAAATTAGCAAGTAATTTAAAACTGTTAGGAGTAGACACCTATGACACAATTACGATGTATATAATACATCTCCAGAGATAGTTAATGAAAAAACAACACACCACAAACAGTAAAAACAAAAGAAAATCATCAGTTTGAAAATACAGTTTTGAAACTCAAGCTTTGCTTGAATGCTTTAAAACGTAAAAACAACCTATATTGATAAAGATAATACGAAATAGATACTGTTTCATTTGATATTTTAGAACCATAAACACAACACATGAATATAATTTATCAAACTAAAATATTGGGAAAAAAATTAAATAATCTACAAATTAACCTTAATTAGATTGCATGGGAGTTAGTGGAATGTCTTTATTTTGCTGTACATTAGCTACTGGACTATCTGAGTCAGCAGGTATATATCCAGGCAATTCTATAGTCATACCCGTTGTGTGATCAATAATACGAAGTGGCAGCACATCTAATAAAGGTAAAGGATTTGGCAAGTCTTCTCTAAGCTGATCTAGTGGAGTATCTGACATACAAGTCGCTACTGTTTTATTCGGTTCAGTAGCTCTTCCAGCCCAACTATTATTTCTCGGTAACACACTAGTTGGCGTCAGAGTAAGTTCAGGAGGAGGATAAAATGGTTTATATTTTTCTTTGAATATTCCTAAAATATACTCAATACAAGGTGCTTCCTGATCTTCAGGCACTTCATAATCAAATATATATGGATGAGGTCGACCTTGTATTGCCCTTATTAATCTTTTACAGATATTTTCAGGAGGAGATTTTCCATTATGGTTCTTTCTATATTCTCTTATTTCAGGAATATCAAACCTTCGTTTTAGTATATCTTCCCACGCTTGCAACCCTAGGATTCTTTCATATAATATATTCTGTAGTATATTTAATGCATAATAACATTGATCGTTGTGTATTAAAACTTCATAAAAATGTTCCATTGCTATTGGATATGTGATGTTCGGTTCTTGTGCTGTGAATACTTGAAATGAATTTTCACCACCTATATGATCCAGTAGTGTAGATAGAGATTCCTATTTATTATATAAATTCTTTGAATAATATACTGATGTTTCAATTTCTGCTGATTTTAGCCCTAGTGCTTCCATTATTACTATAAAGTGGTTAAAATAATGATTAAATGATACTTGGAATAATGACATCACCAGGAAACCCTGCAAATAGTATTACCACTTGAAAAAAAGAATTCCAATCAAATTGGTCTTTGCAAATATAAGGAATATATGATATACCATATTTTTCAAATATTAATGATGCTACTTTCAAATCACAATATAAATATTGCATTAAATCTGGAGGTTTTACCACAGCGTTTGAACACCTATATTATATGGATTTATATTGTCATACGTTCGACTTAATCTATCAAAAAAATGTTTTATTCCAGATATTTCATTTTCATTTACTAGATTATAATTCTAATCCTTGTATACAAAAACAGTATTTAGCCATAGCAATAGAAAGTTCGTTTAAATTATTTGGAGTTGTAGGTGTTGGCATTATTCTCTCATCTTATTATATAAAAAAGAATTACTAAAAAATTGAACGACAAAACAGGCTTGAAGGTTTGAGAAACGACTTTATTACTTAAACAACTAATTCATTACTAACACACATTATTAACACCTCGTTGTGTTATAGATTCTGTTTTGCAAGAATTGTGTAAATTTAGTAATTCTTTTAATATTTATTCAAAAGAAACAGTCTATTATTTAACTATGTTTTGATTTTTGAATAGTATAAATAATGCAAATAATAATATATGAAATTAACTAATTTACAAATCTCTCAAATGATCCAACGTATTTCTGGCATAGGAACTTCTTCTTTCATTGTGATGACCTGATTTATTATCAAAATTAACAATAATGTTGCTAGGTCTTGCCAATTCCAAATATCTCTAAATAATAAATAAAATCAAAGAAAAATACATTCAAACTTGATATATCATCAAACAAATTACTTTCATCCAAGTATGAATTAACATTATAAGTCTTGAACTGAGTTTTTAACTCATCGCTTAATCCAAAAACATACAAAGTCACTCCATGATCTTCAGAATGTGCAACAATATCTTGGAAATACAACATTCCTGTATGATCCATGAAGTGCACATTCTGCATATCTAAACACATTCTAGTACATGGATGATAAACATTTTTATGAGAGTCTAAAAATTCAGTGATTTGTTTATAATAGAATTTTGAATTTAAGAAGTTAATAGAACCATTTGGTTTTACAAATATTGCTTCTATTATATAATATTTAACAATATATATTTATACTACAAAATTGCTCCTTTCTGGTTCTTATTTTAGGATATAAGTCTATCCACACAAATCTATACCATGACATATTATTCACTTTCAATATTATTTTATTCAAATAACAAGATTTGCCAAATAACCAAAATAAATATAAAAACGATAAACCTAATCCAACTAACAAACCAGGAACAGAATCAAATATAATAGTTACAATAAATGTTGATACAAATACAAGAAACTCAAATTTATTTAATTTCCACATTTTGTAAACATGAAAAATCTCTATCATTAATGGTAAGAAAGCTGATAGAATGATTGCAGATAAAACTGTCTTTGGTAATTCCTCCAATAACGAAGATAAAAACATCAACATAATTACAACCAATGTAACATTAAAGACATTATGCAATGCTGTTTTTGATCCTAAATTAGCAGTTATTGTTGAACGTGATAATGAACCAGAACATGCGAAACTACCTGTAAAACAGCTTGACAAGTTTGCTAAACCTAATGCTAATAATTCCTGATTTGGGTATAATTTTGTACCAAACTTTTAAAAAATAAAATAAATATATAATTATATATACTTTTTGTGAGAAGTTTTTAGCAACAGATACCATCAATACATAAGCAATTAATCCTAATATAATCATATGAGGTATTAATGAAGGGAAATGCTTAAACTTTGGAACTTTAAATGGAGGAAATCCAGATGGAATTTCACCAATAACTTTAACATGGTTCTTAAAATTCCATCTACTGGATATTACTGTATTTACTACAACTAAAAGCAATTCAAATGGAATAGGAATAGATGGGCAATACTTCTTATTCAGTTTCTTACATGGTATCAAAATAACAATATTTATAACACCAATTAATACAGAATACCACACTATATCATTCCATGATTTAATAATCCTAACAATTGTCATTATAGCTGGTTCATTATAATTCTTAACACCTGATATACTGATTATCTGATTAAAAGCAATATTGAATTCTGCAGCTGTAGTAAAACTACTTAAACATGGATCTGATAATAGACAAGTTATCCATCCAAATCGAAATATTCCTAACACTAGCAGGAAAATACCAACATAAAATGCCAATTCCATACTACAATCTGCAAATCTACCATAATAATCATCTTCAGATTCTTCATCTCCTTGCTCTATAATTGATGCTACACCACTTTGAGATAACATTGACATTAACGCAAATACACCAACATTTGCTTGTGGGCATGTGCCAAATATCATATACACTAAAGGTGGAAGAATACAGCAATATAAACCATATTGTGGAGGCAAACCAGCTAGACCTGCATATGCTAAACCTTGTGGTATAACGATGATTCCCATTGTAATTCCTGTGATTATATCATCCTTTAAATTTGTAAGTTTGTATCTACAATAAATACGATATTACAAATCTAAATATACTTGAAGATCCACTTAGTAATGGGAACGTATGATTGAAACTTTTGTAACATACTCTCATCAGGGTATTGAGGGTCATTTTCGGTCTAAATTAAATAGAGCAGCAATACAAAGCCACGAACTCTTGGAGTCTTGTAATCTTCACCTTTCTCTACTTCTTCATCCTCAGCAGTCAGATTTGCTTCTTTTGCATCATCAGACATCGATTCAAGTGGATATTCTAAAAATAAACACTTCTAATAATGATCACTTTGATGTTTATAAAGGCAAATTCAAGAAATAAAATTAGTCCGTGTGGCCCAACGGATAAGGCATCTGCCTACGGAGCAGGCGATTCAGGGTTCAAATCCCTGCTCGGACTTATTTTTTCTTTTTTTATTTTTCGGTTTTTAAATGTATATTGGGCCATGGCAGGAATTTAAACTTGCAAAAGTATTTATTTTGTATTGTTTAATATTTCGTTAGGCTGTTGATAAGAAATCTCATGATCTTTCATACTATTCTTCTGAATGGCGTAAATTAGTTGCAAATCTAGGTGAAGCTAAAGCTACAGAGTATATTTGTAAATATTATAGGTTAGAATTCTTTTATATTCTCCATTTTTCAAAGATTTATCATCAGAAGATGCAATTCGACTATTAAAAGGTTCATTACTGAAACCGCCGAAAGAAGAAGGATCTGTAAGATATACACAGTCCGATCTCAATCCTTCTCTACCTCCTTTATCAAGAACTTCGAAAAGATCATATCACAGTGATGTAAGAAACACAACTACATCTACAAAACAAAACACACAACAATTTTCAATGAAAAATAAACGACTTAATGCTTTAAGGAAAAAGAAACCAGCATATTGTCAAACAGCAACAGCATTTCAATCAACTTCATCTCCTACAAATCCAAATAAGAAATCAAAACCATCTTCTCCACTATATTCCAAACCAAATACACCTAAATATCCACAACCATCCTCCTATAAACGATAACTCTCCACAACCATCTCTCCAATATTGGAGTAGTAGTAGTTATAATCATAATACTTCACCATTAAAGGCAATTGAACGTATTATATATATTGTTATTTTCTAATAGCCATATATACCAATACGTCAATATCACCGTCCTATAGATCATCATCATCATCAAAACAAATACAACAGCAACAACAAATACCACCACCAGAGTATATAATAATAACAATAACAATTATTATTATATAATTATATAGACCATCTCCCAATAGTGCAGATATGAATTCAGCAAGAGTTCGTGCAGCTGAGAATATATTACAACGAATATATGGTGATCAAAGACCTTATACACCTCATACATTTTTAAAGACAATTGAGAATGATGAAGATGCTTATTACCACAGTATCCAACACAACAACAGTCTATACCTTACTATAAATATGTTCCTGTATCACCAATCACTATATCTTCACCATTATCATCACCCCCACAATACCAACAACAGCAATATACTCAATCTAATTTACCTAACTCACCTGATGTGATTGTATTATCAAATAATGAGAGAATAAAGAAAACTAAAATATCATTGAATTCAAATAGTAAACCATCTTCTCCTGTTATAAATACAAGTAATAAGCCATCTAGAGTACCATCCAGGAATAGTAGTAAGCCATCCTCTCCTGCTTTTATTACATCCACTACTGTTAAAGATATTCAATTACAAAAATATAAGAAATCAATCTCACCTCCACATAAAGTATCTTCAAGAAAATCTTCGTTAAGTACATCTATAAAATCAAATAATCCACCTGATACTCCTCCAATTAAAAAGGAAGATTGGGAAGAGGAAGTTGATGATATTTTAGATTGGGTGAATACATTAAAAGTATGATTTATTGTATATGTATTTTAAGTACTTGATTAATTATTTAGTGTAATATTCTATTTTATAATTTCTTTTGTTTGTTTTTATAATTTTTAAAAATATATTCGTTTCTTCGACATTTCAAAATGAAAATTAACTGGGAAACTAAGCTTGTATTACATTAGAATATCATTGTAGACAGATGGAAGTGAATTGTCGTTAATACCATACAGAAAGAAATTTGTAGAACAGTATAATAAATGGTTAGAAGATGAATATATCCAAAGTATTTACATTATACGATTACATGAATAGCAATGACTGAAACAGAACAAGTTACTTTGGAAGAAGAGTATGAAATGCAACAATCTTGGATTAATGATGAAGACAGTATTATTATTATTTATTATTAATATAGAACTAACATTTATTATTGCAGTCAACGATAGTATTTTATTCAAATATCTGTATTAGAAATAATAGGTGATATAAACATATTTTTTCCAGATGATAATGATTATAGTGTTGGAGAGTTGAATGTAATGATAGCTGAAAATAATTATAGAAGAAAGAACTATGCTTACAAAGCAATTTTATTAATGATGAATTATGGTATAATATTCTATATATAAAATCATTGAATAGTTCATAAAAATTTGAATGTAATGAATTTTAAAGCATCAATAAAATGTGAAAATGATCCTTCAAAGAAATTATTTGAAAAACTGAAATTCAATTTGAAAGAAGCTAAAAATCGTTTTAACGAAGCAGTTTATACTTTAGAATGTATATAGAATTTGTATTATAGTAATGATAGTTAAATCAGAAGAAGAATATCAAGAATATATCAAACTTAAATTGATAGACTATAAAGAATTGTCCAGATTTTGATGAATAATTAGAACTATAATATAAGATTATTGAGATTTTGTTATTCTATATTAACTTGTTTGATTTTTAATATGAAATTGCATTTATGTTCAGTATTTAAGTATTTTTCATAAATGATTTACTCACACTAATCTATATATGATGAGAATTTTTGAATAGAAAAGCTTGACAGTTTGAATTTTGAATTTGAATTTATGAAAGAGAATAAGAAAAGCAATAACAAAAGTATAAAATACACACATATTGTATAGAAGCTAAAAAGAGCAAAAATGTCAAGAAAGAACCAATCAAACCTATAGATCTTTTCGGTTTTGGAGGTGGATCAAGTAATTTATTTGGTTTTAATTCCTTTTCACCAAGTGTAGTATAATTATATTATTAATTCAATCTAGGAATCTACCACATCTTCTAATACTAGTACAATCGTTTCAACAGAAGACTTATGTAGAGAATTGTTGCAAAATGAGGAAAATGATGCTATATTATTCTTACACAAGGAATTAAAAGTATAATTACATGATTTATTATTTTTAACTTGCTGTAGAAAGCTAAATCCAAAAAGTCTCTATTAATTCATCTTCCAAGCACTTGGAGTAAATCAAGGTGTTTAGAATTTGGTAATACGTTGAAAGAAATCGGTGTAGCAACATCCTCAAAATCATCATTTTTAAGTGTCAAAACAGACTATATAATTGATTACGATTTAATAACACCATTAAAAACAGTAGTAAAAGAATTAATAAAAGAGAATCATATCGTATCACCCAGTAAAGAGACAAATATCACAAAAAGACAAAATATTCACAACAATAAGTCATTATCACTGTCTTTACCAATACAAAGTGATAATAATAAAAAGTTATATAATGATGATAATTATATTAAAGAAACAATGCCTCCACCTTCTAATAAATCATCTTCAGTAAAGAGAAAATCAAATAATAGTTCATATGATAATGATAAAGTCATAAAGAAAAGTAATTCCATGTCATTTTATGATATATTGTCTATATTCATAAATAAAAGTATAATAATTGAAGATAATAACCTAATAACAGATTTAGATGAAATAAGAAACTGTTTAAGTAAAAAGACTATTAGCGAATTGAAAGAGTTTATTATTACTAATTGTAATGGTGATAATACAAATATAAAAGGAAGAAAATCAACATTAATTGATAATATAATTAGTTATTTATTAGAATCATTATCTGTTAATAATAGTAATAGAAATGATTCTATTTTATTAGACAATGATATGAAAGAGAATATTCCAGAATCAAATACAATTATAGACAATAATAGAAATAAAAATGATATAAATAAAGTATTGAATAGACCTTCAATTTCACTTTCTTTATCTTCATCATTTGAGAGGAAATTAGAAAATGTGAATGAAATATCAATAGACGATTCATCAGATGATTCGTTGTTAAAATCACTAAATAGTTCAATAAATAATTATACCATAAATAAAGAAGAAATGGAAATAGAAGAGGAAAATCAAGATGAAGTTAAAGAAGAAGATGTATCTACTCCAATATCTATCCACATTTCAAATATACAACAAGATAAAAACGAAAATGAAAATACTGAATTATTAAGAAAAGTTGTACATTCTAGACCAAGTTATATGGATTATTCACCAGGATTGAATGAAGAAGAAGCAAATATAGAAATTGTCAATAATAGTGTAGATGATAAAGTAGAAAATGATAAAACATCTTTTAGTAATGATGATAGTAATTATTACAACAACAGACATTCAAACTCATTATCAACTATATCATATTCGCCTGAAAATGATAAAGATTTGTATAAATATATATATCATTATTATATATATCATAATAGAAGTATAATTAGATCATCCATAAATAATTCCAATGTGATTAGAAACAATAGTCTGATCAATTCAAAATGTAAAATATTTGAAAGAAAAAGAATGTCAATAATGTCATTATCACCAAAGTATTCATTACCAAATAAGAGTTTTGAAGCTGTTAGAAAATTATCAAGAATCTCTATGTTTATATCAAAAGAGTATAATTATAGTATTATATTTTATTAGATCCATTAATCATAAAAATAGTATTAAAGTTAAGAATTCATTGGATAATAATCTCAGTGTAGTATTAAGTGAAATAGATAGTAGAAGTAGTTTATTATCAACATCATTTATGGACAAATCAGAAATGATAAAAGATACTCCCAATAAAGAAGTAGAAGCTTCGATAGAAGAAGAGGAAAAGGAAAATGAAGATGAAAAAGAAGGAGAAGAATCAATATCAAAGGATAAGCAAGATGATGATGATAATAATGACAAATATTCAACAATATCACCAGATATCTTAACCAATATATTGAATTACTTACCATTTAATGATATTATAAAGAATACATTATATGTATCAAAACAATGGAATAGAATTTCTTCTAAAACGTTATCATGGATGGCTGGTACTAATATTATTAATAATTTAGACAATTCTCCATATATATTATCAAATTATAAAGAATTATGGAAATTATATCCTTGGGGAAGATATTTATCATATGGTGGATTTAAAGAAGTATATAAAATCTATAATATAATTGATAATCGATATGAAGCATTATCAATAATGAATATAAATAACATAATCGGATTAAATAATGAGATAGTAATAGAACAAGAAATCTTATGTGGTTTTAGTTTGAGTGAGATAGTGAGTATGAAAGAAAGTGAACATTTTGTTGAGATATATCAAGTATTCCAATTCAAATATAATGCTCCAATTGATTTATGGGGTTGTAATGAAAGTAAAACTCCTCAAGGAGATAGTTATGAAGAATATATAAATAATAATAAAAGCAAGAAGAATAAAAAGAGAAGTAAAAATCAGAATATAAAACCAGAAGAAGGAATCTATCAATATAGTCGAATGGAATATTGTGATATAGGTGATTTAGAAGAATATATAAAGAAATTACCTGATGAAAGAATGAATTTAGAAGAGAGTATAATTTCAATGTTTGAAATGACAGTATCATTATACAAAGCCAAGAAAATGTGTAAATTGAGACATAATGATATAAAACTATTAAATTTCTTTGGTAAAAGTTATAAAAGTGATGATGATAAGATGGGAGTTCATTGGATATATAATAAAGATGATAGAACTCATTTTGAATGGAAGAAGAATGATGTGAATATAATAATCAAATTAGCTGATTATGGAACTTGTGAAATGAATGAAGACACATTGAATAAACCAATCAGTATAGGAAATGTATAATTTATTTATTTATTATTATTATTATTATTATTATGACATAGTATACAACAATCGAAAATTTACCAATTGAATATTTCTTAAATGGAGATAGATGTGTGAATGATTATAGTTGTGATATATGGGAATTGGGTTTATCATTTTTACATTTATTAACAGGTAAAAGTCCATATGAAGAGATTTTAGAATCTGTGAAATGTCCAAAGATGTTAATAAAGAAAATAAGAAGTATAATAAACAAAGATAAAAATTATTCAATTTTGAGAGAAATAATGAATGATGATGAAGAAGAAATCTGTTTAAATACAGTTTATCGAATAATTGTATTATTTGGTTTACCTAATGAAGATAAAGATAATATAATAATAAGTGAGATATTGAATGTAATGAAAAGAAATAAAAACATTCGAGAAGAATATTTGAAAAATCAAGAAATGTATTCTTTTGAATTTGGAAATAATTATTATATAAATCGAGCAAGAGAAAGAATAAAAGAGATAGAAAATGGTTATGAAATTCTGATGAGAATGTTTGAATATGAAAATGAAAAACGAATAAGTATAGAAGAATTAATAGAAAGTGATTTATTTAATATTTTAAAGAAGAGATTAGAAATAGATGAAAGATATGAAATAAAGAATTATTGTTTATAATTTAATATATATTTTATGATTGTTGATTTTTGTATTTTCATTTTCATTTAAAATAACAAAACAAACATATCATTAATGATAATAGTGGTATTAATGAATTAGATTTGATTGTTTAGATGAATAAAATGATGATGAATAACATCAAAAATGATGGAATTATTGTGAATGATATATCTTCACTTTTCATATTGGAATCACTTGTTGTGATATTTCCAAATTCATTTCCTACTGTTTTATCATTTACATTATATAAATAAACTATCTCTCCTGATTTTGTAAATGAAATAGGAAGAAAATTATTGAATTTTTCATTTTCTTTCATTATATCATTTGTAATATTATTTGTTTTGGTTTTTTCACAGTTTTTGATTATCCAATTTATTGAAGCAAATCTTTTATAATCTCCACAACCATATTGTTCTATACCATCAATATTTCCTTCTTCATTTGGAATATAGCCTGTTAAAGATAAATCTAATTCGATTTTACTTTCTTCTTCTTCATTAATACTTTTATATGTTGTATAATTATAATTATTATTATCTTCTTTCTTTATTTTAAATGCAAATTGGAAAGAATCAGTTTGATAATAAATCAATTCTTTTTTAATAAATACTTTTTTATCTTCTTTTATATCATCATAATCTTTAGTTTGTTTAATTATTTCATTGTCTTCTATTTTTCTATATTCTTTTTCTACTTCTATTTTACAGAAATCACCATCTTTGTATTTATCAAATTCTTTTTCATTTGTTACACTGATTGTATATCCATCACATGTATATTCATCCTTTTCTGAAGTCTTTACTATTGTTATTGCATTTGCTATTTACAGTGTATTAATAAAGATTTATACGAGCTTTAGTTGAACAAGTATATGTTTCATCATTATCTTTACATGCTTTAAAGTCTCCATTTACACATTTACCTCCTTTATCTCCTGTTGTATGAAGTTTAAATGTAAATTTACTTCCACCATTATTACCAATATTTTCTTTTGTAATTGAATAGATTTCAGTTGTATTTTCATCTTTTAATACTACATATGTATTTCCATGAATATAAGATATTTTATTATCATTTGTTTTTAATTGTAAATATACATCATCTCCTACTACACTATCATCTGTAGTTTTTATATCACAAGGATTAGAACTAAGTAATTTATTGATTTTTGATTCTTCTAATGAATATATCAATATTATTAAGTATAGTTATAATAATATACCTGTTTGTGTTGGAACTTTATATTTATTAGTTGGAAATACAATAGCATATGTAACAGTTGTTCCTTCTACTGTTTTCTTGATTTTAATTGAAGTAATTGTATTTTCTTCACATAATTCTAACATTCTTCTACTACCACTACTATCTACACATGGAGTAAACTTACCAATATCATCACATGTACCACTCTTAGTTATATCAGCATTACTACCAATTTCCCATATACTAATGATTTCATCACTATTAATCTCGTGTTTCTTTATTGCTGTATAAACATATACAGCAATATTATCTTTCTTTTGTACTATTAATTTATCTTTTGTCAAATAATAATTATTAACAGCATTTGTTTCTGTAAATGTTAAATATACATCATCTTTTATTGTCTTATCTTTTTGACAATATTCTCCAGAAATATAATAATCTACTATTTTCTTTTCTATATAGTTTTAGTAAATAACAATAATTATACCAAACTCTTCTTTTACTTCTTCTATTTTAGCATAACCTGCTAAATCTCCGCTAGCAGTTCCTTCAAATGAATAACTTACAGCATCATTTGTTGTTGTTTTCTTGATTTTAAGTGTTCCAATTGTATTTTTAACACATTCAGCTAATAATCTTCCATTTGTACTTACTTCTGTACATTTTTCTATTGTTCCAGCAGCTGAACATGTTCCACTTCTTGTTGAATCAGCAGTAGGAGAAGCTGTCCATTCACTATATGGATTTGTTTTATCAATTGTAGGTGTAATAGTATAAATATAAAAACTATTATCAGTATTTATTCTTACTAGTTTATCTCCGTTCAAATAATAAGTTGGAGTAATTGCATCTTTAGATATCTACAAATATGTATTTTTATCAACTCTGAATGGTAAAGCACAAATATCTCCTTTTATATATCCATCTAATTTTGCTTTATCTATTCTATAAAAATGAATATTTATACCTTCTTCTGTTACTACTGTTGGATTTGCATATGTGCTAGCTGGATCTACTACTGTATATTCATTTTTATCAAATTTGATTTTGATTGTTGTTAAAGTATTTACTGAGCATTCTATTGTTGTTGCTGCTGCTAATAATCTTTTTTCTGACTCAGTTTTACTACATTCTGTTAATGTTCCATCAACTCCACAACTTCCACTTTTCTTTGTTGTATCTACACTATTTTCTATTGTCCATACACTTACTATTTCATCATCTACAACTACTTGAGATTTTGTTGCTTTATAAACAAAGAATCCAGAATTATCATTCTTTTCTACTATTAAATTGTCTTTTGTTAAGTAATATATTGCAGTTGGGCTTGCAGATTTTTTAAATGTTAAATATACATTATCATCTACTCTTTTATCTATTCCACATGGAGAATCAGAAAGTAACCTTTTGACTTTTGTTTTATCTATTTAATAATATCATAACTAATACCTAGTTCTGTAGTTACTGTTGGATTGGCAAATGTATTAGTTGGTAAAACAAATGCATATACATTTTGATCAAATTTGATTTTGATTGTTTTTAATAATGTATTTGTTTCACATGTATTACATTGAATAAATTTACCATCAACTCCACAACTTCCACTCTTACTAGCTGTATCTACATTTTCTTCGACTGTCCATACACTAATAAGATTTTCTCCACTACTCTCTTTTTCATATGTTTTTGTTGCTTTATAAACAAAGAATCCAGAATTATTTTCTTTTTCTACTATCATTTTATCTTTTGTTAAATAGTAAGTTTCAGTTGGAGTAGCAGACTTTTTAAATGTCAAATAAACATCATCTTTTACTGTTTTATCATTTAAGCAAAATACTCCATCAAAATATTTATCAACTTTTGATTGTTCTATTTAATATTAATAAATATAAATACCTGCAGAAGCAGTTACTTCTGTTATTGTATTATATCCTACTAAACTATCACCTGAATTTACTTCTTCAGCAAATGCATATGTTGCTTTTCCTTCTGCATCTGTTGTCTTTTTTATTTTTAGTGAAGTTATTTTTGTTTCAACACATGTTGGCGTTAATCTTCTACCACCAGCAGCTTCGCCATCACTGCTACCACCATCTGATGTACATTTATCTACTGTACCATCAGCTGAACATGTTCCACTTTTGTCATTAACAATTGTAGCAGCAGTCCATCCACTTGCATCACTTACAGTAGAATCAGAAGTTAAAGTATAAACATAAAAACTATTATCAGTATTTACTCTTACAAGGTTTGTTCCTTTTAAATAGTAAGTTGGACTATCAGCTTTTGTTATCTTTAAGTAAGTACTAGCATCAACTGGACCATCAGCTAATGATCCTACGATTTTAAATCCTAAAAAACCATACTTCTCAAGTGACTACTCTCACAGCTTGCTGCACTGATTGCAATTAATACTATAAATAATATAAATATAAGCCATACAGAGAATAATAGAATATAAGCTCATTTTATTCTTTAATTTTTTTGAATGAAAAATGATTGGTTGATTTTAACCAATCAAATCATTACTCTCAAAATTTTTAAATTCAACTTACAATTTATAACGGTTAAAACGGCATAATTTCAATTAAATAAATTATATTTTATTATTCTTGTTGTTTATAACAAAGATGTTTTGTTTTTTGATCTATTTTTCTCAGCGAGGTTTAAAAACACTTATAAATGTTACAATGCATTATAATATGAAAAATATATGTGATTTCTGTATGACGATTCAGCTAGTGTGTGATTTTGAATTTTACAGTTGCTTATATAGAAGCACAAATAGGGATTATTACTTTGTTATTTTAAGTTAAACATGATGTTAGTTTTTAAAAGTGTTGATTTCAATCACATCACACTTATTTCATTTTTTTCTCTAACTATTATTATTATACTTATAAAACCACAACACCACATTAATATAACAATAATAAAATATATTTACGAGATAAACTAATAATAAATAGGATGAATTATATTTAATTGCTATTACTAGATGGTCTTTGTATATAGGATGAGAATTCTGAATTAGATATCTGGTCCACACTTCTATAATCAAAATTATTCAATAATTCATTCGCTTTAACTGAGTCTAGTTGATTAAAATTGTCAAAACTATGAATCATCTTTTCAAACTAGAAATAAACATTAATAACAATACTTTAAACATAGATGTAATACCTGGAAATCTTGGAAGGAAGTAGTACTTTATAATAATGTGTAATGCAGATACAAATATGAAAATTTCTGGTAATATTGCTTCATTTGACAAATAGTCAACCTAATGTTTATACTACAACATATACTTTGTGAAACAATGATCTGGTTATTCCTTCTGTGATTATAATGTTTCTTTTTACTATACTACACATTAATGCTTCTCTTCCCTGTAATAAAATATAAAAATGGGTAGAATACGTTTTGGTATTTACTATTATCATCTCCATGAATTGAAAAATATCTGTTTTTATATCTTTCTTCTTGAATGTTTAGTAGTCCATATAACTAGAATATAATCTACACAAAATACTCTTCCTATATCATAGTCGATATTCACAAGTACATCACACCATTTTGATACCTTATAACCCATTAATTGAAGTGAAAACAAAAAACTGTTATTGAAAATATTACCGTTTCTTTCAGTTATTCAAAAATCAAAAAAAAACAATAATACAAAGCATTATTTAAGCTAAAATACAATTAAAATATAATGTCTTAAATCCATCATTTGAAATAACAATTGAATTGGAAGAACCAGCAATTGTACACAATTGATGATATTTCGATAAACAAGTAACAGATGACATATCAGTTTTTAAAGTTCCTAAATTCATTCCATCTCTACTATATCTATATATATTCTTCCCTTGACTTCCCACCAGTAATTCATTTTCAAAATACAACAGCGACTGAACTGGATATTGAGTAGATTGTGGTGTTAATACAGTCCTTGAAGCAATTGGAATCTAGTCATAATAATAATAATTATTATTATACTTGTAAAACAGCTCCATTATTCTCTTTACCACCTCCAATAGCCTATATATAATCAATCAATATATATACAATCCAATTCTCATTATCATCCAACTCTACTGACGATATCCAATCAAATGATGTTTTATCTTGTTGATGAGGGTTAATATTAGTTGTAACCTTATGATCATTACTACGTGAATCTATATACAATAATAATAATAATAATATACCCCAAAACTTAACAGTTCCATCTTCAGATCCACTTATAATCTCTTGAGACTTTTGTAATGTTTTTAACACAGTTATTTCTCGAATATGACTTTTATATTCAATAACTTTCTCACCTGTTTTTATATCAATACCATATATATTATTATCACTACAGCCGTTGTATATTATATTATCTCCTGAGAAGTAAGTTAAACAATTAAAAGAGGTTGATAAATGATTTTCATCTATTGTTATTTTATAATGTATTGAAGGAGTGGAATTGTTGTTGAGTAATGATGATAATAAATATCCATAAAGTCCTGTTTTTGATGAACATAATATCATTGTGTTGTTGTTTATTGAGTAGAATTTGATTTGTCTAATAAATTTTTCTTCCAGTTGAACTGATACTAATGGATGTGGTTTGTAACTATAATAAGATGATTCTTAATATAATACTCAAAATCTCTAGAATCCCAGAAGGTTTTAGTCTATTTCAATAATAAATGTTTTTATACTGTTATCTTTTCCATATCCCATATATAAATTATTGAAAAATTACTGAGAGCAGCATAATACCTTCCGTCTTCAGAGAAATCAGAAGAAACTATAATGGAGTTAAGCAATCTAGCTTTTCTTAGCATTTCTGCATTGTAACTATAAACATCAACAAATAATTCAATACTTATCAAATGAAAATGAAACAGCCATTTAGTAAAAGCAAAATGAAAAAAAAATGATTAGAATCAAGCCAAAAGCTTGGACTTTGAAATTACAGTTAATACATTTTTAAACTGATGGAAGAAGAATCTGATGATAAAAGCCAAGTTAATGAGAGTGATAGTGAATCTACACATGAAGATGAATTAGAAAGCAGGTCAGAATCCTCCAAACAATCAAGACCAAGTATACAATCAGAGAATGAGTTACAATTAAGTTCTGATGAAGCAGAACATGAAGCAATATTCAATCAAATAAAAAGCAAATACAGTAATAAGAAAAGATCTAAAACCCCTTCACCAATATCAACAAGAGTATATAAAAATAAACTCATTGTATGTTTTATAGTCAAATTCCAAGTCCAGTGAAAGACGTTCTAAAACACCGTCAATATCTTCCCATCGTTCTATGAATAGTTCAAATTCAGTTCCAGTATTTGATAGATTGTATGCAGAATCATATGCACTTCGAAAAAAGAGAGAAGAAGAAATAAAAAACAAAGAAGATTCAGAAATGCAGAAATACTCTTCAAAGAAAAGATCAACTTCAACTCCAGTAAGGGCAAATTCAGTCTATTCACCAACTAAAATAAAACAACACTACCAAGAAAGAGAAATTTATCAAAAAGAACAACAATTAAAAGCTGAAGAAGAGAAAAAGAATAATGAAATATGGTTATGTCCAATTTGTAGTTATTCAAACAAAATGAAAGATAAAATGTGTATGAATCCAATGAAAGGAGGAACAGTGAAAGTAACAATACAAAATTTAAAGAAATGTAAATCTCAACAAATGGAAGAAGTGTTAGTGTGTGGATGTAAACAACCAAAACTAGGAACTCCATTTATATGTAAAGTATATTATTATTATTATTATTATTATTATTATTATTATTATTATTATTATATAGAGATCTAAAGATTTAATGAATACACCAGGTCAAAATACATTTCAAAGTCTATATGAAGATTCTGTATGTAGAAAAGATCGAAGAGAAGTTCTACAAAAGGCAGATGATGAGAGATTGAATAAAGTATATACATATACACCAACATTGAATAAACATTCCGTAAATATAGTTAATAAGAAAGGAGATGTATAGAATATTACTATTATCATTAATATATAAATAGAGAGATAAGAATATTGGTGAATATTTATATAAACAATTTCAATTGAAATTAAAGAATAGTAATAATTTGGAATTAGAAAATAAATCAACAACATCATCTAGTAAGACATCTCGATTACATCCATATACAAATGAAACACAGAAAGAATTTTGTGATAGATTATATCGAGATGGAGAAAGAAAAGAATTATTAAGAAAAATGAAAGAAAGTGAAGCTGTATATATATTATTATTATTATTATTATTATTATTATAGTTACAATATGATGAAGATGGTCACAAATTATTCCAACCACATATTACACGTGAACCTCTTATTATTAATAGAGATCCAGATTTAGATATTTATACTTATTTACATGCATTATCATATACACAAAACCAGAAATTACAGTTATTGAAAGAGAATTATGAGGATGAAGAAAAATATGAAATAAATGTATTTATAATTATAATTAACTATTATTATTATTTATTATTAATAGAGTGGGAAAATGAAGAATAATCACACTGACAAAGTAACAAAGAAGAAGAGTGAATGGTTCTTCAAAAAAGTGTTTAGTATAATGATAGATTCTGAAACATTTGATAATTTTGATGAAGTGATAATTGATAAGAGTGTAATAGAGAAAGATTATAGTATATTCAGAGATGAATGTCAAAATATATTAAAGAACTTCTTTATTAGAAATTTGAATAAAAAATACACATTTCTTCCATTTTCTCATTCATTATATAAATATATTGTAACTTCAACAGGTGGAAGATTTGCATTTGTAATTGCTCCACAAGCGAAAATGAATATACCTCCAGAATTTGATGAAAAAGAAATGTTATTTTCACCAAAAATAAATATTAGATCACATCAAATATTAAAGAACTCAGAACATTATAACAATAATAATAATAATAATCAATCTATTTATACAACATTATATGAAGATCATATTAACCATCAAAAAAGACTTGAGCATTTAAAAGAACTTTATTTATCTCAACAATGTGAGGAATATTCATTTCAACCTCAAGTTGGTAGAAAACCGCAATATGATGTAAATAATACAACAACAACAACTAGAACATCTTTATCAGCTAATAGTAGTAAAGATATTAAAAGATCAACTCCAATGAAGGTTGATCATTCTATTTATAAAGAAGAAGAGTTTGATGATTATGATAATGACGAATGAAATAAATATATTTATATGTTATTATTCCTACAAATAGGTAATGTACTTAGATTAATAAATTTGTGTATTTATTAAATTTTGTTTAAACATATCGAATAGCAATACCATAATATTTTTACCTGCTTTGCTCCATTATTTTGAACATTGTTTTGATTAAATAGCATGAAATGATTATATTTATTTAAACAAAAAGCTCGCTAGTTTGGGCATAAAGTGGCAATATGACCAAATAGAATGGCCAGCTTGGATAGTTCAGCAATAAATTAGCTTACATTACGTTTATTTGATTTAAACCAAAATAATCAGTTAATGACATCTGTAGCAGCCAGAACCAATTACATCAGATATATCAAAACCATTAACTGATAATAATACCTTGGAAAATCAAGCTGTACCTACTCCTCAGACAAATTTAGATAATCAAAGCAAAGCTGAAAATATATCATCACATGTTGCACTTCCTATTAATTCTGTGGAAGCATTTAGTTCATGTATATATAAAACGTCTTATGATTTAGCTGAATCTTTACTAATAGTAGAACTGTTTGGATATAACTATGGAAAGTATGAGAAAGTTGGTGATTATCAAAGAGTAAGGAGAACAGGCCGTAAAAAAGTATGGAATATATCCTACCTCCAATATGCAGATGAATAGAGTTGCTGAACCATTATTATATGTATGTATATAACATTACAATGATGATATATATAATATAATAGATTATACAAGAAGATGATAGAACTTACAAACAAAATATTGCAGCTCATTGTTGTTGTGTAGATCCTGTTACACCAACTGAACCTCCTTGCTGGAAAGTAGTAGATCCACAAACAAAAGAAATACTGTTTACAATCCCAAGAATAGCTTCAGCACAAGAATTTAGTTTTAAAATTGAAGGAAAGAATAAAACAATAACACTTCTACTTGACAGAGAATCAACATGTTGTTTTGGTGATTTCAGACCATACTGTAAAAATTGTCGTGATAAAGTATCTACGCTTAAATTTTTTACTAATTCAGCTGGACATAGTGAATCAATCAAAAAAAGATCTTTATATGGAGGAATGAAAGTGATTGATGATAAAGGAACTCTTATTTATCATAATTTAGAATCACCAGATTGTTGCTGGTTCTGTTGTTGCTGTGAAGGGAATGATAACACTAGATCTGGAGGTAGTGATAGTATATGTAGCGACAGAACTAGTTATTATCCTAGATACTCTTGGAAGAATCCAGATAGTTGTTTTTGTTGTAATTGCGGATGTTTAACCACATGCTGCCCTAAGCCTTATGATAGCGAAATTACTGCAAAAGTGGTAGGAAGTCTAGGAGAGTCGAATTCTCATGCTGCTTATGAAATTACAACACTAACAAATGTAGCTCAAAGTGATCCAACCTTTTATGCTCATAGCATTAAGGTCACTTTTACAAACATAGTATGTTGCGAAGTTAGGATTGCTATATTACTAAATATTTTAGATGATAGAGAGGATGATGACTATGATAAAGCTAATATTGACTATTATTCGTGTTCAAAACCTGGTTATGGGTTTTGTTGTTAATTGTTTATTAATTGTTTTTATTTACATGTTTGTTTTTTAATGTTTATGTTGATTTTGAACCATTCAAGTTTAACTTGAGAATATGGCTTTGATAAATACAGAAGTTGCTGTTGAAAACAATGTGCTATCCTTTGAACATGTATCTAGAAGCGAAAATAGTCTGTTGATAATACACCACTACAACAAGAAGTAAATCAAAAAGAGATTGCTATGGTTAACTTAGATACAAATATATCACCACATGAAGCTAAATAAAATTGTACATGAAGCAGTTTCAACAAACGTTTTTGAAGCTATTAGCTTGCGTATTATTTAATTATATTTTTTTAGTTAATATACTTGGATTTTCACCTCTCTTTGGTGCAGAGTATAACAAATTTGATAAAGGTGGTAATTTTTCAAGAAGAAGAAAGACATATTATGAAAGATATGGTATTTTTAATGTAGAAGATGAAAAATTTGATCGTATTACTCCACCTATGTTGTATTTAATGAAAGTCGATGATAGAGAATATGAAGAAGTAGAATGTAGTAATTGCAGTTTTTGCTGTGGTATAGATCCTGTGAAAACATTGGATCCACCCACTTGGATATTCATAGATCCACAAACTAATGAAGTATTAATGACAGTATCAAGAGAACCAAATGGAGCTACAGAATATATAACAAAAATACCAACAAATCCAGAGTTAGTCATTCATACTGATAGACATACTAAATGGTATAGAGGTGATTTGAGAAATTGTGGATGTGGTTGTGGCTATCCTACAGTAGCAATAGAAACACAATTTAGAAAGACACCTGAAGGTAATCCCACATCAGTCTACAATAGAACACTGTATGGAGGAGTAAAAATACAAAAAGAAGGTAAAACATTATATAGTAACTATAATAACTTTAGTATACTCTGTACTAATCCAACATTATGCAGAAATTATTGCAATTGTTGTTGTAGAGGTGAAAATGTTTATATACCATCATCAAAATGGACTGATCCAAATGGATGTGTATGTTGTGATTGTGGATGTAGAACATGTTGTCCTTCAGAACCAGTAGTTGAAACAGTGTATAATTAATATTATATTCATATTTCTTATTTGTCTATGTGAATAGTGAAATCAGAAGGTTTAATGGTGATGAAAGAAAGGATGTTTTGATTAAAAGAACCATTGTTACACCATTAAATCAAAATGATTTTGGATTTGCAGCTAATTATGAGATTATTGATTTTACTGAGAATAAAAACATTCCATATGAAGAGAAATTGGCTATAATTCTAGCTCATATTATACCACATCATGATGATGATTATGATAGAACAAAAATACCATGTTATAGTTATTCTTAGATTCTTTATATAAAATTTGATAAATTGAATCTAATATGTGAATATGTTTGTCTTTTTCTTTCAAAATAATCTATTTATCACAATATATTTATCATATACTAAAGTCTATTAGAATTCAATGGATGAAAACATCTATAACCATGTCACCAACTGAATTTCTATTCATTTATTAATACACTGACTTTAGAAGTTTTTTTAATTTTGATGGTTTGTTTGGCTTGGTAATTTACATGGTAATTAAGTCAAAAATTTGTAAATGAAAATATGTATTAAATAAATGAATTTAGGTTAATTAATATCTATACGAGAATATTTCTTGGTCTGGATACTATTTTATTCAAACATTTTATTTTATGACAGAAATTCTGTAAAACTGCTACAGCTTTTATTTGATTTTCATTATACACTTTATCATATGAAGAACAATATATATTTCTACATCTACTTTCAAACTTTGATAGATTTGCAATTGAACGAATAAATGATTGAATCTTTATAATTGCATTTATCTTCTTTTTATCCTCATCATTTCTTCTTACTGGAGTACTGAATTTTGATAGACTTGAAATTCTATGACAGAATGTTTGAAGAATTCGAACTGATTTGTCTACTTTTGGATCTACATTCTCTTTTTTCTCTTCTTCTTTTTCAACTTTATTCTCTTTATTATTTTCAGATTCATTCTTTTCTTCCTTCTGATTATCTTCAACTTCCTCTTTTTGCTGTTCTTCCTTCTTTTCTTCTTCATTTATTTTCTCTTCAGGTTGTTGTTGTTGTTGTTGTTCTTTCTTTTGTGTTTCTTCTTCTTCTTCTTCTTTCTGTTTTCTTTCTCTTTCTTTTTGTCTCTGTAATTCTTCAATTTCTTTTTGCTTAATTTCTGATTTCTTTCTCAATTCATCTTGACTTTCATTATCTTCAATTAATTGGATCTTTTCATCATCACTTAGTTTATACACTTTATTTATCTCATCATATATTCTCATTGTTAATTCAGTTATTTCTGTTTGAATTTCTTCATCACTTATTTCAGTAAATTCAAATCGAGTTGTCTTTGGAGTTTTCAAATATCTTCTAGCTGAATTTGCATTACTTGAATTCTTCTTTAAATCATGTATTCCTTGTAATTCTTTCAACTGTTTTCTCAATTCCATTAACTCTTCTCTTCTTTCTTTATAAATCAAATCTTCAAGTTCACGTTTCAAACTTGATATTAACATCTTCATATTCTCACTATAACAAGTTCCTTTTTCTTCAAGTAATTCACCAGTTTTTTCAATATCTTCAATTAATAGATTTATAGAACCACTTGTTTTATCTTCTAATGCTAATTTTATAGATTCATTATACTCTCTTTCGATTCTATTCTTTAAATCTTCTAACTCTAATCGTTTATTCATCAAATTATCGAATAATTCATTGTTTTCTGCACTGTTATTCAACTTCTCTATTCTTCGAACATTACAATAATATTCAACTGGTAAAGAAACTAATTCACAAATTCTCTCTATTTTCGATTTGTCTAATTTTATATTTAAACTAATATTCATTTGAACAACAGAATATATTTCTTTATTTAGTTTATTAGATCTGATTGGGAATGTTACAAATATAGTATTTTCTTTATAAAAATCAACATTTTCATTGTAAAACGTATGACTACATGGTCCTTCTTCAAGTATAATTGGATTTCCACTCTTCAATACATAACTCAATATACTGTTACTTATATCAACACTTTTCTTTACCATTCCACCTAATTCATCTTTATCAACTACCAGTAAGAATTGACTTCTTTGAGCTTTTTCTATTTTACTATCTAATTCAAAATCTTTCATATATATTCTACAATAATCACATTCTAATTTCTCCTTAATCACATTTTCAGCACATAATAATAAATTTACACAATCAAATACTCTTAAATTAGCCATTGTATTCTATATACAAAATAAAATAAAAATAAAAAATATATATACATTAATAATCTGTTTTGGCACATCCATTACATCTTTCAAATATTCATTTGTCTTATTCATATCATTTACTATATTTAAATCAGGAACAATAACTGATAAAACATTACATAATCCATCCATTAATATATCGTCAATAGCATCAAAATCTAAATAATCCTTCTTATTAATTGCATGTAAAACACCAATTTTTTCACCTTTAGCATTCTTTATTATTTTAATATAAACATCATGTTGCTCTATTCCATTTAATGCGTTGGTTTGATGATTATAATCTCTTCTAAACTGCACATTTTTATAACAAATTTCTTGACTTCCACCAACTGAGTTGTATATATTATTGACTAAATTATTGGTCTTTATATCATATGAATTTTCTCCACTATTGTAACTATAACTAATTAAATTCTTTCCATTCGCATCAGGTATCCAAATTAATACATTTTCAGTATGCAATGAAATACAAGCTAATCTACTAATATTAATTAAATACTCTTTTATATCGTAAGTGTTTTTACTTTTATTAATTAACAACAGATTGTCTAATGCAACGATTATATTGATTAATAAATTCACACAATCTGCATCGTTTTCTGCTTTATTTACTGATTTTTGAAGTAAAGGTGACATTTCACTCATTTGCTTCTTTAATCTTGCAGCTGCTTCATCATTTTGTGAATTAAATTGATGATTAATTCTTGGTTGTAAAGTTGTATAACTTAATACACTCTTTCTTCTACTTGTTTTTGATGTTTGCACTCTCTTTAATTCATTTATTTGTTCATCTTTTTCATTTAATCCATTCTCCAATTCTTTATTCTTTATTCTTTCATTTGATAAATCAACTCTTAATCTATATATTGTATTGGATAATTCTTTACATTCACTTTTTAAAATACTTACTTGTTGATTTGGACTTATATTCTATTAAATAATAATAATAACAATTTTATACATCACTATTTTGATCATATAACGATAATATTTTCAATATTCTTTCATCTCTTTCCATATATACTTCTAAACTCTTTCGCAATTGAGTTAATTTCTCATCTTTTGTTTTTATAACAGATTTTAATTCCATTATTTTGGCTTGAAGATTGTCATTCTTTGTTTGAAGAGCTTTATTTCTATTTTCAAGTGTAATTTTTTCTTTTTTATATGTTATGGAAAGTGTATTAACAGATGATAAATAAGCATAATTCATATCATCTTTATCTACATCATAACTCTTTGTACCTCTGTCTAAACCAGCTGCATCTGAAGATGTTACTGATTCTAACTTTAATACACTACTATCATAGGTTGTTTGACTTAATCCACTGTTTTGTCTGATTGCGGGTAAAAAGTCTGTTGAACTCATACTATAGGATGTAGAGGTTGTTGCTGGAGCTGTTGCTGGTGTTGATTTTGAATGCATCAAGGAATTTGTGTGAGAAGGAACAACAGGCTTATTACCTATTCTATTTAATTTGAAATCTCTATCACTCATATCCTCTTCATCAATTACAGTAAAATTTGTAGTTGCCTAAACATAAAAAACTAATTTACAAAATACCTTTAATGGTGGGGGTTTCTTTGGAGGTTTTGATTTTGACTTTTTAGTCTTTATCGGTTTAACTTTTGTTTTATTTTTCATCTTCAATTTTTTGTTATATTCTTCTAAAGCTATGTATGGATCGAATAATTTATTGCTTTTCAAAACATAACTAACATCATCACCACAGGCATAGTCTGGTTCATCAGTTGACATTTATATCGACTTAAAAACAAGAAATATTAAATATCGTTACAATCAAATCAAACTTGGTTTGTTATTCTATTTTGATTTTTATCATTTTCTTCCAGATTAAACATAATATTAATAAATTAATTATATTTTTATCATTAACCTATTCTTTCAATACATAATCAGATAAATCATTCCAGTTTGGACCATATTTTATTTTTACTTCTAAAGGAACTTTCAATTCTATAGAATGAACCATTGATCTACTAATTAAAGGAACAATATTCTCAAATCTACCCTTAGGTATCTCGAAAACCAATTCATCGTGAATCTGACATATCAGATGAACATCAGTGTAAAATTGCAACAAATTATAAATATTGATCATCACTTGTTTTATTAAATCAGCAGCAGAAGCTTGACAAATAGTATTAACAGCTTGTCTTTGTGCTTGCATATTCTCATGATTATTCATCGTTTTACTATCTGATGAAACAGTTAGATATCTTTTTCTACCACATAAGGTAGTAACATATCCATTCTGACAAGTATCTTCAATTACCTTGGCTTTCCATAGTCCAATATTAGGAAAAGACGACCAAAATGTATCCATCATCTGTGTAATAATCGTTGGCTCTATTCCCATCTCTAAAGCTAAGGTTGGTGCTGAAATACCATAGACTACTGAATAGCATATCTTCTTTACTGTATCTCTAGTTAAGAGTGTTAAATTGGGTGATATTTTCAACCACATGTCTAATATATCAGTAAAAATATCTTTAGAATTATGGAATAAATGCATTAAAGAAGGATCTTCAGAGAAATGAGCTAACATTCTTAATTCAATCTATTTTATAGTAAAAACAATAATATACTTGTGAATAATCAAATGAAACATAATAACAATCATCATTATGAGGAATAAATAATTTCCTAAAATTAAATTGACTGGTTGAAGGACTTAAATCATTATGATGAGTGCATCTAAACACTTTATCTGATGGATATGATAATATAAACACTTCATTGGGAGTATATACTTTTACAACAACTTGGAATATACAAGCTAGTTGTTTTTCTGTATAATTATAACCATATTGTTCCCAGTATAAATGTAATGGTTTTGAAGCAAATTCAAATGGATTTACTTTAGTTTTTGAGTTTGATTTTGGTATTAATGGTGGATATTGTGATGGTTGATTGATAAATAACTTATCATTTACTGATAGTAAAACAGCTGGTAAATATATATACTATTTATAATAAATAATAGTAATATATAATATTATATACATTATCTCCATCTGAATCAGCTGGTGATATAATAATAACGGATATATTATTAAATGAATTGGATTTTGATTGTGAAGGTGATAGTATTTCATCATATATTGATAAGTTATCATGATTAATATATTGAATAATATGTGGAGAAGCTTGAATATTTGGATTACAGGAATATAATCTACCAGTAGCAGAGAAATGACGAAATAATGGCTATTATATTATTATTATAAACAACAATTATATATAATATACATGTATAACAACATAATCACTATTATCATCATTATATTCATTATTATTCAAACAATAATTATGTAAGAAATCAATCCATTGTGATGATAATGAATATAAACTTCTATATTCTAACAATAATGGAATTATGGGATGTTTGTCTTTGCAGGACTGTAATTCTAATGTCTTTGGAGGTTTATTGAATAAATTCAACTCTTTTACTAATACATAATTCACTTGATCTGGTGATGCAATATTCACATATTTATTACATAAACAATGGATATTGGCTTGATACTCTGACAAACCTTTTTGGATTATATAATACACTTTCTTTATATCTGATACTCGTATTTTCATTCCATATGTCTCCATATTAGAACACAACTATATAATGAATAATAATAATAATAATAATATACAAATATCAATGGACTTTCTACATTCATATACAATTGAAATAATTTCTCATGTTGTAATTTCCTTTCCAAAGACACTTTTAATGGCAAATATTTCATAATAAAATAACACTTTTTATCTATATTCGATAATGATTTAATAGCTAAATATGGAGGGAATAAATGTATTCTAATCATTGCATCTACATCTGGTTGATTATTATCAGGATTCAATAACCAATGAGCAACAGCTAAATCAAATATTGGAGGTGTAATGTTGATAGAAAATGAACTGAAAAAGGAGATAACTTCTTGAAAAACACTACCAATCTATATATAATAGTAAATAATAAATTTATACCTTCAATACTTGTGTAGAAGTCATTATATCTTGTAATATTTGTTTACTATTTTCATCAATCATCATATTTGATGGCAATGCATATAATTTTGTATTATCCCATGAAATCAACAATAATGATTGGTCTTTCTCTTTTTTCTTACCATAATAACAACTTAAACATATTTCATTTTTATTCTTTATTTCATTCCAAAATTGTGAATCTAATGTATGGATTATTGTTGGTTTAATCACTTGGTTATTAGTATTTATTGTTGGAACACTGTTCGTATTAATAATATGGTTTATATTGACTGGATGTATTTTCAATACTACTTCTTCTTTATATCGTTTGCTGTTATTCATTTTATTATTCTCACCACCCCATTTCAAATCATTCTCTTCGTTTTCTGATAATATTTCATCTTCATTATCTTCATCACTTGTATTATTCCCTTCACTATCACTGCTTACTACCTCATCATCATCATCATCAACTATATTCAATATCATTCCACCATTATTATCTTGTTGTTGTTGTTGTTCAGGTGGTAATTGTGGTTGAGGTATTGATGATAATCCACTCAAATAATCTTTCGCTTTCTTTATAATATAACTCACAACTTTCTCAGCTTCAGCAAGATTATCAACTTCTTCTTCAAATGATTTACCTTCTTTTATAATATTCACTAATTGAATATAATCTGCTTTTATTAATGAATGGATTGTTTTATATCCTGATGAGTATAATTGTAAAGCTCTTTCTCTTGTCATTCCATATAATCCTCCTTCTAATTTCATCAATGGAATTAGTTTTTTTGATACGCCACATTGAACTTGTCCTTTTAAAGTTGAAAATAATAATTCATATTGATTCCAATGTAAATGATGACAGAATGCAATAATCATTGCTACATATTGACCAGCACTTTGCTGTAATCTTTGTAAATCTCCTCTTCCTATTTTGTAGAAATTTGCTACAGCTAATAAAGGTCTATCTTGAATTATTTCATAAATTAATAATGCTGAATAAAACCTTATATATTTCTATAACATAATAAATAATAATATAATATAATATATATACTAATAATTTAAAATCATTATCATTTACAACTTGACCAGGTTTAATAATAGAATATATATGATTTGAACTTGGTGGTGAGAATGATAAACTACATAAGAATCCTTCATCAATACCAACTCTACTACCAACAGTCTTTGCAGATTCTGATAGTTTACCATATAATTCACTAAAATAATCCCATTTAGGAATAATCATAGGAGTAATTGGAGTGATTAAATATAATAAATGTAAAGAATCTTTTAAATATAATTGTTTTTGTGATTGTATTAAGTCTTTCATTACCAATATTCCTTCTTCGGGTGATAATCCACTGTAGAATATTGCATCTCCGAATAATGATGATTTTATTTCACTTAATAAGTGATTTTCTTTATTGATTCTATTGAGTGAAATAAATTCTTGATATTCTAAGAAGTGTAATGATTTCTTCACTAATGAAGTTACTTCTATATTAGCAACATCATGAGATAATAATGTGTAATTCATAAATGGATATATATCACCAACTGTAGTAATAATCTGAGAAACAATAGTCTATATAATAAAGAATTAATAATAATAATTATTAATACCTCTAATAATAATGAAGTAACACCTCTCTTATCTCCACTCAATGGTGAAACAACAGGTTGTAATTCAGATGTAATTATACTTCTTGCTAAACTTCCTTCATTTCTATAACATAATAAATAAGATTCACCACTATCACTATGGCCAAGTCTTCCAGCTCTACCAATCATTTGCTTATAATCTAAGGAGGATATATGTGAAGCACCTAATCTAGTGGATGTAATAATTACTGTATTGGCTGGTAAATTAACACCTGCAGCTAGTGTAGTTGTACAGAATAAGACATTGATATTTTTACTACGATAAGCATCTTCTATATATCCTTTCTCATCAATTGTTATTCCGCTGTGATGATAAGCTAATTTGAAGGTAATTGATTTAAGCAACTTTGGATCTACTGATAATTGTAATGATTTTAATTTCTATATATATAATAATAATTATATATATAATACAGTAACAATATCATTATTAGATTTCCCTTCTACTCCTTTCTTTTCTAAATATTTCACCAACAAATTACAATATGATTCACACTTCTGCCTTGCTGAACAGAATACCAACAATGATTTATTATTATTAATTCCTTCTAAACACAACTCCATCAATATTTCATCAATATTTTGAGTATTGAATGTCTTTATTATTTCATTCTCTAAAGTTGTAATATTTCCATTTTCTACAATATATTCGTTTATTTTGATTGGTCGAACTGAACATACATAGCTTATACCATGAAACCAATCACTAATTGTCTCAATATTTGGTAATGTTGCACTTAATCCGACAATTCTTATTTTGGATAACTTTTTGAAATTTGAATATAATATTTTACTTACAATATGTTCTATTATATATCCTCTATTTGGATCACTTAATAAATGAAACTCGTCAATTATTATCATCGATAATTCATTAATCCTTTTCTCAGAGAGTAAAATGTTGATTAATTTATGTGCTTTTTCTATTGTACATATAGAAAATGCTTCCCCTTTGAATTTTCTCTATTTATTATATACATTCATTAATATTATATACATTATTACCTTGATATCCATTCACTTTATAACAATCTTCTTTTGGCAGTAATCGAGAAGCTAATATCTTACGAAAATAGGCAGTCTTTTCTGTAACTAAACTAACATATGGTACAATGTATATAATTCTACCAAATTTCTCTTTTAGTCTTGTTATTGCCAACATTTCAGCAACCATAGTTTTACCTCCTGATGTAGGCGCTGTATAAATGAAATTTTCATCAGAATTCTTTTGCCCAAATCGAGTAGCTTCATATTGCCAAGGATAAAGAAAATTAACACCTTTATAAGCATAAACCTTTTGGAAACTTGGAACAATAGGTAGTGGATATTGATCTTTTCCTAAATATTATATAAGATTATATTATAAACCTTCTTCTGTTGGATGAAATGATGAGGATTGTGTGGTTCGTGGTGAATCAGCTACAAATGGCACTTCTTCTAGTAAGTCTGTGATTGATGTGTTTTTCTGCTGAGAATAATTCATTATAAATAAGAAAAATTAAAAAATAGAAAAGGCGGTATTTGAAATTAGCCCTCTCATAGTCAAAACCAAAAATGAAAATCTATTTAAATTAACACTCATTTTATCTATTTACTTTTAATAAGCATAATGCTCAATAACCCATGGTGATGGAATACTATCAAAATCATCAGCTTTGAGTAATTCATTATTCACAGGTAAATTAGACACGCCAATGGGAGTAAAAACAGCATCAGTCAATTTTGTGATAAATGCATCAGGATCTTTACTTTCATTCGTTATTTTTATACTTGTCAAAGTATCAGCTAATCTCTTTTGTTTACTATACAATAATAATATAATAATATATACTGTGGTGTTACAATCGGTATAGCACTCTGTGGTCTATGTGAATTATTATTATTATTACTATTATCAATATATTTTCTTCTTCTTGCACTTGATGGTCTTGCTGAATTTGGTCTTTGTTTGAATGGTTTTTGAGGTATTTGTGTGTTGTTGAATATATTTTCATCATATGTAATACGATTACATATTGGTAATATATTATCTATATCTTCTTCATCTATATCTTCAACTATTACATCATCTTCTATTTGATTTGGTGAATAATTATCATTATTAATAGTGGTAGTTGTTGTTGATTTTCTTTTGTTTTTCTTATTTGTGTTATTAAAATCGATTTTCTGTAGATATGATTCATCCACTGTATATTGTAATACATTCTGCGGTTGTATTAGTACATCTGATGGTACTGGTCGTATATCTGTAGTTGGTAAAGGATGAACTTGACCATTATATACAATTACTGGTTGAGAATAGATATTTGGTTTTACTCTGAAATTGGATCTTACTATTTGTGGATTTTCATTTGTATATCTTGATCGAGGAGGTGCAGACTGCGGACGTTTGGGTAAATTAGGTTTACGAAAAACATCTATTTAATATATATTGTTATAAGATGAAATACTTTGAGAAATTGGCTTTTTGCCATATACACATAATTTGGGTTCTGACAACATTAATTCAAAAAAACTGTGTTGAGCAGGTTGTTTATATTGATTATAATTTACTTTCACTGGCTATTGACAAATATAAGGTAAATATACAGCTGATTTACTTTTCTTTATTGCTTGCATTGCTTTAATCCTAGATGGACATTTTGGCTTATAGTAATTCTCTTTATGTGAATTACTAGTAATTACTGGGTCATAATGGAATAAAGAAGATCTAAATTGTACAGGAGGAGGACTTTCTGATGGTTTGTGAATAGGTTCACTCCTTAAAGCGAATCTTTGACCACTCCTATTCATACAAAATAAAGAAACAGTTTATTGGAACAACCAAAATTTTCAAACACCTTTTTATGTCTGTTTTTAAGAGCTGGGCTCCAGGAGATGTTTTTGGAGAAGATAACGTGAATAATAATAGCTTAAATAATATTCAATATAATATAAATGAAAGACAACAGTATAGTAGAGATGGACCAATTTCTCAATCAGTTAAAGCATTTGAAAACTGGTCACCTGAAGCTATATTTGGTGAATGTATAGAATCAATATTATTTTGTAGGTCCTTCTTATCAACCTGTGAATGATAATAATCCAAACAATTTTGTTACTCAACAACCGAGGTATGATATTCCTATTATTCAATCAAATAATTATATATCCCCAAAGAAACCAAAACCAAACACTTCACCTGAATTAGACATTTTTAATCAAAATCAAATTAATTTCAACCAAAACAGCAGTTCTAGCAAGCCATTATACACTAAACCTATTAGTCAACCACAATTTCAACTCTCTCCACATCCACCAATCCAATATTATAATGATAGACAACAAATGGAAGTCTTAAATTCATATGATAATAATAATCCAATATATCAATCAATACAACAACCAACAATATCAGAAGAAAATTTACCACCAGATGAAAGACCAATAAAGCCAATGAAACAAATGAACAATATATTTAAACCTCCACAACAACAGCAGCAACAACAACTACAACAGCCAATTTCACCACTCATTTGTAATACAGACAATACAGATTACCCACCTCGAAAATCAAACAATCCATCTCCTTCTCCCGGAAAGAAATATTTATTTAATTCTGATTATCCACCACATCAATCACCTTATAAATCACCATCACCAAAAAAGTCTTTTCTATTCCACAATAACAACAACAAAAATAATAACAAAAGAATTAAAACTCCTGTTATTACTGATGAAGACTTAGAAACTCATTTAAATTATTCATTTGATAAACCACTTCACTTAGCTGATAGTTCAAAATATCCAATTATTAAATCTAAAAAACCTCCTTCACCAACTCCATTGTATGATAATGAAGAATTCAATGAATATCAATCTCCTATTCAATCACCTCCTTCGCAAATAGATCAAAATTTATACCAGCCATCTCCTCCAAAAGAATTTTCACCTGAAGAACAACAGCAACAACAATATTATCACCAGAATGATGAAATAGAGAATGAAATAAAACCAAGTTTTGAAATATCTGAAAAGAAAAAGAAGAAAAAGAAGAAACTAAATAAATCAAAATCACCAAATAAAGGAGAATCAATTAGTGCTATTAGAAATGCATTAGAAGAAGAAAGGAAGAAAATGAAAGCTATTATAGCAATTCAATCATTATATAGAATGAGAAAAGAAAGAAAGAAATACAAAGATGTAATTCAGAGAAGAGTAAAAAAGACAAAGAAAATCAATATGAAAAAGAGAAAGAAAGCAGCTATAATAATTCAAAGAGCTTATAGAAGACATTTACAGTTATTATATGAAGCTATTTTAAGAGCAAGAAAAAGACATGTTAAATGTGGTAATTGTGGAAGTACAGAAGCCAATGGATTGTATTGTAAGAAATGTGGTTATAGAATCAAGCAGAATGCTAAGAAAAAGGATAATAAACCAAAAGTAAAGGGTAAAATAAATGCAAAACCTAAAACAATACTTCCCAAAATAAATGCTCAGACAAAAGGAGAGAAAGTGAATAAAAAGGATGATAGAAAATTGAACAATTCACCTATTCAAGTGCCAAAATCATATAAGGCTATTAGAAATGAAGTTAAACCGTACAAAAAGAAATATTAGGTTTTTAATTAATTAAAAGAACTAAAAAAACAAAAAATGAATAATAAATTATGTATTTTAAAAAATAATTTGTTTATATTTTTTCTCCATACCACCACTCTGGATATTTATCTTCATCTCTATATCCAAGATATTCATTCATACAATTTCTAAAACTTTCAACGGATACTGCGCCAGTACCATCTGTCTGTGAAGCACAGTTATATATTTTATCAAATTCATCATCAGTAAAACTATAATTAATTGATTCAAAGATTTGTCTAATTTCTTCTTTATCTCTAGCATTAGTAAAATCTTCATCATCTAAATTAAGAGCATGATATGTAGCAGGATGTAATAAATTAAAAGCATTATCTTTCATTGAATAACATTGATAATCAGCTACAGATTTATTCACAGGTTCAGGAATATCGCTCCTTACTGTTGGCACACCAAATCTTCTAGTTTCCGTTGTGATATTTCTCCATCCTGGTCTTGTGGCTCTTCCTAAGTCAGGATCTGGCATTTGTTCTTCTCTTGTAGCATTACCATATACACAATCTAAAGCTCCCCATTCTCCTTTCTTTCTACCTTCTTTACCAAACACGTGATTTTCATCAAATGCTGGTGTAATTCCTAAATGTCGTACTTTACCTAGATGATCACCTAGTGACTTTTTATCTTCTACTGCTTTGGGTATGATATTGGGAATATTCACTTTTGGATCGATTTTGGGGTTTAAACATAATCTACTTTCTAAATATGGATTATCAATGTAATAACCATATCTGTGTGTCTCTGGATCTTTTATTGTTTGTGGCCATTCATAATCTCTTGTTTTTGGCTCAGCTGGATCATAATCTTTATGTGTTTTCACGTATTGTCGATGAGTCTCAGCATCTAATGGTTTTATTTCATTTGGATATAATAGATTTTTGGCACTTTCTGAAAATCTTGTTGGTAAACCATAACTGAAGTTTGGATCTTCTACTTCTGGTGGTAATTTATATACTCTTTTGTATGGCTTTCCTAATGGTTCTCTAATGTGTGTATCATATATTGATTCACTCTTTTCTTCTAATATTTTCTGTACCGTTCCTTTTTTCAAGTCATCTAAGCAATCTGGAACATGATCTGAATTTAAGGTTTTATTACCGAATGTTTGACATTCCGGTGCTAATTTGCTTCTTTCTGCTTTATTTTTAATATTATCATCAAGCTATAAACAAGAAATATTAACGAAATAAACATACAACTCCTGGGTAACATCTAATCGATCCTGCTGGTTCAAAATATGTTTGTCTCCATTTTTTCACTTCATATGGAGTTTCTGGTCTCTGTTCATAAGTCAGATTGTATTTTGTTGTATCAGTTGGCAATTTAGGTATAAATTTACCAGCCTATAATTTATATAACTCGCATATTTATATACTATTGGGACTTCATCCATATACATAGTAGTCTGCATTATAAACGGATTTTAATAAAAATAACGTTTTTCAAAATAGAATTGAATATTTTGGTTTTTTAAAAGCTATACATTCAATTTGATTATCATATTATAGTTGTAATTTTATTTTCTATCAATACAGATACTTGCCAAAAAATAAGAAATAAAATAATGAAATAATAATTATTAAGTGATTTATCTTATGGTGCCATTGCATCAAGAGCAGCAGTTAATAATTTATCCATACGATCGATTTCTGTATCAGCTTTAGTTTGACTTTCTTTATAAGGATATAGATTTCTTAAATTAGGTGATAATTTCAATGTCATTGTTCTACCATGATCATCACCTACTAATATTATAGGATCTCTTTGATTGAAGCAAACATGAGTTAATTTAGCCTTCTTAACTACCTTTTGACTACAAATTGGATCATGCTTATTCACAGTCAAATCATATAGATGAACCATACCTTTAGAAGTAACTGCACAGAATACAGTCGCACTGTAAGGTGACCAAGCAACATCACCCACTTCTTCGCCTAAATCAAATGTCATTATTGGTTCATTAATTCTATGATCCCATATTCTCACTGTCCAATCAGCACTACAAGATAAAAACACACGAGGATGATATGGATTCCATTTTACTGTATAAATAGCCATATGATGACCTTCGTAAGTTTCTAAATATTGACCACTATAAGCTTTTGAACATTTATGTATTTTACCTTCTTCTGTTCCTACTATAAACATATGTTCACTTGTCTTATGAAAATCAAAACATAAACCACTTGCTAATCCTGTTAAAGCAGCACCTTCTTCTGGTTGTTCCTTTACTGTTGCTGTTGGTAATTTCAAGGACATTACAGGCTCCATTTTTAACTCTGTATTAGTCATAATCCAATTAGCTATTATACCATCACCTGAGACTGAATAGAAGTTATGTTCTTTAGCTACATCTTCCTCTTGCCATCTCACTTCCCATACTGGATCACTATGAGTACCATTCTTTATACTTGATGAATATATTGGCTTATTAGACTTCAATTGTACATCAAATACTCTCACTGATCCATCATAACAACCTACAGCTAATAATGATGGATGTTGTGGATGAAAATCTAAACAAGTTACTCCACTCTCTGTACTAAATGTGTATTCTGGATGTGAAGTATTTTTCAATGAATATATATATATCAAACCACTATTCTGTTCTAAGAAATCATAACTACCAAAACCTACAGCAAACATATCTGGGAACTTTGGATGGAATAATAAGGAAGTAACTTGTTTCTTCTTTGATCTTTCAGAACAGAAGCACCATAATGGTAATAACGATCCTTTACCGTCAGTTCTGTAGGAATCTGCTTGATCTTCCCAGAAAGTAGCATCTTGATAAATATCATCTTCTTTATTTTGATTTACTATTCTTTCTAATATTTTTAATGTATAACCCATTGAATCTGCATGCATTACATCTGTTGACATTGACACTGTCCTATAATAACAATAATAATGGAATTATATATATATATATACTTAGCTGATGTATGTCCTTGTTGTATTTCATATTCATTCAAATAATCATCATAAATTTTCCATTTTGATAAACTTCCACCAAAATTAGCTCTTGGTGGTGGTTTAGTTGTTACGAATTTCTCTCTCATTGGAGTTGTAAAGGTTTGAGCGGCTCGATCTGAGTAGTTGAATTGATTCCTCGTGATTAATAAATCATCTATATTTATTCCTTCTTCATCTTTATGTTCTTCCATTATTTTATCTACTCTTTCTTTTTCTTCTCGTTTCTTTTCTTTGTCTCTTTCCATTTGCTCTTTTGCCTCATCACTGTCTTGTGGAATAAATACACCATCTACTGAATAATGTATTGATAAACCATCTAAAACGTATGGAGTTTCTGCTTGATAGTTTTTATCTGTATAACTATATCTAACTTTGCACAATGGTTGATTCGGATCTGACCATGATATGACTCTACATTAATACAGAATAGCAATTTAAAAATACCTTGGAACATCCTCCTCTTTTTGTTTATCAGTTAATTGAACATATCCTTTTGGTGTTATAATTTGAGTGGTTGGACCAATATTGTCATCGTATATGGATGAGGTTTTGCCCTAAGAATTTATATTAAAACAATAAATAAATACCACTTCTACTTTAACTGTCTTTCTAGCATGATATGCTTTAGGATTTTTAGTGGCTGGTGGCTTTGGAACAGGCATAAATAATCAAAAATATAACAAGTAACGTTTTTGGGCTTGATTAAGTTTGCACTTCTATTTTGCATGAAACGGTATTATTATTTATTTTAATTAAAAAAACATCATTAATATATGAAATTGTAGATAAACAAATTTTATTTAATCACAATCAAGTAGAGCTCTAACTTGATCAGGGGTATGAAGGAATATTGAATCAGGATCATCATATTGATTAACTGGATCATGAATAGCATTGTACAGTCTCTCATATATCTTACATATATTTTGAAATACTTGATTTCTACCCTGATTTCTTAATTTAGCTGTTAATAGATCAAATTGAGGTAATAGAGGAGAGAACAACATCGAAGTCAATTGCTTTATCGATGAATATACTTCATCATATTTCCCATGTTGAGTTGCACTTAATGGAGTATCAGCTGATTTAGTCTGTAAAGCTAATAGTACCTGATCTAATCCACATTCTTTTATTAATACAGCAGTCTGATCACTTACTAATCTATCCATATAATCTTCCAATTCACTTCTTAAGTCTTGTACATATTCACTTGTACATTCATAAACACATAAACTATTACTCAAACTATCCAGTGAATTAACAATAAATACATATTTATCTAAACTATCTAAACCTTGACTAGCTCTTTCAAATAATTCTTTAATAGGATTTACAACAATATCTAATATCTTCTTTATTGAAAACAAACTAGGATCATTTATAGATGATTGTTCATATAGATTCAATAATTGAGTTATTTGTCCTATCAAATCAGTTACTGAATGTAATGGAGCTAAATCTACTGGATATGGAGCAGGACCAGATGTTATTTGTAATACATTATTCGATACACATTCTTCTAATTTAGACTCAGCTGATTGTATAAGAGTATCGATTGTAGATATTAATCCTTCTACTGGTAACAATGGGTATAAAGTACCTCTATAAAATATCAACACTTGATAGATCTTATAGGAACTGATTGTATTTACAGTATTCATTAATATTTGTTCTACTCTAATATGAAATGTCTTAGATAATCCACCAATTATTGCACCTAATATATCTTTCTCTTCTTTCTCACCATCAACAATTAAACTCCATAGATTCGATATTAATTCTTTTTCACTAGCTACAGTTTGATGAATCCAAGCAAACATATCACCAATATATCGAATAGGATCATGAGCGTTTAATTCGATTGGTTTATAACCACTGTTTGGAGATCCTCTGGTTAATGCAATTATGAACTTTCTAGATAAATCTCCTCTTCGAGAATGAACGATACTTTCTTTACAATGTTCTAGAAATATTGATCTTAAGGATAGATAATAGAGTGATAATCTTAAATTATTGATATTTTCAGTTTGTAAGGATTTTTCTGTATTTAAACTTTGACATACCTGTTGAGTATAACTATATAGTCGTTTTAAACCTGTTTCTCGTATTGAGGAGATATCTTCTAATATTGGAATACATGCACTGTGTAAAGTTCCATCTTCATTTAACATTCTATTACAATCTTGATATATTTCTTCACATCGCTTTAAGGCACGGAGAAAATCGGATAAATTGTTTGGTAAATTACATTCATTCAAACAATCTCGTTGATCTGAAGATAACTGAAAACGATTTAAGAATTTTATTACATTCTCAGCTTTATTCTCGATACATTTTCTATTTACATTATTTCATATGTATATATACCTTTCTTTATCCAAATTATCAATTCCACTCAGAAATTCGGAAGCAAGAGCTTCAGTTTCATTTATTGTACTGATTATTGAAGAAAATCGAGATTCTAATGTCGCTACAGAATCATCTACTAAATTCAACTTCTATTTCTAATAAAAATAACAATATATACTTCTTCTACTTCTTCCATGCTTTCCAAAAACGATTTTGCTAAATCCAACCCTCTATCTTCTATATCTGTTCTTAAAGAACGACGACTTTCTAACGTATTACCACTATCACTATAGAAACTGGATAAAGAATCCAAAGACTCTAACATCGATGGAGTATCAGTTCTCATCTCCAATACCTTTTTCAATTTTTTATCAATTATACGCATCTTAATCTAAAAGGTTTTTCAAAAAAAATCAAACCTATTCAAGCTTTTAGTAATTTCTATTTTCAATACACAAAACAAACAAACATAATAAAAAAAAAGAATAATTAAAAGGTAAAAATTAAAAAGTAAAGAAAAATCTAAAAAAAAGATAAAAAGACCTGCTATAAGTATAGCAATTATTATATTCTTTAATGAATATAATATTCTTATAATTTCATTGCCTCCTTCCTCACCTCCATCATCACCTCCTCTATTAACTGCATTACCTCCACCATTATCTTCTCTACTGACTATTGTTCCATCTTGTGAGCCATTTTCACTAGCAGTTTTAATTGCACTATTATCATTTGCTGAGTCTATTGTTGAAATGATATACATTAAACCGAACTTGGAGAAAATATTCTTCCAATCTAATAACCTTTCATTACATAAAGCCTTAATTGGACAGATGTAAATAATCTTTGGTGGAGTCTCACCTCTAAAGTTATGAAACGCATAACTCTACGGTTTAAGTTCATTTAATAACTTTAAAATTGCCAATTCAAATATCACTGTCTTTCCAGATCCCTAATTAAATAATAAAATATATAGATAGTATACTGTTGGAGAACCTACAACTATGTTGCTATTCTGCTGATATATCTCAGGAAATACAACGCTTTGGACTGCATTAAAGTGGGTAAACGGAAATAAAAGTCTACAACATATTAAAACTATAACATCATACTGATATTCTGCTGGTAAGAAATGTACAGGTATTAAACTTGAAGAACTATCATCCTCTTTATAATTTGTTGTTGATTCGAACTTTCTATAGATTATTGTTGGTTAATTGGAACTTACTCATTATTTGCACACAAAATCTCATCATTACACTCAAAAATATTGCCTAGATCGTTCATTATTCAAAATAAAACACAAAAGTGATTCGGTTTATGAAAAAATATTTACACACACCAAAATATTTAAAAATGTATAGAATTAATAATAATGAATCTTAAAGTGTTTATAGCATTATATATGTTCATTGCATATTCTAATAAACACTTCTTCTAAACTTGATTGATTGAATGACCATTCTTGAATTCCTAACTCATGATAATGTTGTTCCATCTTCTCAAATACAGTAGCTACATCTACACTGCTATTTATCATATATGTTTTATTCTTTTCTCCACTTCTTATTATCTCAAACTCATTCGTTATTTCTTTTGATATAAAATCACTTACAACATCCCATTTTATATCTTTTCCTGTTATTGTTAGTTTATATCCTTCTCCTAAGATATTCTTCAAATGTTGTTGAGTACCTAAACAATGTAAATCTCCATCTACCATTATTCCAATACTTTTATAAATTAAAAAAAATATCAAATTCATAATAGATATTTAAAAGGATATGAGAACAAAGAGTATCAGCTTCTTCCATTGAATGAGTTGTTAATAATATTGTTGATCCAATCTTTGTTTGTTCTTCTATTATTGACCAAATATGTCTTTTTGTTTCAGGATCTAATCCAGTAGAAGGTTCATCTAATATCAATATCTCAGGATTTCCAATTAACGCCAATCCTAATGATAATCTTCTCTTATTTCCACCTGATAGTTTTTCACAATTTCTTTTAAATACATCTCCATCTAAGGATATTCTGTGAGCTGTTAATTGTACAAGTGCACTTTCTTCATTATTCCTTATACCCTATTAATATATAGATATAAATATAATATACATACTTTTATCATTGCTATTAATTGTAAATGCTGTTTAACACTCAATGCATCATACACTATATCTTCTTGCCCACACAATCCAATCATCACATCATCAGAATTCTTATTTCTCAATATGAATTCTCCACTTGTATTGGATATATTCTTAGTAATCATTTGAATTGTGGTTGTTTTACCAGCTCCATTTGGACCTAATAATCCAAAACATTCTCCTTCTTCAATTGATAAACATAAACCATCCACAGCTACTTTGGCTGATTCTTTTGCACCTCCTGGATATCTATTACATTTAGTATAACTGAATATGCATATACATTTTTACTAAATCTTTGATATATATTATATCTTTCTCTAATCTTCCTTCATGAACTTTCTTCTTTTCATTTATTACATCTCTTGCCTATTTATTATTATTATTATTAGAAAATAATGAAATATACATATTCAGGTGGTGAATCAACTGCTTCTTCATGTTTTCTATCTTCTTCATCTTCTGGTTGTAATAATGGTAATTGTAAACTATCTTTTGGCTTTGAAGAACAACTCTTCTTAAAACAATGAGTAATTTTCATCTAAAATATATAACAAAAATAATTATAAATAGATACAAATGAACTAATCATCATTATTACGCCATTCTATTCATAATATTAAACGCAAGACTTTAGTTAATTCCTTACGTGAGTTTATTCAAGAGTTATGGGTATTGTTTTATATCATTATACTCATTCAAACACCATTCATCTATCTATATCGTCATTTCTTGCTTCAATCACATCATAATCATCATGTAATATATTATTTTCTTTCAATTAATTATGTGTCAATTTACATTAACATTAATAATTCTACAGAAAAGAAAACATCCGAATTATGAAGAATAGAACAATAGAATGGTTTCAAGCCAATTGAAATAAGCTTGACATCTTTTCATTCTAAATTCTTTGTGATTGTTGTTATTTTAGTGGTTATTAGTTGAAATTAATGGATGCACTTTCTTGTTTGTTGAGTAGTCATAAATACGAAGTATTTTTATTTAGTCTAATTTTTACTTTTTTAGTTAATAAATGTTAGTTTAAATTCTTGTAAGTTACAAAATATTAGAAAATCGGATGATCGTTTAGAAAAATTGGTTAAAGTATTAGATCTGAGTGGATTAGATTCAAAAGTAGTTGATGAAGTAGTGTGTACAATGAACAAAGTGAATAATCTGGATCTTCCTGGTTTAATGAAATACAATATTATAGAAAATAATGGGAATGTATTATACAGAATAATGGATGAATATAAAACTCATTTAGATGAAATAAATCCATTAAAATACTTTGAAGAGAGTGGCTCATATGAAATATTAAATGGAATATTGATGGTATTAAAGAGTTTGCATGAAAATGGAACAATTCACAGTGATTTAAAACCATCCAACATCTTTTTAAATGATAAAAATGAAGTGATTCTAAGTGACTATTGCAACAATCTGTTGTATAAAGGAAGAGAAGAAAAGATAAAGAGAAATGAAAATGATATATGTTTTGTTAGTATTGATGAATTATTAGGAAAGGAATTAGATATTTCAAGTGATATTTGGAATTTTGGATTGATGTTTTAGTACATAAAAAGTGGCAAATATCCTTTTATTGGTTTAAATATATCTAAAACTTCAGAGAATATTCGAGATGTGTGAAAATTCCTCAGAATTGAACTTCTTTTTAGAAAAAATACTTGTTAAAGAAAAGGCATATCGTTTAGGATTTAATGAAGTAATCTAATAAAAATAGAATTACACAAATCAGAAATTGTAGGAATTCCATTATATAAATGTTGTTTAAATTGTTTTCTTTCATTGTATTACTATTGCTTAGGTATTAACTGTTTTGATAATGTATAATAATATTATTATAACCATGTGATTATAATAAATAGAAAGAATATAAAGATGCTCTTCCATATTTTAATAGTGCATTAGAATACTGTTCATCAAATGAGAAGAAAGGGTGGAATAACAGTTGGATTGGAGACTGTTTTTATAACCTTGTATGTCAATGATATAATAATAATAAATAGAAAGAATATAAAGAAGCTCTTCCATATTTTAATAATGCATTAGAATATTGTTCATCAAATGAAGATAAAAATCTTTATAATAGGTATATTGCTACTTGCTATGAAAGAAAAGTATATTAATAATATTATAATAACGAATAGAGAGAATATAAAGAAGCCATTCCATATATAGAAACAGCTTTAGAATATTGTTCATCTAATGAAATTAAATGGAGAAGTTACTGCAGTTTAGGAGAATGTTATTATCGTTTAGTATAATTTATAATAATTTATGAATACTAGAAAGAATATGAAGAGGCGTTGAAATATCACTTTAGATCATTTGAATTTGCAGAGACTATGAATGAAAGATATGTAGTAGTAGTGAAAATTGCTGAAAATTATTTAGGATTAGATGATAAAGAAAGATCATTATCACATTTGAATGAAGTTCAAGTTGAATTATGTAATGATGAAATGAAATGTTTCTATTATAAAGTAATGGGGAAATTTTACCTTAAAAATGTATTATAAATGTAATATTTATATTAATGAATAGAAAGAAAAAGAGAAAAGTAAAGAAATTATTGAAAATGCCATGAAGTATATTGATGTTCTTGAAGATGATGAAGCAGAGAAGGATGAAATGATTGCTTTATATAATGAAGCTAATAATTAAACAATTTATTGACATTACTTTATTGTATTAACTATTTTTGTTATTCACAGTAAAAAGAAGAATTATAAAGAAAAAATAAAGAATTATATAAGAATGATTATTTTTAAATTATTTACATATTTTATATTCCTGATACTCCATTTTCCATTCCCCATTTCTTTATTATTCTAGTGATATACTCAACTTGAGGATTACTTGGAGAACTTCTCAACATTTTTACTACTTCTTTCAAACTATCTTTATTCTCTACTCCAGCTACAACTTGTTGAAATACACCAACACAAGCACCTCGTTTACCTTCAAATAAATCAGGATCACTGTCTAATCTCTCCAATATACTAAACGCTTTGGCTGAATAGAAGAATGCTCCCATTTTGTAACATTCATTCGCTATTAATGTCAATAAATTGAATGTATCTTGACCACTTTCCATATTCACATATAAATTCCAAGCTTTTCGAGCTTTACCATTCATTATATAACATCGACATAACCAACTAACATATACATAATCTTCACGATATTTCTCATTCTGAATTGATTCAAAACATTCTTCAGCTGTTTGATAATCACCTGTGGATGCTGTACTTATTCCATAATTCCAATTAAATTCATCATTATTTTGCATATATGGTTTAATTGATTTTAAATAGATATTCACATCTTCAAATTGATTAATTAAATAGAAACAAGAGGCCATGCATTCTCTACCAGGTATTGTATCACATTCAGTGGGAGATGAGCCAACTAATTGGAAGTATTGTTGAGCTGTTCTTAAATGTTCACGACTATTTGTACTTTGACCTATATAAGTATTAACTATGGCTTTTAAGATGAATTCAGTTGGACATTGGGGTTCTACATCTTTCATTAAATCATAAGCTTCATGAATCTCATCATTTCGCAAATAAAATATTACTAAATTCAATCGTGCTTCTGGGATTAAATCAACTAATGGAGGTAAGACTTGTAAAGCATTTTCACCATTTCGAAATACTACTAAATTGTGTTTTATTAAATCATTATCTAATATATTATATCCTTTATCTTGTAATGCTTTCAAATCAGTTTCTGCAGCTTTTCCATTGTATAATCTACTACTATTACAAGCTTTCAAATTCAACGCAACTACACTATCAGCATGACTTTGTAAATAAACTGTTAAGATTTCTAAACTTACATCATAATAATCCATTTTGTAATAACACATTGCTATATATACATTCAATGCAATATTGTCTCTCTCTTCTAATAAGATCTTTTTATAAGCATCTGTAGCTTCTTGATAATTTCCTCGCAAATAGTGTAATGCTGCTATACTCAGTTGATCTTCGATCTTGTCAGTGATTTTTTGATGAATACTCACTAGTTTATCATCATTATTGTCGTGATGAGCTAAATACAGTTGAATACGAGTTTTTAATGGGCAATCTGGTCCTTGTTCTACTTCCTCAGCTGCTTCTTTCCATAATTGCAAATAATAATAACAGGCAGCCATATATAAATGAACTTCTTTTCTTTCAGCATTTTCATTTAAAACATCTTGATAACATTTCAAGGCTTTATCATATTGACCAGAATGAAATGCACAATATGCGATCCACATACTACAATCATCATTTGCTTCTTCAGTGTTTTTGTAAAACTCTAATAAAGTAATAGCACCACTATAATCATTATTTTTCAAATATTCATCTAAGGCTGGCTTTTTTTTCTTTTCTTGCTGAGATTTCGATCTCATCTAATAGAATTAAACAAAATCACTATACTATGTTTTTGTTTTGAATTACAGCTTTTGACATCAACATTTTCGATTAAAATGGCTGATAAAGAAAATTCAAAATTCAAAAAAATAAAAAACTGAAATTGAGAAACGAATATATTTCTTTATATTCATTATTTTAAAATCTCTTCATAAACCTATCCAAAAACATATTAAAACATTTTTTTCTTTTAAAAATAATATATAAATTAAAACTTATACAAATCTTCTTCTTTATCAACTTTAATTACATTCATCTTCATTAATCTCTGTATTTGCCATTGATTGATTGATTTCTCAAGTTCAGGATCTTTTGTAAGATCTTCAGGAGTTAATGGTTTACCAGTAATAGGACAAGTATTTCCATTCTCATTCAACCACCTCAATATAGTATCTTTTTCATATACATGTCCATAAGGTGATCTTAACGGATTATGTAATACATGACCATTAATAGCGCATACAAAATCAACAGGAATATTATGCGGAGCTTTTGATGGTGATAATATTTTGGGAGTTGTTGCTGGTTTAGAACGATGATGATGGTGATGATGATGTTTAACTGTTTTCTCTATTTATATACAAATTATATATATATTATATATACTTTCTGGTGGTAATTGCAACTTTCCAGTAACATCAAATTTAGGTAAATCGCCTAATAATCTGAACATCTTATCTTCTTGAGATGTTGATAATTTATCAGACATTTTTGCTATTTACATATTAATATTAATATATATATACATTCTGATTGTGGTGTAGTTGGAGTTGGTGTTTTATTTTCTCTTTTCTCTTTTCTTCTCTGTAACTCTGCTTCTATTTTTTGTTTTTGTTTTTCTCTCTCTCTTTCATGAGCTTCTTTCAATTTCTCTTTATCTTTATAAAATTCTTCTTTTACAGTTTTCACTGTTTTATCAATATCAGCTTTTTCTATATAATAATAATAATAATAAATACTTTCTTCTTCTCTTGATACATTCATCGATGAACTCACTGAAGATTCATCATCATCATCATCTGATAAATTATCACCATTAGTCAATAACAACACTTCATCACATGATAAATCCTCAATAAATCCTTGAATCAACTTCCATAATAATGTATAAGTGATAGTATCTCTTGCTATATTTAGTTCACCACTCCTTTCTAATAACGCTAACACTGTTAGCACATCAGATACTTTCATTTGACTGAATATTTCACCAAAACCTCTTAATAATGTATTAGGTAAAACTTCTTCGTTTAATTTACATTGTCTTCCTGGATGTAAACTATCTATATTTGAATTATATAATAATAATAATGCTAAAACACCAGGATGTTTCTTGAAAAATCCTATTAGTTTTAATAAATGAGATGTGAAGTTTGTTAATATTAATGCCAATCTTTTATCACCTTCTATTCTAAAACTGATAGTACAAAGTAATTTTAATGCAACAACTACTCCTTGTAAGATTAATGGATCTTCTAAAAATACAGATCCTGTAGCTAATGCTGGGGCAAATTCAACACAATTAATAATATATGGAACTAAAATTGTTTCTAAAATATCTGTTTTTTCAACTAAAAATTGTCTTATTTTTGTACAAGCACTATAATTTACCATATATAAATCATATATTCCTTGTAATAAATAAATAACTGATAAATGCTGATGAACATTTAAATCACAACTTCGTGGATTCTTAAAAAATCTATCATATAATGTAGTCGAACATGTTTGCAGAAATGAATAAGTTGAGAAAAAATTATCATTTAATTTACCCATTAATTCCTGATATCTCATTATTGCGCCAATCATTTCTATTGGATCATCGATATCATCCATATAAGTGTCTGGACGTGTTAAACCGTAGAATATTTTCAACATATTGTAGATTATATCATCTTCATAAACACATGACTATTTTAGAATAAATAATTCTTATTTTATACTGTCAAAACTCTCTCTATTAAGAAGAATGACATTTCTACATCTTGATCTAGTAACTCTAACAAATCTCTTGCTATGAATTTGTAATCCAATACACGACATAATAAAATAAAGATCAATTCGTGTAATAAACCTACTTTACCTGCATTTTTCATTTGTTTTAATTCATCATCTACTACTTCTGTAATACCTTTAAGGTTATCAAACAACGTATCTCTTGCCTTTGGCTTTAATGCGAAATTTGCTAGAGCTTGAACACAATCAACTTTACAATCAATTGAACTTGTTTTTAAGTTTAATACATCAATCTATATAGGAGTAACAAAGTTGAAATACTAATTTTTTAAAAACAGTGTCTTGAACACCATTTTTAAATATATCATCAGCTGTTCCATTTGATGTCTTTAGTATTATCTTTACTTGTTCTGGAGAATAAGCTGCAGATTGAGCTAAAAACGACATTCAATCTTAAAAATTCAAACCTTTTATTCAAGCTTATATTATTTTATTTCATTCTCACCATTAGAACACACAATCACAATAATAATCTTCATATATACATCAATATTATCATTATTTAAAGGGATTTAGGATATTTAGTTTTGAGATACTTCAAATAGTTAATTAATCCTTTCATATCCAAAGTACAGGTGGCTAAAGGTAATAATCTTTGTAACAATTCATTCTTCATATCATTATCATACATTCTTCTACAATTAATCGTACTGTAGATATTATCGTGAGTTTTTTCATATATTTCAGCAAATTCAATCATATCTTTTGGCAAACCACATTTTTTACCCATTTCAATACCATAATTGAACTCTTTTTTACACTTATTATTCTCACTCAATTTATAGGTAAATTTCAACGATTTATTGCTATTTTCAATCTCAGTATTAGTAAATAACAGCTTAACATTCTTATACAATTCACATAACTTATTCAACTGATTATAATGAGTAACAAAACAACAATGGGATAATTGATTCCTCAAATGTTCACAGATAGACCAGCATAAACTAATACCTTCTAATGGGCTAGTACCTCTTCCTAATTCATCCATTAATATCAATGAGTTTGGGGTTAATTGATCAATGATATTCGCAATTTCATTCATTTCTAAAGAGAATGTGCTTGCATTATACTCTATATTATCACTCGTTCCCATTCGTGTGAATATTCTATCGTATAATGGGATGATTGCCTCTTCAGCTGGTACAAAACATCCTATATGGCAAAGTATTACTATTAATCCAATTTGGTTAATGTAAGTGGATTTTCCTGAACTATTTGCACCGGTAATAATCTGTAAATTACAGAAATCATTCATTATTGTATCATTACCTATAAATGGTTTATCTTCGTATAATAACTCTAAGATTGGATCTATATAATAAATATATTAAATAACTATATATACTTCTTCCTTGTTTGATAATCAATTGTCTTTTATCATTCAATATTGGTCGAATATAATTAGAATGTAATGTAATATGATTTGCAAACGATAATAACATATCTAACAATGCAATACCATCAATAATTCTCACTATTAAATCCATATCTTCATTAATATCATTGATTAAAGTGTCAATAATTGTATTAGTCAGCAAATAGATGGATTTAATAGATTCTCTTCTTCTATCATTGAGACTGATTAATTCATCAGTTGAACAGATTATTCCTTTCTTACTCTTTACTGCTTGTACAAATATCTCAGACAATTTTGCATTAGTTGGACAGATCAAGTGATAACCTCTACTGATATTATAAGCTGATTTTAATCCAACAATATTCACTATAAGAATAATAATAATACTAATAATACATGTATTTTGGTATTTATCAATAGTTTTATTAATTTCTTCTAATATATCAACATATACTTTCCTACATACATCTAAAGTACCATTTATTCCACTTTTCACACCAAAACATAAGTCATCTCTATTATCTTCCTGTTGTATTGATTCATCTATTATCTTATTGATTCTAGTGATAATTTGGGGTATTTTTGGATCATTTAAACTATTACAGATTGTGTTTAATAATGGAGTTTTGGAGGTTTTTAAGACTTCAACTATATGTTTCAACTATATATATATATATATATTATTATTATTATATATACTATTATCAATGTTTGTCTTAAACATATAATTGCACTAATTCTATTCTTACAATTATTCGGCGTAATAACTTTCGGTTTACTGATCAAATGGTTTAATAATAAATCCAAATCAACAATTTGACTCAATTTCTCATTTATATTCATAAATAACGATTCATTCTCTAATAATTCTTCAACACTATCTAACCTACCATTAATAGTAATCTAAATAAATAAATAAATACCTTTATTATATACAATATCATTACTAGGGCATAATAGATTAGATCTTAGTAATCTATATCCCACTGTAGTCTTAGTTTGATTAATAATTCCAAATAATGATAGTTTAGACTCATTCTTTCTTTTATCGTATAATATCTCCAAATTCTCTATTGTATTATGATCAATTGATAATATTCCATCTAAATCATTGGATATTACTGTTTAGACTGTTGTTTAATATCATAATGGATTGGACTGACTCTATATATTTGATTAAACTGGAGAAACAGGCTAATGCTAAGTATTTCTTGTTAATTTCAACATCTTCACCTTTTATCTATTTATATACACAATATATATATATATATATATATATTATACATTTTTCTCTTTTATTTCGTTCTTACCGTTTATATCATTGAAATACCTTCGATTGATTCTTATAATTCTGCATTTATCTCCATCTAGGAATAATTGTGAGTTATAAATATAATAGTACCAAATAATTTCATGAGTTTTTGATAGAAGAATCTATCTGCATGTGAATCAGGTATAAGAATCTCAATTGGGTGATAATTATAAAAATTATGAAAACTATACTCTTTCATAAATACATAGAAAAAAAGATATCTTTGTAATAACCCAATCGTCTTAATATAACTTGGATTATCACTCAATTGACTCAATTTGACTTCAGAAATGTGGTACACATCAATCATGGCAATTCCAACCTCTCTGGCATGGTTTTCACATCTTTAATTATAAATAATTATATCGTACATGCTGACTATAACACCACTTTGGCATTGAGCTGCTTTTGTTCCTCCTCTTGACTTGCCAACACTTTTATTTCCATTACCACTGATAGTTCCACGAGATGGAGCAGTGACTCTCTTTCTATTGTTGTAAATAGATCTTTTTTCTTCTTGATTCGTTTGATTTTTAGCAGAGAATGAAAAATTGAAACGTTGGTTTGAATCACTTTCAGTAAATGAGAATGGAGTTGATGGAGTAAACATTGTTGATGAGATAAATTCAAATCCTTTTAATATTTTGAATTTCGCGCCAAACTGAAAAAGTAAGAATATATTTATATCTATATTAGATTAAACAATTAAAATTATATTATTATGTGAATCTTGTCATCTGAGACCTTATCTGCTTCTCTCTCTTTAAATTAGCTATACTACTCATTAATTCGGTTTCTTGGCTATTGATCACTTCTAATCCATCTTGTATTATTCCAATATTCTGCATATGATGTTTGCAATGCTACAGCATCATCATCATCGTCATCATTCTGATTCTTCAACAACCTATCATATTCAGTTGGATTATCATCATCATCATGAAACGGTATAGCAGGACCATTCAACTGTGATATCTCAATATCCAACATTGGATTTCTATTATATTTAACATCTTTCTTATTAACATCAAATAATTCTCTTCTCTTTTCTAACTCTTTTATTCTTCTCAATCTTTGATGCAATTTATAAATAATAAATATAAACATAATCAACACAACTGCAAATACAACAATAATAGTATGAATATCTTTCCATTTAAATTCTTCAGTATAATAAGGTATATGATGTGGATTGAATATAATAGAATAAATACCATCATGTTTAATTCTTGCAGAATATAACATCTTTTGTGCATTCATCAATGTATCTTCACATTCCCAATTACCATTGTTTAAGGAAGCTAAACATAAATCTTCTAATTCTATCTTTGTATTATTGTAATAATAAACAGGCATCATTGCTGTAATAACAATTGGAGTACTATATAGTGAATCTGATCTTTGTTTACTAGTTGCTATTACTTTAAATGCACCAAGAAACAATGTATCACTCATATCTAATTCAGGAGGATAATCATTTAATCTTGAAATATGAACATAATTATGGGTTGTAAATAATTTACTTCTGGCTATTGGTGATATATCTAAAACAGCAGAATACAATAAATTAAAACCAGTATAAACACTTAAAGATATAGTTTCATAACCATCAACATATATTAATGGTATTTGATATTCTGCACCTGGTCTTATATACACTTTTATACCAAAATAGATTGTTTCTCTTTGATATTTATAACATTTTAGTGGATCTTTTTCTTTATATATTGAAGCAAAACATGTATATTCTTTTGTATTATTCAAACATGGAACTGTTGATACATTCACTAAATCATAACATTTCCAATCACTACATTGTATTTGATTAAATGCACAACCATTATATTGTATATTTTTAATTGGATAATCATATTCTTCAGTATTATTGGGACAATTACTGAGTGATGATACACATTCTCCTGTACTACATCTTATTGGATGTTTTTGATTACATGTTGGTAATATTGAACATTTATCATAAGAAGAAGCACACTATAGAATATATTAATATATATATATACCATTCCATTCCAACATAATATTTCTCCATTTCTACAAGTCAAACCTTTTGAACATAATAATGGATGTTCAGTACATTCACCATTCCAACATAAATCTATAGAAATAATAAATAATAATAATATCAATTACATACATTCAGTGACTTTACATTTATTGGCATCAAAACATTCAGGAATTGATTTAGTACATCTTCCATTTGGACATTTGATTGGAGCACTTACTGGACATTCAGTGATTATTGAACAGTTAGTAGAACAAGATCCATCTCCACATAATTGTAAACCTTCATCACATGGTAATCTCACTCCACAGTTTTTTTCATCACTTACACATTCACCATTATCACATAATATTGGTGAATATTCTGGACAAAAAAAGTGGACTTTACATTCATTATTACTTTCTCTAGTTGAAGATTGAATACATCTACCATCTAAACAATACATACTTCTTTCATCTATTAATTCATAAATAATAACAATAATTTATACTTGTGCAATTGTGAATTTCTTTACATTGAGATGGATAGTTGACTAATTCTCCATTAGAACATAAGAATGATCCAAGTAAAGCAGCTGGTTTTGAACAATTCAATGCATTTATCTAACATAATAATAATAATAATAATAATATATACAACGCAATCGCCATTTGGACATCTAAATGGAGTATTAAATGGACAAATGGAAGGAGGAAAACATTGTGAAGGATTATCAACACATTTATCATTCCAACATCTATATTTATTATCACCACAAAGTGTTTGTATTTTATTCTTACAAGTAGCATTCTCGAAAACACATAAACCTCTTGGACATCTTTTGGGGTATAATATTGGACAGCCATTATCTAATCTACAATCAATAGGATTAGCAACACATTTACCATTATCAATACCTTTCTTACATCGATATGGAACATAGGAAGGACAATTATCATACTTAATACAAGATGATTCATTATAAACACATCTATTATTATTACATCTAAAATAACCTTTTGGACATGGTGGGATGATTTTACACTATAAAAACAATATTAAAAAAGATATTTATATATACAGCATCAAAGCTAGTTTTACAAGAACCATCAGCACATAAGAAAGGTCTATAACTATGACAATAATTTGATGAATTATATTGTAATGAACAATCCAATGTTGTTTCCACACACATTCCATCAGCACATCGTTTATACCCAAATGGACAGGAATTATGATAAATACAATAACTCAAATCATGAACACAACTTCCATCACTACATTTATATGGTAATAACAATGGACAATTGATTTGATTCTTACAAATTGTCTTATCTGTAGCACATAATCCATTATCACATAATACTTCACCTTTTGGACAAAAACCTCTTGGACAACAACTAATATTTTGAGGACAGCAGATGATAGATTTATCATAACATGTAAATATATAAGGATAAGGTTCTTTACATAAATTATCATCAGAATTACATAGTGATTTGTCTAACGAACATGATTGGTCTTTACATCTATATGGAACAGAAAGAGGACATTGTAATTGTTCACATTCTGATAAACTACTAACACATTCACCATTTTCACACATATACATGCCTTCTGGACATTCTAATGGTTTAATACATGTAATATTGGTGGTATATTCTTCTAAATTTGATGTACAAATTCCATTCAAACAGATTGGAGCATCTTCTGGACACTTTGGTATTAAAGGACAATTCATTCTTTCAGAAACACATTGACCATTATAACACATAAATGGAGTAGGAGCAACACATTTCCTATCATTTGTACAATCATTTATATTCTGTTTACATTCATTGTTCCAACATCTGATTGGTTTATCAACTGGACATGTTAATGGTGTACCACATTGACTCTTTATTAAAGCACAACTACCATCAGGACAAGTGTACATTGTATTACCACAATAACTTGGCTTGGGACATTTCATTGGATTATTTGTACAAGTTCCATCAGGGCAAAGATAAGGCGAATTAATTGAACAAATAATTGGTGTTGGACAATAGGATGAATTGGTAACACAACTACCATCAATACAATTATAATCTTTACAATCATTATCTTGTATTTCTGTACAGGGATAGTTGTAATGTTGATGGATACATTCATCTTCAGCCATTTTGGTATAACTGTTTATACATTCTGCATAACCAATTTGAGTGTTAGAATCACAAAAAGATGAATACTATTTACATTATAATATAATATATCATTATATATACTTTTGTAGATAATAATCTATTAATACACATTGAATATCCATCATTTCTATCACCAAAATAATAATTCCTATCTGTTATATTATATTCTACACATTTCATATTTGGACATAATACAGCATCTTCTCTACAAATTGGTAATTGAGGACATTCATAAAATGAACTAACACATTTACCATTACAGAGATATTGATTATCTGGACATTCTATAGGGATTACTTTACATTTTGACTCATCATCAACACACTTATAATCTGGACAAAGAATTGGACGATCATATGGACAAAACATATCAGAACTACAATGTATTTGATTTATAACACATCTACCATCATTACAACGAAATGGAGCATTGGATGGGCAATTGATGTTTATCTCTTTACATTTCTCTGGTCTATCTACACACTCATTATTACTACATTTAATAGGACGAGATGATGGACATCTTGTTATTACTGGACATCTTTCAAGTTCGAATAGAATACACTTATTCACACCTGCACAATATATTTCATTACTTTTACATGTCTTTGGTGTTGGACATTTGGCTAAAGTAGTAACGCATTGTCCATCATTACACATAAAATACGTATAACTGCTATTAGCTGAAACTAATGGACACATTGGTCTAGTTCCACAAAATTTTCGACTTTCAGAACATGTACCATCACCACATCGATATTGATTATATCTACATGAGTAAGTTTTTCCACAAACTGCATCATTTGGTATACATAAACCATCTTCACATAGTTTATAATTACCTGGACATGTTATCATGGAAGGACATGATTTTATTGCCATATCGTATAATTCACTGGGAGGTATTGGAGGAATAATGTTATCGAACATATGAATACTTCTACAGGTTGTATCTGGACATTTATATGAGTCTTCCTCACAGAACGAATACTCGTATCGACATAATGAAGGAGATGTGACACACGTATGATCAGGACATAAATATTCATTATCATTACATTTAATCTATTTTAATAGAAACATAAGAATATACTTCTGATGGACAATTATTAGGGGAAGATACACAAGTCTTGAAATCTCTACACATTAACGGTAATACAGATGATTGACAAACATCTTGCTGATATCTATAATGACACTCTGAATATGCATCTCTTATATAACAAGATAATTGATCATCACAATATAATGAAGATGGAGGGCAACGAGGTATTGTTGGTTCTTGTTGACTGGTATAACACTTAAAGTCAGGGTATTGATTAATTTGAGTTGGACAGTAATCACTGGTTGTACAGACTTTTTTTGGATCAGCTGGACAAGATCCATCATAACATCTTATCTTTGTAGATTCACTGCATTTTGTATTTCTCCAACTACTGGAACATTCATTATCTGATCCTCTGAAGTCATTTTCGTTTGTACATGATAGACACGATAAAAATGGTCTACATGCTTCTGGTTGGACACAATAAACTGTACCAGGTTCAGTGCAAAAATCAACTCCCTACAAATAAGAAAAGAAAATACATTAAACGAATTCTCACTTATTGTAGAGTTAATTCCTACATAGTCAGGAATATATACGATTTGAGCATATATCTAAATGATAAAATAAAGGATATACTGAAGCCAAAAGACAAAAAATGATTAAAAACATTCTTCAAGCCAAATCTGTTTAGAGGTTATGTTTGAGAAAAGCTTGATATTTTTTCTTAAAAACACAAAAGAAATGGATATAAGTGTTTTTAACCTGTTATATAGTCAATTTATTATCAAACTGACCTATTAATTTGTGAATCTTCTTTCTCAAATCTCCTAATAAAGGTAACTATTGAATATAATAAATTATCATATACATCTTTCATATTCTTAGCCATAATCAACTGAAACACAACGATGCTTCCTCTAATATAATCATAATTTGGAGTTTTATTCCTAATGGCTGGTGAATCAAGTATATTCAAGATTTTCTGTATTAACTTCATTGTAGATTGATTAGTAGAAGTTAGTGACAATAATAAGCTAAGTTCATAGTAATAGTAAATATCATTACTAAAATTCTTCCAATACTTCAAATAATTCCTAATACCATCACAAATATCAGTTACACAAGCATTTATTTGTATTTGATATCTTAAAGCTAAAACTTCATCAAAATCACTGTAACTTTTATCATTTATATTTGTAGAATAATCACTATAACTCATTTTATATAAATTCAATCTTAATAAGTCAATGAAATTTGTTGGTTGATATAAATCAAATATTTCACTTGAAAACATCTCATTCTTTTCTTCTTCTTTGTTTTCTTCCATTATTCTTCTACTTCCTATTATTTGACATAAATATTGTTGACTTCTGTCATCAGTTGGATTTAACATCAAACTCTTTGCAATACATTCCAAACTGTTTGTAGTTACAAATTTTTCTCTTTCTACATTTACACGTTTTGTTACTACTTTTATTCTTCCACCTTTCATTCTTTGTTTCTATATAAAAATAATATACATTAAAAAAAGGTGTATTGTATACAATATCTTTTTCTTCAATTTCTGTTACTTTTATTGATGGGTTATTATATTTATACTCATTGCTATTTCCTGTTAATAATAATACTTTACTCTAAATAATAAACTAACTAATAATTATACAAATAAAGCCAATATTCTTGATTTAAATTCTATTGGACAATCTGTATTAACATTTGCACTATTATTAAAAATAGAAAATTGAGGTATTCCAACAATAATCAACAACTGTTGAATGATATTTAAAGCTGTTTGTAATTGGTTTATTTCTGGTAATATCAATATTTCTACTAATATTAACTGGAAATATATATCCACTGGATATTTAAAGATAATTGACACTACTAATTGTTTGAGTTTATCTAAAGATTGTTTTTGAATAAATGGACTACTTATATAGTTGAAAACATATTTATAGAATCTCCATATATCATATGAATATATCTCTTTCAGATTATTCACAGATAATTCAAATAATTCATCATTATTCAATAAAATACTCATTTCATAACCTAATTTATTAATACTTTCACCCTCTTTAAATTCTTTCAATATGTTTAAAGTTTCAATTAAACACATTTCATCATTATGTCTTTTATATAATATTCTTATATACAATTCACTTATTTTTTCAGCATTCTTATCATTCTTATATTTATTGTATAAACTATTAATTGTTTCAACCGAAATATCTTCATTTGTATTACAATCATATTCAAATTGATATATTGATGCTAATTCATTATCATCAGCAACATTATCTAAGTAATATTGCGAATTGTTATAGTCATCAAAGTATTGAATCATTCTAACTAAACCAAACTCTACTAATGGTAATAAATTAACATATCTATGAGAAATATATATATATATATATATATATATATATATATATATATATATACTGACTATTTGTAGTTATTATATCCCAACATTTCTGATAATTATCTAAACTTTCTTTCTGTTTCTTCATTATTTCATATAATACACCTATCATATAATATGCATATGGATTAATATTGTTCTGAATGATGTAGTTATTGAAGAATGTCAAAGATTCATGATAGAATTGAAATTTGAATAAGTAATAACCATAATAAAAAACAGAATCTAATGATGGATTATACATATTGGAATTCTCCAAATTCTTAAATATTTCATCTTCATCTTCTTCGCTTCCTTTACTATTAATCATATTATAATAACTTAATCCATCCCAATAACCACTATCATCATATTTCAATATTCTACTTGCTTCATATAACTTTTGTGTTAAATCTGATGATGGATAATCTTTCATTACACAAATAGCTAAGTTATTATATGCTGCTGGTGTTGCTTGAATATTTAATGATCTAATAAAACAATGTTGTTTAATATAAATGTTATTACTTAATATTCCATAAGCATTCCAAGAATAATAATTCAATAAATTCAACATTAATGAGTTTTGAACTATAGCAACAGTATTGTTTCTATTAATTTTACTCTCTTCACTAATGGATGTTGTATCAGTAAAGAAAGATTCATATCTTTTCAATAATTCACTGTAAATATATCTATTTGTAGATAAATAATAGAATAGATTAGAATCAGTAGGATTTAAGAACACTGCAGTTTGATATGTAATTTTACCACTATTAATATACTTCAATTGTTTTTCAATACCATTAATAATGTCACTTTTCAGGTCATTATCATTTTCAATAAATATATTAATAGGTATTTGTGAATATGTATTACATATTTCACCTTTCAAACATAATACTGCTAATGATGTTGGTAATAATGATAATGTTTGATTTATAGCTTCATAAGCAGAATTAAGGTAATTATATGCCATTAAAAAGCATTTCTGCTTAATTAATGATCTGGAATAGAGATGTAATGTTTTGGCATAGTTATAATAGGTCAATGGCATAATTTTTTCATTTTGGGTAGATATAATCAATTCTTCATATTCGATAGCTGTTGTATATCTTTCTAATACAGTTTCAACCTATATAAATATAATTGAAATGATTAATATACTTGTGCTAATAATAAAACAGAGAAACAATTATCTTCATTTATATCAATATTATTGATTAAAGAAACATTCTTCAATCCATTTGGTATTTTCTTAATTATTTCAGTCAGATTTAATGCTTCATATAAACTAGATTCAGCAATCATATACCTACCTGCATAATAATTAGCTTCACCTAATCTTTGCCAATACTTCTTATCATCAGTGATACTACAAAGGTGTTGTAATAAATCACTGGATTTCTCATAATTCTCATTTAAAAAAGTAAATTGTGAGTATAAATCATAAGCCCAAATGGCTCTTGGATTTGAATTAATTGCATTTTCATATAATTCTGTTAATTGTTCATAATTATGGCAATTATAATAATAAGTGGATAATACCTTTCCTGATTCTTCATTACTTGGATTAATGGATATGCTTTTAAGATGAGATTTGATTGATTTCATTTCTTCATTAATAAATGAATAATAATAACCTAAATAAGTAAATCCTTCACTTAATTGATTATCATATTTTACAGCTTTAGCAAAGAATGTAAATACATATTTCTTATTTGTTTTATACTCATCTCCCATATCCCAATAGATTCTTCCAGCATAATATAAGTTAATTCCTCTTTCAGGATTATCATTTAATGCTTCTTTTATTAATTTCAATGATTCGTCTAAATCACCTTTTAAGAACTTAATCCAAGCTAATTTTCCTTTACTTATATCATCTTCTGGATGGATTTTTAATGATTCAATACAAATATTCTCAGCTTCATTATATTGCTTTAATATTAAATATACATCACATAAACCATGAAATGTTTCAACATTTTCATTTTCTATTTCTATTATTTCCTTATAGGTTTTTATCTCTTCGTTGTATATACAACAAGACTCTAAGATTTTGGCTTTTAATGATAATATTTTAACATAACTATTCTATTTGAAATAAACAGTAATAATATACTTGACAATATCCAACCTTTTTATTCTGTTTCAACTGAATATATTTAACTGCTTTTAATATTGATTGATAACTTTTATCATACTGATGATTGTGATATAAATAAATTGACAAGCCATAAAAAGCAGGAGCTTTATATTCATCTGGTAATTGTTTTAATGATCTACGAATAAAATCAAGACCTCTTAGATTCTATATATTAATAAATTTTATAAATATACAGTTGGATCATCTCTGAATCTACTCAATCCACAATATAGTTCATAATAACAATCACCCCAATTACTAATACTTCCTAAGCCTGAATTAATTTCATCAATATCAGTGTATGACAATATAGAACCATCATCTTCACAATGTTGTAGTATAAATTGATATAAAACCATCAAACTTGGATCTGGTTTTAGTAATATTGGTTTAAGTCTATCTTGAATATCAGCTAATGTTGATTTGTATGATTCTTTATCTTTCTTTGAATCATTTAATATTTCCACTAATATTGTGTGTAAAAATATAACATATTGTTCTTCTGGTGGTAAATTGTTAATAATTAAATACATTGATGATAATATTTCATTAATGAATTGCAATTTCTCGTTTGGTTTTGTATTTTCATAATATTTCATTATATCATTAACTATTGATGGTAATAGAGGTTTGTAAATATTTTCATCAACGTTTTCAAGTATAAATGATAGTTTTGATATTAATGAGGTATTAAACTCACTTTTGATTGCTTCTGAGTATGTTTCAACAAATTTAGTAATAAATCTACCTCTTTTTTCTGAATCATTCTTTATTTCTGGAATAGAAAGTATCTGTTCTATTATATTTAGCAATTTTATTGGCGATTTACTCTTTGAGAATAATTTAGCCATTGAATTAAGTATATCATAGTTATTCGGTTTAATATTCAGTGCTTTTGAAAAATATTCTTCACTATCAGCAAACTATTCAGAATATATATAAAAAAATACTTCTCCCTCTTCTAATGCAGATCTAGCAGCAATAAATATTAAATCAAAACTGTTACTATCAATTGTCAATCCCTAAAAATGTAAATTGCAAAAGAGTGATACTTGTTTGCATAAGCTTAGGGCTATACGAAAGTTTTTCTCCTGTACTGCTTGTTTAGCACCCTAGTGTTATAAATATACTCTTATACTGCGAGAAATCTCTTTATGTCAGACATTAGAAATATATTCGTTTCTCATGTAATAGTGACAAGTAAATTACAAATTTGAAAATTACAGAAAATAATTTCTAATGTCTGATAAACTGGCAAAGGCTAGAGAAGAAGCTGCAAAAAAACTAGGTATACATACTAAAAATATAAAATAGAGGAGAGAAGGAGGAAACAAGCTGAAGAGATAATGAGTGGTAATACTTTCAGAAAATCACCAAATAAAACTAGTATTCATAATGTACCACCAAAAGAAGAAAAGCCTGTTGAAATAAGAAAACAAAAAAATAAAAGAATCTCTACTCCAACAAGAAAGGTATCTCAACCACAAAAAAATGGCTAAACAAAGAAATTCAACGCCAACTAAATCATCTTTAACTAGATCTTCTTCAACTAGATCATCTTCAAGAGGATCATTTTCAAAAAGAATGGAAACCTCTTCTTCAGATGATGATGATGATGATGAAATTGGATTGGAAGAAGAGGAGGAAGAAGAAGAAGTTGAAAAAGAAGTTGAAAAAAAAGTTGAAGAAGAAGCAATAATAGAAAAAGTAAAAAATAAAAAATCACAAAAAGTAAAACAAAAAACACCACCAGTAACCGAATCAATGGTTTCAACTGTAACACCGTATAATCATTATATTTATTTTATTTTATTAATTATTATTATTAGTCCACCATCCTTAATAATGGGTTTAGCACAATTAACATCAACTACTGATATATCTCAAAATATGAAAACTTGTTTTGATGCAATTAAAACAGCAGCTGAACAGAATATTCAGTTTCTCTTCTTCCCTGAAGGTTTTTATTATATGGGAAATGCAACATCCTCCTCCAAATTAAGTGATTTAAAACCATTTGGATTAAAATTAGATTCACCATTTATTACTCAAATCTGTGAATATGCTAAACAATATTCTATGTGGGTTTCACTAGGAGGATTTCCTGAGATTTTAGATAATCGTAACATCTGTAATACTCATATAGTTATTAATCTACAAGGTTATATTGTATCTATATACAGACAAGTTCATACTTTACCTTCAACTTGTTATACTCCTGGTAATAATATGGTTGCTTTAGGAATTGATGATATTAAATTCGCTTTATCTATTGGAAATGATATTTATTATCCTAATTTTTATAGACAATTGAGAATTAAAGGATATGCTGATGTATATATAATAATTGTTATAATTACAATATTTTAATTCATTATAGTTTTTGATTATTCCATCCAGTCTTAGTGATGATTTAGGTGAAGATCAATGGATGACATTGTTAAAGACAAGAGCAATTGAGAATCAATGTATTGTTGTAGCAGCAAATCAAGTTGGTAGAAATTATAAAGGGTTTAAATCTTATGGTCATTCTGTTATTGTATCACCTGATGGAAAACTATTGAATGCACCGAATACTGTACAAGGAGTTGTTGTTGTAAAAGTTGATCTATCTTCTATTGAGAGAGAAAGAGAATATAATATGATTCAATATGAAAGGAAGGATGTGTATAATGGAATTATTTCACCATCTTGTTAATCATTTTAATTATAATAATCATTTTATATGTAATAGTTGAAAGAATACACTGTTTTTTGATTAGTGTAACAAAAACTTTACAATTTTGTTTTTTGTTTGAGAAGTGTCAAGCTTTTTTCAGTTTTTTTATTTTTTATCTGTTTCTATAAATGGAGGTCGGCGGCATAGTTGCAATCATCGTTGTATTAATTAAATGATTTAATATATTAGGTGATCGTTTTGCTTATCATAATTGCTGTAATGATTAAAACTTTTGTAATAGTTTTAAAACAAGGAGAAGGTATATTATTATAAAAATAATATAATATTTAATAGCAATGGTTGTTGAAAGGTTTGGTCGTTTTCACCGTGTTTTGAACTCTGGTTTGAATATATTAGTATTTTATTAGAGTTTATATTTTAGATACCTTTTGTTGACACTCCTAGAAGTTTTAATTGGAGAAAAGTCGAGATTGGTGATAGTGTAGAAACTTTCATACACGAAACATCAATCAATGATGTAAGAATTGATTTGAGAGAGAATATTTATAATTTTCTAAATCAAGATGCATTCACCAAAGATACTGTAGCGATCAAAGTGAATTGTCTTATGTATTATCGAATTGTAGATGTTAAAAAAGCAATCTACGAAATTGATGATTTAACTCAAGCAGTATCAAACGTATCACAAACAACAATAAAAGAAGTATTTGGACAAATGACATTTTTAGAGGCATTAGTATCACAAAAGCGAATAAATGAGTTTATGAAGAGAGGATTTGCTCCAAGATTCTTAGAATGGGGATTACAAGTAGAAAGAATGGAATTATTAGATATTAAGCCAGATACATCGATCAGTACATCAATGACTAAGAATATGGTTGCTGAAAGAAATAGAAGAGGACAATTCATTATTTCAGAGGGAGAAAAGGCATCTACTCGTATTAAATCAGAAGGTTTTAAAGCTTCTACTGTTACTATTGGTATTGGTCAACAGGAAGCAACTAGAAAGAAATCTGAAGCTGATTCACAGGTTAAATATGAATTAGCTAGAGCTGAATCAGCTGCAATGGAAGCTGTGAGCAGTGCATTAGAAAATGATGGAGTAGCACATACTGAATATTTGTTGGCTTTAAAGTGTATTGATTTATATAAGAAATTATCTTGTACTCCTTGTCGTAAATCAATTATATTCCCATATGATATTTCTGGATTTAGTCATATCTTTTCAAAGCTTCCTAATGTATTTGGAGCTGGAAGACCTAAAAATCCACCTAAGCCAAAAGTACAAAGAAAACCAGACAATCATAGCGATTTAGATTAATATAATAATCAATTTAAACATAATATTACTTTATTGTGATACATATATTATTTTAGTTGTCTTTAATTGTTGTTTTTGTGTGTGTAAAATGATGTAAATAAATGTTTTTCGTTAATACTACATTCAAATAACCTTTGCATCAAAAGAAAAATGCAAAGATAAATAAAATCGTAGAAATAAATCGTAGAAAGTATTAATATCCTATTTAACTAAGCCCACCCAATTTTATTTTTTCGATTTTATGCTATCTCGAGCATCAGTTGCTTTGAAAACTTCTCAAAGAGTATATTCATTCTCATTATACACAATGTAGAGTTTATATAGAATGGCACATACAATTCCTGATGGACCAAAGAAGAAGATGAATTTATTACAGTCAATAACAGATGCTATGAGAATATTCTTGAAAACTGATCCAAAATCTGTATTTCGATAGTGAATTCTAATTATTGTTTAGATTTTGTTAGGAGAAGATGTAGGATTTGGTGGTGTATTTCGTTGTACGTTAGGATTACAAAAAGAGTTTGGAAATGAACGTGTATTTAACACACCCTTATCTGAACAAGTATTTAAGAATTTTATGTAATTGTAATAGGGTTTAGTTGGTTTTGCGATCGGATATGCAAGTACAGGCAGACCAGTAATAGCAGAAGTACAATTCTGTGATTATATCTTCCCAGCATTTGATCAAATAGTAAATGAAGCAGCCAAATATCGATATAGATCTGGTAATAATTATAATTGTGGTGGTTTAACTATCCGAGCTCCTTGTGGTGCAATCGGTCATGGTGGACATTACCACAGTCAAAGTGTGGAAGGATATTTTGCTCATACACCTGGATTAAAGATCGTCGTTCCACATGAACCAGTTCAGGCTAAAGGTTTGTTATTATCTGCGTTACGTGATCCAAATCCTGTATTATATTTTGAACCAAAAGCATTATATCGTGCTGCAGTAGATCAAGTTCCAACTGGAGATTATATGATTCCACTTGAAAAAGCTGATATAGTAAAAGAAGGAAAAGATATTACAATTATTACATATGGTAAACAAGTGAATGTATGTAAAGAAGCTATAGAAATGGCAGAGAAACAGAATGGAATAAGTTGTGAATTGATTGATTTACAAACTATTTTGCCTTGGGATAGAGATACTATATTCAATTCAGTATGTAAAACAGGTAGATGTATTATTAGTCATGAAGCTCAAGTATCCTTTGGTGTAGCTGCTGAATTAACTGCTGAAATTCAGAAGAACTGTTTCTTGAACTTAGAATCGCCCATTGCTAGAGTGTGTGGTGCTGATACTCCAGTCCCCTTAGCGTTAGAGAAATACTTCTTACCAAATAAAACTCGAGTTTATGATGCTATTGTTGATACAATGAACTATTAAATAAAATAAAGCTAATTATAATAACAGTGATATGTTTATTTGTGAGATAAATCAAATTAAAAAATCAAAGAAACGACTATTATTTTATTATTTTTTAAATTTCTTTGATTTTTCATTGATTGTAAGGTTAATGAAATGAATAAAATTGGAAATGATGCTATGTATATAATTACTGGTGCTGCTTGTGGATTTTTGTATAAATATTCTTTATTTTTTATCACTAGATTAGCAAACAATGTTATTGGTCTGGCAACAGTATCTGGTAGGTCAATGCAACCAACATTAAATCCAAATAAAAGTCATGATATTCTTTTAGTGGATAAATTAACTCCTCAATTTTTTAATAAATACCGAAAAGGACAAATCGTTATTCTAAAAAGTCCAGTAGATCCAAAAGTATATTATGTGAAAAGAATAATTGCTTTATCTCAAGAAGAAGTGATAAATCGAATAAACTGTGAAAGAATAAAAGTGCCGAAAGGTCATTGTTGGGTGGAAGGTGATAATTTTTCGACTTCTTATGATAGCAACTATTTTGGAGCTATACCTCTTGCTTTAATACAAGGAAATGCTATAGGTATTATTTGGCCTCCTAATCGAATAAGAATACTAGATAAAGAATGTCCAGATAGATATCAATGTTTTATTGAAGATGTTCCAGTAGATATTGATGAATTTCGAAATGATAGTGAAATATAGATAAATGTTTGTTATTTATAAATTGTTGTATTTAATAATTGGAATTTTGAAGGTTAGTAATATTATTTTCGTTTTTATATATAATCAGAAGAAGAGAAGATAGAATTGTCATAACAATTCTTCGAAATTTTTTAAATATTATTAACATTCAATTTATATTTCATTTGTTTATTTATTTAGTTTCATATGATCTTCGCAAACAACATTAACAACTATTTATATTGTTTTATTTAATACAAATCTTCATCTACATTTTCTCTTGGAGTAGTACAATCAAAAATATAAGGATCAACTTTTTCTATCAATTCTTTCACATTTACATATAATTTAAGATGAACTTCACCACCTCCTAGCCATATAAATGGTGGGTCTAAATCAGCAATACTTTTTGATATAACCATCTATAATAATTATATAATAATTTAATGAAGTTATACAGGAATAGTAGTTGTAAAGCCAAATGGTGCAACTCCATTAAATGCAAATCCAGTTATTTCTCTACATTCTTCTGCATTTGCCAGTTGTAAATTGATATTACGTTTACTTAATTTATCTACAGCACGAAGATTTCTAATGTCTTTCTTTAGCGTTTCTGCATTTAGTTTTGAAATATATTGAACAACTACTAAATAATATAGACTGTTTGTTGGGTCTTTACAGTCATTTCTTGTACATTGAGTATTTTTCATCATCACAGTTTTGCATAGATGTTTTGGATGACATCCTAATATAATTCTATAACGGTGTAAATGAAGGAATTAACTAATACGCTCTTTTCTTTACAGGTACTTCATAATAATATGATGGAGCTGAGAAAAATCGTACACTATTGTGATTAATTTATTTATTGGATTTATATATACCTAGATAATTGGAGATTTTGACAAGCATCTCTAACTCTTCTTTGATTATCAGTGTCATTAGCAGGATCATCAATATATTCTTTCTCCAAACAACTAATTCACTATAAAACGAGTATCTTACTGTGTTATATTTTTAGACTCTAATTTCTCTACTCTATTTTCTAGATTCTTTAGAGTATCCAACATATTTTGCATTTGAGAATTGTAACCATCCATATCTTCCTTACTTATTGAGAAAAAAGAAATTGAAATATCAAGCTAAACAAGCCTCAAGCCAAGATGTTTGATCAAAATTCAAACTTCATTTTCATTTTCATATTTTAGTTAGATTACTCAACTTTAGTATGTATATAATCACTCTCCCTATTTCCTGCATCTAATACTGATGATTTGCCGAAATCATTTTTACTTCAACAACATTATTTATTTCATTTATTTGTAACTAATATATTTTCATAGAAATAAACTGTAAAGGAAATAAAAAAGGAAGTATGAATAAAAAATCTCCTAAAAAGTCCAAGGTATAAATACATTTTATAATGTGTATTAGAATAGCAAAGTTCAGATTGTTTCAAAACCATGTATATACTTAATTTATTTATTACTATCTAGTATTGCAAATTCAACAATCAATATCAAACCATCCGTTGAAATTGAAAATTGTGAAAGAAAAAAATCAAGATAAGCCATTCTCATTGGTAAAATCACCATTAAAATCACAAAAACAAAAGAATACACCCCAAAAAGCACAAGAGAAGAAAGCAACACCAGTTAAACATATAGATAAATCAAAGAAACCATCTAAAAGAAACAGCATTACCAGTATTCTAATAATATTATATATATTATTAAATTTATTAAAAATAGATCCACAAGAGTTATTAAAGAAAGGTGTTAATAATGATGATGATGAAATAGATTTAGAGGCAGAAAATGATAAAGATATATTAGGAGAAATGAATATGGAAATAGAAGAAAATAATACAACAATAGAACCAAAGAAATCGCCTAAAAGAAAGAGATCATTAGTTAATGAGATAATTGAGAATGAAAATGATAAAGAAGAAGTAATAGAATCACCACTAAAAATCAGAAAAGTAGAAAGTAATACTGATACAAATAAATTGAAGATTAGAAAAGAAGTTAAACCGAGTACAAGTTCATCAACACCAACAAGAAGAAGTTTATTAAGAGAAGAGAAGAATAATGAACAATCCAATACACAAATACCAGTACAAAAGACAGTAACACGATCAAAATCAGTAACAAAAGAAGAAAATAAGGAAAAAAAGAATAATAAAAAGTCAAAAGATTTTAAAGAAGATATTCCACCAGTTCCTGTAGTAGAATCGAATAATAATAATAATAATAATAATGATAATAATGGTTTACCTCCAGCATATCCTGCTAGTGGAAAGAGAAAGAAGGGCATTCCAGTAAAGAAACAATCATTTACTACCAATCTCATTGATGAAGTTGTAAAAGATGAAAAGAAAGAAATTATTGAAGCAACTAAAGAACTACAAAAAGAAGTATTAATTAAGAAAGTATCAAATCGTATAAAACAATTGAAGGAAAATGAAGATAATAATAATTCATCAATTATTAAACCAGCCGATATATTACTATCTACACCTCAAATATCTCATAAACGAAAAAGAACAATTAGTGAAGACAATAATAACAAAGATAATAGAAAAAATAAGAGAAATTCAATAAGTAAAGATGAAGAGGTTATTACAAGTGCAGATGAGATATTTTGTAACTATGAAGATAAGACTATTTGTGGTATATTGTTTAAAATTGGATTAAAACAATTATATCAAAAATATTCAGATCAGTTTTCTCAATTACAATACAATCAAAAAAGAATAAAACATATTAACGAGAAAGATAAAGCTGGTGATATATTACTATCTCATTTATATAGTTTTGTTCATGGTGAATATTGTTTAATAAAAAGAGAAAATAGAGAGAAAGAAACTGCTCCTGATTTAGATACTCTCAATACTAAAAATATAAAAAGAGTCCATTTTAAAAGATATGATTTTTCTACTGTTTTAACTCCTAATGAAGGTATTGATGGATCTCAAGATGATATTATATTTATTGTTGATGTTTTAACTGAATTAAATACAGAATTTGATATTGTTAGAAAGTTTTTGAATGGTATGAATATATATATATATATATTATTACAATTTATTAGATTATCCGAATCATCAATTACATCAATTATTTAATAGTTTAATAACAATCTTAGAAGAAATCTCTGAATCTAATGATTATTCAATTGATACAGTGCATTGTGCTGATTATTATAAACAAGTAATTGTACAATTAATGGATATGAATCAACCAAGACCAATGTCATTTCCATTTGGTAATTATATCTCTTCAATGATAAGATATTATTTAAGAAAAGAATTTAATGTTTATAATCAGACTGTATATATATTTATAATACTATATATATATTATATAGTGTAATTCATTTTTGACAATATCTGATATTGTAGAGATAGTTCCGATGACAGGCACATTAGTGTTTAACAGTGAAGATATCTCTAGTTTACTATCACTTGCTTTTAAAGAAGTATTTATCATTTATCATTATATATAATACTAATTTGTGTATATATAGTATGAATATGGTGTTTCATTGTTTCAAGATAATAAACAAAATTCAGAATCACTCACCAGAAGGGAAATACTTAGAGAACAAAGAGAATTCTATAGCGCTTTTGTATTTTTATTTAGTCTATTTACAAATGAATCAGTTCAAAAACTAATCTCAGTATATATTATATTATATTGTTTATTATTATAGTGTAATTTCGATAATTGGAAGAAATTGCGTCATTATTTAGAGCTCTCAAAGACATGTGATGATTTTGTCGATCATCATTTCCAATACTTATCTAATCCTGAAGAATTCATTAAATTACTCGAAGATCAATGTGATTGGGTTGAAAATCTTGAAGGAGTTCAAAGAATGAAGAATAATAAATATAATTGTAACGATGAGTTTATCTATCCTGATTTGAGTGTTCTTGATTTGCCTTCTGTTGAAACAATGATTAAGGCAAGTACTCAAAAATGTCCTGTTTGCAAGAAGGTATGTGGAGCTAATAATGTTGTTGTTTGTGACAAATGTGAAAAAGCATATCATGATAGTTGTTTTGGAACAGATTATGGTGATGATGATACTTTTATGATTTGTGCTAGATGCTCTAAGAAGCAAAATTAATTAATTTATTATTATTATTATTATTGATCTTAAATATAATATTACATTGTTTATTTTGGCTTTCTATCACCATTAATTCTAACTGTAAAATATAAAACGAAAAAAGTAATTGATGAAAGTGTTGTGAATAGTTTTTATTGGCTGTTTTATACGAAAATATGGTATTTAGATATCTCTATCATCTCTTCATTCACATAGAACTCAAGACTATTAATTATTGCACTTATCTGCTTAGCTTTGATTGGTATATTCTTGAACAATTATACTGTGTAGGTAAAGCAAAAGCTGCAACTAAACTAACAGGTTCAGCTTATTTTGAGAAATATGAAATGTTTACTAAAGGCGTTTTTGGGGATGACTACACAGCCTATAGTAAGTTGTGGATAATTAATAACGAAATAATTCTACAAACATCATATGAAGATTTAGTTAATTCGGTAAAACCAAAAATTACTATTGTTGTTTATTTTTCATTCGATAGAGACGATTCTAAAGCAGATTATACAATGGTAAGTAATATAAAGCTCAATAGCGATAAGACATATGGTTATACTTCTGATGATGAAACATTGACAGAATTACTGGATATTTATAATTTCAAAATTGAAAAAGAAAAAGTATATCCAATTGAAAAATGGTATGAGGTATCTGTAAATCCATTCACTGACTTTTTTTTATCTGCAATAATAAAAGCTGTTTCAAAGATCAATAAAATAACTGAGAACGAATCCGTTGTTACAATTGATGGAATAGCATTAATAGGGATAAAATATAGCGAATCTAAAATACCATCAGAATTCAAAGAACCTCCAACATTACCTGCAAAAATATCTTATACAGGTAACTCATATTATAAATTATTTCCAACCATATTTTTAGATTCAATATTCTCTGACGATCCATTAAAGAATTCATTATGGATGATGTCTAAAAATATGATATTTAAAATAGATATTAGTAATTTCGATTATCCAAACCAAGGAGAAGAAAATTGTATGATGATTAATGTAGTGGTTGATTATTCATTAGAAAGAAAAGGCGATAGTATGCTTTATTATTATAATACTTATAATTATTATAGAAATTACAAAATGCGAAATATCTCTTGATAGAACTTATGGTTATGTTACTAATCAATTAACTGTCACAAACTTAAATGAATCATTTGGTAGGCTATATGAAATTAATAAAATCTATACTTATGCTGAATGGACTAAACCAGATGATGAATTAAGCGAAGCTATTAAAGAATATAAAACTAATTATGATAAATATGCTAATACATATATCAACAAACAAATATATGAAAGAAATGGAAATGTCTATATTGATGGAATTGCTTTTGTTAGTTCAAAATATGATAGTAATAAACTTCCTGATGATTTCGGTCCTACATTTCCTCCTATTAATCCTACCACTGATCCAAATCCAACAACTGATCCAGATTCAGGTAATAGATCACATATCTTATTAAGCTATGTAATAACAGTTATCATAGTAGTTTTATTATAATCAATGTTCTTATTATTGATTAATTACTAATTACTATATACACTGTTTTTTTAAGAAATATTTTAAAACCATCACAAAAACAACTAACAAATATTCATAATGTAGAATTAACTTAATTTCTTTATGATGAAGTAGGAGGAGGTGGTTGAGAATAAACTGTAACAGGTGCATAACCATTCATTGTTGTTTTAGGCATATAAGTCGGCTCAGTTACAGGTGTAACAGAAGATGGAACGCCTTGTACATATGTTGGATTTGCATAATATGCTAACTGGAACAGGACCATTAACTGATATAGGTAAACCACCTTGATATAATATTTGATTTCCAAAATATGGATTATTGAATGTCTTACAACTTAAATAACATGCATACACCTCAAATATGATAGATATTATTCCGAAACATACTGTACCTCTTAAAAATATTTTTAACGAAGTAGACGTTAAGATAATGCAATCTGTCGATAATACTCCTTCACAATCAGCAGCACTATCAAATAATAACATTATTATATACAGAAATCCATAATAGCTTAATATAGCGGAAAATAATCCAATAACTACCAAGTTTGCAATAACTCCACAAATATTACACGTTAAATACTATATATAAAAATTAAATATTTATACTGTTATAAGCAAACACTTAGAACTAACCTGAGAACCGAAAAATCCACACATCGGTGTTAATATCAAACATATGATTGGAGAGAATCCACAACAGAATACAGTTGCAGCAGGTATTCCCAAAGCTTTTAAAGATGATGCTTCAGATGCCCACACTATGCATTGGAATAACACGAAGATAATCTATAGAAAAAATAATAACAACTAAAATACTCCTGTTAAAAAAGAATATGTCCTTAAAACTACTGTATTCTTCTCAGATTGCTTTCGAGCATTGTCTGGAGGAACCATAAAAAAAAGAATAAAAAAAGAATAAAAATATAGTCGTTATTAAAACTATTTTTATTAGTTACACTTTACCGAAATCATTAATCCCGCCTTATTTTTATATCAAAACTCCTATTTGATAATCATATTCTTTATTTTAAAGACATGCAAAACGATAAAGGTGAATTCGTAGATCTCTACATCCCAAGAAAATGGTATATATTTTTATGGCCTATTTTACGTTATTTTTATTATCTAATCCACAATCTAATTTTTTATTGTAGTATCTGGACAAATGCTTTAATCCCAGCTCAAGACCATTCATCAGTTCAAGTATTTTTTAATATATCTAGCTTCATAGATTAATGTAGGTAAAGTTGATCCAGAAACCGGAAGATACAATGGACAATATATGGCAATTGCTCTTTGTGGACGTGTTCGTGCCAATGGTGAAGCTGATTTAGCAATAAATGAACTTACCAAAGATCTTTAAGTAATGTATCGATAATAAAGGAGTTTTGCAACTTGTATTAATTTTATTTTGGGATATATAATTTATTAAATGATATTAAAACATCATAATATCATTGCATCACTATATACTCAACTCTGATTTTTATATAAGCTCGAATTACGTTTGAGTTTAGATTTGAAAATTCGTAGTTATAATAGATGGATATAGATGAATCAATAGTTCCAGCTAATACTTTTATTAGTAAAGAGAAGATATGGATTGGAAGTAATTTGATAAAACATCTGAGAGAAGTATTAGAAAAAACACAGTTCAAATATGCATATATTTTTAGTCACAGATTATTTTATCAAGATAGTTCCATTATAAAATCTATTAAAGAACTCCTAACTGAAGTTAATTTGGAAGTATCTGTTGTCCTAGTTCCAATTGGTTGTCCTCCACTTGAGTTTATTCAAAAAAATCAATTGAAGAGTTTAAGTGAAAGGTCAAATGATATAGTGATATTATCACTGGGATATAATGGTACTTGTGAAATAGCTAAGCAAATTTCTATAAATTTACACAAAGGTGTAGTTAAAAGTCTAATTAATATATCAGTAATCCACGAAATTAACACAACAACAACCAAATATAGTGTTCAATATATCCCATTCAATGTAAAAGTCATACCATCATCATTATCTACAATAACTGATGAGGAAGAAAAGGAAAAATTAAAAATAGAGAATATAAAAGAAACAGAAGAATTTTATTTATTGATTATTAATTTAATTAATAAAATAATAGAAATAAGTTTAATTTACACAGTATCAAGTTCAGATTCAGATATATTTTCTAAATGGATAAGTACGTTGTGTAAAAGCATTTCTCCTCTGTATTTACAAGAAAATGAATTTAATTTAAATGATAATAATGCAATGAAAACATTATATCAAAAATATAATACTTTAGAAATGATAATATCAAAATCGAATTATGCAAATTATAATATATTGAAATATATATCAGAAGTAGTGTATCAAGAAACATCACATTTAATAATTGATAATAATAATAAAGAAGAAGAAGATAGATAATAAAAATACACTTTTACTAAAATATAATATAATAATCTCAATAATTCCATCTTATTATCGATTATTATTTCAGAATTCAATAAATGCTAGAATTATTGCTTCAATAATCCAATCAATAACCCCTTCATTGAGAGGATTAAGCGAAGAAAGTGATATGGTTGAAAAAGGAATTGAAGCTTGGCTTATTTCAATTGGTTTTATGAATAAACTAGAAGATGTTATTCCTGAGATTAAAGAGAGTGATTTGGATAAAATATCTAGTAAATTAGTGGAGAATGTTGCACTTATTGAAACATCAAAACATTTGAGAGTTGAATTTACTGTTGGTTCACTTAAAGAAGTATTAATGAGATCATTACAAGTTCATTTTTAATTTATGTTAATTAATTTCATTTCATTTTGTCCAATTGTTTTATTCATTAACAACAGAAAGAAAAAATGAACTGTGACCTATAAAAAATATAGTCGTTTCATATCTGAAGAAAAATGCAGAATTACACTATATCTCCAAATTCACCTATAGGTGCACTTAAAATATCTCACAGTATGGAATTTAGTCCCTATGGATTGGATAAGAGTCTTCATAGAGTTCCTTCATTACCTGTTACACGAAGTGTGAATATTTGTCAGGAAATAGATTTACGAGCTGGTATATTTTATTTTTTGCAATGTATTGGTAGGGAGAGTATTAGCTCATAATATGATTTTAAAAACTGATAAATTCCCAATCGACAAAAAGGTTCGTAGTGGTGAAAATTTATCTGTATATTGATCTGTATTTAATAATAGACTGGTGATTTCTATGGTGTTCATACATTTAGATTTCTATCAAATACAAACGTATATGGTATGGCCCAACCACCTGTTTATGGGATACGATCTATATTAAACTCATTAAATGCCAAACGAAGTGTATCTCCAAGAAGAAGTGTAATTTGGATAAATCTAAGAGAAGAACCTGTTATATACCTAAATGAAATGCCTCATGTATTAAGAGATGCAAAAAGTCCAATGGAGAATATAAGAGATTACTCTGGAATTACACCAGAGTCATTAAATGATATGGAATTAAGATTGAAAGATGATATAATCAATGAATCAAATTTACATTATGGTAATATAACAATTCATTCCGAAAAGAACTATAAAGAAGTATTATAATTATATATATATATATATTGTGAATAGATTTTACCAAGACAAATATCTGTTAAAAGTTCATCCATATTAACACTTTATCAATCGTTTCAAGTATTATCAATTGAAGGTTATGATGTTGAATATTATAGAATGCCAGTTACACCAGAACAAGTACCAGATAATGTATATTATTTTTATTATTATTATTATTATTTTAATAGGCTACTTATGATTCTTTATTATCATTATTAAAGAATAGTTCACCTGATATATATATCATATTCAATTGCCAAACTGGTTATTTCAGATCCAGTCATATGATGATTATTGCAGCTTCCATACAACATTGGAGAAGAATGAAAAACAAATTAATACCTGCTGTTGTTGATAATGATACAATCAATAACTTTAATCCTGATGAAGGTGAAGTTGGTGGAATAAAAGTATTTATAATATTTCTTTAATAAAAAATATAGAATTATGATTTATTAAAAGGGTATTATAAGCCTATCAGAGATTTAATTCAAATGTTACCAGAAGCTGAAGAATGTAAGAAGTTAGTAGATTTATTAATTCAAAAAGATGGTCCATGTTCTGCAATTATGAAAATGATTTATGATTATCGGCAAAAAGCAATAGAAACACGTATTGATTCTCAAGCACAAGGATATTTAATAAGAGCCACTAAATATTTAAGACATTATTTCTATTTAATAGTGTTTAATTGCTATTTGTATGAAAATTGGCAAGATGATTTTAAAGTCAGTTTTAGTGATTGGATGAAAGACCATTCTGAAGTGAATAGTATTGATAAAATCATTCAAAGTCAATCCGATCTTGCAGTTGATACTAATATCAACGAAGCATTAATTAAAGACTTATTACATCGTAATGGAAGTGTATTAAATAATACTATGATTCTATTACACGATAATTATTGTAAAGATGTAGAAAATGAAAACATTAAAGTGAGTGGATTTAGAACAAATTTATCAGGTAATATAATTGGATCTGCTTGTCCAACTTATAATGGTGCAAAATCGTTATTTGAAAATGTTCAAAACAGTATCATATCTGTTATTCATCTAAGAGCATCACCGTTAATCTATTTAAAAGGTAGTTTATATATATTATCAGATATTAACCATCCTCATCAATATTTAGAACAATATAGAGGTTTGAAAGCTGATTTGTTAGAACAATCTGAAAATAGATTAAGAGATGATATTATTCAAGAAATTACACAAACTAATAACCAAGTATAATAATTATTTTTTTTTATTTGATTAGATATTAGTACATATAGATGATGGTGAATGTAAATTATCAGAATATTATCTTTCTATTACTGAAGATGAAATATTAACTCCCAAAATGTTTTATGAAAAAATGAATCAAGAATTTGTTAATAAAACTATTAATTATTACAGAATACCAAATCCTCCAGGTGGTATAGTCAAAGACAAAGTTATTGACTTGTATATTTTTTTATTTATTATTAATATTTATTTAATTAGATTCTTAAATGTATTAAACACAATTCCACCATCTTCTACCATCTATTACGTGTGTCAAAAAGGTACAGGTCGTTCTGAATTTGCTATGGCATTAACATCATTAATAAGATATTCAACAGCAAGAGAAAAAGAAGTTGATTTAGAAATAATAGTCAAAGATGATGTAGAAGCAAGTTATAATGGTGTTCAATCGTTAATTCGTTTATTCCCTAATGGTTATTTCTTACATTCATTAACTAACAAAGCAATTAGAGATAGTAGTCCTCCTGGTTTTTATTCATTATTAGATGATTTGTATATATTATTATTAATATTATTATTGTGTTATATTTATAGAATTCAATCTGTTGATTCATTCCCTCAATCTGTTCCTCATATTAATCATGTTTATTCAAGATATTTATTATTAATGATTTCTGCTGCTTATTTGAATGAAAGACCAAATTGTACATTCAAAGAATGGAAGAAGAATAGACCAGAAATAACAAAGATATATGAAGATATATTATATCATGTAGAGTATATTGTAATTGTTATTATAATAAAATAGAGACAATATTAAAAGTTATAAAGTATCAGAAACTGTTCCATCCATTGAAACAGATGAATCTTCAATACATCATGGTGTTGTGTTAAACAAAACATCCATTATCAAAAATGATCATTTTGTTGGATGTAGAAATCCATTAATTGTATTTTGATATTCATTTTATTCTGCTATTAGACTCCTGTAATGGATGGTGCTCCTAACTTTAGACATATTGGTCTTGATGAAATACCAGTTTATGGAACTGCTATACCAACAATTCAAGGAATATTTACTATACTAAAAATAGTAGGTAAAGATTGTGTATAAATTCATTATAATTCTTATATTGTTTATATAGTATTGGATCAATTTACGTGAAGAACCATTAATCTATATCAACAATAGACCTTATGCATTGAGAAACAAACATACACCATTTACTAATATAGAATATACTGGAATAACCTGTGAAAAAGTAGAAGATATGGAAAAGAGATTAAAACAAGAATTATTGACAGAATTATCAGAGAATGATAATTTATTATTATTACATGAAGAAGATGGAATGATGAGTGATATATGTAAATGGATTCCTTCAGATGTTAATTCAATTCAAACTGTATATCGATATGTTATTATTATATAATAGTGTCAAGATATATTTGGTATATTAATCAATCAACAACAAGGAATTGTAAAATGTAATTATCACAGAATTCCAGTTACTGATGAACAAGCTCCTTTACCTGTTCAATTTGATATGATATTTAACTGTGTAATGTCAGCTCCAACAGATATGCCATGTATATTCAACTGTCAGATGGGCAGAGGAAGAACAACAACAGGAATGATACTTGGTGCTTTGGTAAAGATTTGGTTAATGAAGAAATGTGATTTATATATTAAGAAATATGAAACTCAACAAACTGCTTCATTGTTAAATGGTTATTATGAATGTGTTACTAGATTATTGAGAGTATTAGAGAATGGATTGAAAGCGAAGATGCTGTTGGATTTATTGATTAACAATTGTTCTGCAATGCAGAATTTGAGAGAAACAATATCTGATTATTATGTATTTTTCATTTTAAGTATATTTTTATGAATAGAGACAATCGTTGGATACAAATCTAACTGATAAGAAGAGAAAGACTTGTAGTTCAACAGCAAATGGATTCTTAAGAAGGTACTATTATTTAATAGTATTTACAGGATATTTGTTAGTATATTCTACTCTTATGTGATTTTATTATTATAGAGTTATTCCCCAGGAGAAACTATCCCAGCATTCAGTGTCTGGCTTCAAAATAGACCGGAAATAACAAATATTGAATTTAGTCTTCATAAGTAAGATAGAAAATTGTTGAATATTATTATCCTAATGTTGTTTTACATGTTTTGTTTGAGAGTTATCAATTTATTAAAGCTTAAAATAAGAATTAATGAATTTGGTCAACGAAAATCCTTTTTTCTTTGCCGCATTATTTTAATCTCTAATTTATGATTGAAATATTTGTAATAATAGGTTTTAATATATTCGTGAAATAATATTAGGCATTGCACTTTTTGGTCTATTTATGGGTTTTGCTTATTTGATAAAAATGATGATTGATATGTGTAGAAAGTATAGTAATTATCATTTAATGCTGTGCATAGTACTGGTGATGCTCGAAGATCTAATCATAATTCATTGGCTCTAGAAGAATATTTAAATCCTGAGAATCACTATATAAAGAAATACAATTTCACAACCTACAGAGATAGTACAACAGAAAAAGGTCATCCAGTTTTACCAACATGTTGTATATGTATGGAAGATTTCAAAGAAGAAGAAAATGAAGAAGTTATAGTAATGATTATTTAATTAATGGATTATTTGCTAGATGATATGCCATTGTTTTCATGCTTTTCATACAGCATGTCTTACAGAATGGTTTTAGTATGAAATTTCTATTAAATAATTGAATAGTCGTGGACGTCCTGTGTGCCCTGTATGCAATTATGATTTACGTACTGGAAGAGCAGAAGAAACATCATTAACATCTCAACCACAATCTGTTTCACTAAATCCTGATGAACAACAGAATTCTTCTGGTATATTGTTATTTTTTATAAAATAAAATAGAAGAAATAGTTGTACTAATGAACGAAGATACATCAAAAAGAATACAAAACATAATTGCTAATCCATATTCAAATCCATTAACTCCTTCTGATCAATCTAATCTAGTTATATAATTATTACCTCTATGCATTTTTTTGTGTGTGTGCGTTTATCAAAGAAATAGAAAAACATAGTAATAATTAATATGTTATTCTTTCCATATGGATGAAATATGAATAGCGTAATTATCATTAAATGATTCTACATAAGGATATATTTTTGAAGGAATATTACAGATAGTAACAATATTTTCTTTTCTATTTTTTATTATTTCAAAAGTTTTTCCTTTCATATTGTATATACATTCAAATATATCACCATTTCTATTTCTCGAACATTCACAAAAGCTTTTTTCAGTAGTATTGTAAGATGAAATCCAACATTTATTGGAATACATAAGAAAACAAGCTCCAAAAGAGAATTTTTCATATGTTAAATTTATCCCTTCATATTGATTATTTGTTGTTCCACCAAATCCAATTTCTAATTCTTCAAAAAATTCATCATCATAATTATTATCACTCTCATCCTTTAATAAGTATAATAAATGCCAAATCTCATCATCTTTTATTTCAAAATTCAAATAACAATGATGAATTAATGAGTTTGTATTTATTAATTTAAACATATTTTGTAATTCATTAGTTGCAAAATCACTTACAAAACCATATTTACTGACGGATAGTTCAAGAGTGGTACTTAATACACTATAAGGTGTTTTACATGTTATCTCAAATTTTTCTAATATTCTCTCTTCATCACATTTTCCATATATAATTCCAGTTTGTTCATCTAAGTATAATCCTTTGAATAATTCTGGTGATATAGAATATCTACCAATACTTGGCTTTATGGAAGGGATGATTTTTACATCTGAATCACTGCATATCTGTTGAGAATGATATTCTAATGATAATTCTTCTTCAGCTATACATGTAAATACAACATAATTATAAAATAATAATACAATTATATATGTTTTGAACAATTGGATTTAGATTATCTAATTCTTCTTTGGTTAAAACTTTGTTTTTCATGTATTTCATCAAAACTCTAAAACTTGAAGAGCAAACATTAATATGATTTAGTATATCAAATAACATTGATATACCAAATAGTTGTTGAAATGCTTTTATATTCTTTTCTATTATAATATATTATAGAAAAATGAAAATACTATTCTTTATAAAATAAGATAAACATTTTGGTATTGTCTCTTTGATTGAATTATCGTTTACTTGAGAATGCCATAATAAAAATTGTGACATCATAAATGATCTTTTTTCTGATTCGACTATAAATAATATAATCATCAATATACTTTCATAACTAATGTCAAGATCAATAATAATTGTCATAGTTACTATTGTCAACTTTTTATCATCAATATCCAATAATGATTTAAAATAATCTATTATTTTACTTTCCAATAATATCATTTTGTCTTGTTTTTCTATTTCAATCATTTTATTTTCTTCAGTATAGTATTTGATAATTATATCTTTAGAAATATCAAGAAGATCTTTTGGTAATTCTATTATATTATAAAAATATTATTGATTTATATTTACTTAGATAAACTCTAGTAGGTATAACATTATTCAGTTGATCAAAGAAAGAAAAAGATTGTTGCTTTAAATGTTCAAGTTTATCTGATGGAATTTTATCTAGTTCTATTGATTTCCAGTTTATTACTTTAAGTAACTTACTGAAATCTTTACTTTCTTCTTCACTCTTTAAATTATTTTCTTTATAATACAATAACTTCATCAACAATTCTGTTTCGCTTTCAACTACTAATTTTGGAGATGTTAAAATATAATACAACTCATTTACTCGGAAATTAAGTATTGCATTATCATTAAGATATTTATATCCATATCTATATAAATAATCACCAGTTATGTCATGAAATTCAATCATTTTCTTATCACTCATTGAATTCATTAATTTGATTAGTGACAACACTGTTGTTTCATCTAAATGAGATTTTAAGTATCTATTGTATCATTAATTACATATTAATACCTTTTAGCACTCTGCAAAAGTTTTTCTTCATTATAGAACAAACAAACAGCAATAATATCAATTATATTGTTATTATTAATATCTATGCTTTCTCCTGTATAAAATCTTTCGAGAATATAAAAGCCAATTTCACTGATTCCATCATATAAAACTAAACTTCCTATAAACTGATCATCTCCAATTAATCTCTTGAAAATATCATTACCTAAACATAAAATTGATTTTACTGATATTATTTCGACATTATGGATAGATATTTTAATATCACCATATCCTCTTTCTACCAATTTTCTTACCAATCTATGTAGATAAATAAAATAACTTGTAGTTATATACCCTACTCGAGAAACACTTGAATCTAATACTCTCATGTTCACAGAGTTAGAATACAATTCTTACAAAGAATTGAAATTTAAAAAAGCTTGATTTGTTTCAAACCTTATTCTTTTTCAAATCATTATTTAACAAAAAACAACCCCCAAAATAATAAAGAATAAACCATCCTTGTAATTAATAATTGCCATACTTTTATTTATCATATTTAAATCATTCTTTCAATAAGATTATGGATCAAATGTTCTTGATCACCAAATACACCATTTTGATTGAAATGACGAAGTTTACCATCAAAACCTCCTCTTGGTGATGTTAATTTCATTGGCCATAAGAAGTTGTTGGCTTCTTTGAAGTGTGGACCACATGTAACAATTTCATGTACTAAATCTTCAACACCTTTAATTCCATATTGTCCTAAATTCTCAGCAATAACTTTATTATCAGAAATTGGAATTCTTTGATGGTTGATCTTAGCAAATCCTCTCTTGTAGATTAATTGTCTTACTAATTTTGGAGTTGGAGCACCAAATGCAACGTATGGTTCTACTAATCTTAACATGTGGATTGTTGATAAGTTAGCTCTGATGAATACGCAATTGTGGATTTGTCTTAATCTCAATAATCTTAAGGCTGTCTTGACTTTTGGACTCATTCCCATAATACCTCTTATTCTTACTACAACCATAATTTTATTGGCAGCTGGGACGTAGAAATTTCCATGGGACTTAGCTAATCTCTTGTTACGGATGATGGTTTCACGAGCCTAACCAAAATATTAAAAATACTATAACATACAACTCTGTATTCGTGTTCATATTTACCTGTTCTGTTTAAGAGAGCTTGTCTTTCTTTTACATATTTCTATTTTGAAAAATATTACATAAATTGAATATACAACACCTGCAGCTTTTTTAGCTTCTGCTACTTTCTTAGCTTGTTCTTCATCTCTCTTCTGCTTTTTTAAAATTGATTCAGGAACGCTATAAAGTATAAAATTGGGTTATAGGAATGGTGAGATAAAATAGATTGAGTATAAGATATAAAAATATAAAATGGATTTATTGGATGTATAAGTGTTTTGAATTTTAGGCTACATACGCTGGTTTAGCTGGCATTGTAATTTCAATTACAAGGGCAATTATTTAATTAGTTCGTCAAGCTATCCAATCATTAACGAAATACACAAAAATACTTTGCTATTTATTTATAAACTATTTTCAATCATTGAATTTGTATTGTTTTTCTTTTCTTTTTTAGTGTGATATAGCCATTGTTAAGTAATAATAATATTATATGTGAGTGTAATGATCTTTCATTTAGTCAATAAAAAGTTAAAAAAACAACAAAATACCCTAACAAGTAATATAGTCACAAAACCATATTCTAATAAAATTTATATCTTATTTAGTTTTTCCCATCAGTTATTTTTACTGAATCAAGTGTGCTATTATCCTTAATACTTGTAGTTTTATTTAATTTCTTTTTTTGTACTTTCTGTCTTTTAGAAGGCAAAAATTTATTTTCTTCTGTCTTTTTAGGAGCTTTATTCTTCTTAAATGGTGATTCAAAATGACCTTTCGCATAATTTGGTGCTTTAAATACATTTATCTTCTTTCTCATCACTTCATTGTCTAACGTTCCATATTTCTTCAACAACAATATTAAATTCATCAATGCCTTGTGTTCAGACTCTTTAGATTCTTTTACTTCCTATTAAAAATGAATAAAACATGAAAAAATAATACTGTTAATGCATTTTCATTACTATACCTACTACCTAACTCCAAATCAATATATTGTGCTTCAGGAAAGTATTTTCTTATTTCATTTTGAATTGCAGTCACTTCTCTTTCTACCAATCTTGTCACATCTTCAGCATACCAAGCCATAAATACAGGTAATTCTTCTTTATATTTCTGATTGACAAAGAACGGATAATATCTATTCAATTAATTACATAATAATAATACAATTCATATAAATGTGCAGCTAGAAATGTACCATCTAAATCTATTTCAGCATGAAATGAGAATTCTTTTGGACTTAACCATTGTGAAGTAACATTTCGACTATTTCATTTAAAAAATAATAAAAAGTAATATTTATACACATTATCAATTGATCTTCTACCTCTCACAATACAAACAATTTCATTTTCAACTAACGGATCCAAAGCTCTACCTAATAAATAATTTTGATTTAAACTAATCATTCTATAAGAAACAGCAGCTAACAAACATCCAATCATTATACTAGAAACACTATCATAAATCATATTGGTAGTATAATAACTCAAAAACATACCACTTGCACCAATTATTACACCTGTACAAGATGCAATATCTTCAAGAAATACAGCCAATAACGTCGGATTCTTCTGTGTTTGAATATGTTTGATAAATCCAACATCATGTGGTTGTGTTTCTCTTAATTGTGACATTGTTTTAGTTAATACCCATCCATCTAATAGAAATGAGAATCCCAATGCTGATAATGACCACATTGATAGGTCTAAGTCTGCTACAGGGTATAGTATGTGATAAAAGCCATAGGATATTGATACTACACTTCCCATCCAAAAAGTACCCATTGCTGAAATTAATGACCAAAAAAATGGACTTCTACCATATCCATAGGGGTGGTGTCTATCTGGTTTCAGTGTTAATTGATGTTCACCGATAAATAGTAACGCTTGATTAATACAGTCAGCTGCTCCATGCAATGTTTCAGCTAACATTCCTGAACTTCCAGTAAAAGAATATGCAAACATTTTAAATATTGTACTAAGTACATTACTACCAAATGCTCGTATTACAGCTAGTAAAGCCATACTATTGTTCTTCATTTTAGCAAAACCATCCTATAAGTAATATTAAATGGTATACAAGTTTGTCTCCCAGTCGTTTGGGTTTTAGTTCATTGCTTGAAAAGAACAATTTATTTTGTAAAGGATAATGTTGTGAATTGTGTAGTATTATATTATTACATTTAGTTATCGAATGAATCTGTCTTATACATCTATATTTATATTTTAGAATGTTCAGCGGTTGCCTATACATGGAGTTATTGAAAAATAAACAGTAATAAAAAATATGGTCGTTTCTAGTCCATCCAAAAAAAATTTGGTTTTACAATTTTAACTCAAACAAATCAGTTTTGAAATAATAATATATCAATAAAACAAATATTATTATATAATACATATTATATCTACAGCTAATAATTAACAACAACCACCTCCTGCTTCTTTTTTTTCTGGTTTAGGCTGAACAGTACCTGTAGTAGGTTCTTTTGGTTTTACTTGATTTAACACTACTTCTGTCTATAATATAATATTAAAATAAGAAAAAATAATACAATTGCATAAAAAAGTTCATTTACATTGTTTCCATTCTTTGCACTACATTCAAAATGTTGAACATTATATCTAAATCACAATAATAACATGCAATAAATACTTATCAGCTAGTTCTTTGCCATGTTCTTCAGTAATTATTCTTTTATCGGTCAAATCGCATTTATTTCCCACAATTATTTTACCGACTGATATATCTGCATATTGCTGTATTTGATCCATCCATACACTAATGTGATCGAATGAACTTTTCTCTGTAACATCATAAACTAAGATAATTCCTTGAGCACCCCTTAGATAGCTCCTTGTAATAGCTTTAAATCTTTCTTGACCTGCTGTATCCCATATTTCCAATCGCACTTTTTTATTATTCACATCAATCAATTTGTATTTGAAATCTATACCAACAGTTGACATAAATATAGGTGAAAATTTATCTTGTGTATAACGCACCATAAGACATGTTTTTCCAACAGCTATTGAATGGTATAAAGCATAAAAATGAAATACCACTATCACCTATTAACAATAATTTAATTTGACTATCTGCTTGTACAGTCTCTTGTGGCTGTTCGTTAGGAGAGCTTGATTCAGAAGACATTATCTAAAAGAAGTAAATTAAAGAAAAGAAATAAAAATAAAACCAATTTCTGGTATTTCATATCATACTTATAAATATTTTATTTTTAAATTCTTGAAATGTGATGAATCTCTAAAAGAATAGTGCTAAAATCCAAAAATTAAAATTATTGATAAGTCACAATACAATTTTTTTGAATTATAAAGAATCTTATATGACCCTTCAATTTTATTCTGACTATTTGAAACGGTAAAATAATTTCAAAAATAGAGTCGTTTTGTAATTATTTTCATTTGCATTTCATTAAAAATGAAGTATAATTTTAAGTCTATGACAGTAATACCAAAAGCAAATGAGTTAATTGATATTATATTAACTCGTACGCAAAGGAAAACTCCAACTGTTATTCATCCTGGGTATTGATTATTTTTTGTTTATATTTTAGTTATGAAATATCACGTATTAGAAGCTTTTATAAACGAAAAATAAAATTCACACAATCTACAATACATGAAAAACTAACACAACTTTTAGCTGAATTTCCACGTCTTGATGTATTATTTAATAAAATTATTTTATTGATCAATTAGGATATTCATCCATTCTATGCAGATTTAATAAATGTTCTTTATGATAAAGATCATTACAAATTAGCTTTAGGTCAAATCAATACAGCCAATCATCTTGTTTCACAAATAGCAGAAGTATTAAATACAATATTTATAATACATATAGAACTACGTTCGTCTAATCAAATATGCTGATTCTTTATATCGTTGTAAACAATTAAAAAGAGCTGCATTGGGTAGAATGTGTACTTTACTCAAAAAGCAAGGACCTTCCTTAGCCTATCTTGAAGAAGTAAGAAAACATTTATCACGTTTACCAAGTATTGATCCAACAACACGAACATTATTAATTTGTGGTTTTCCTAATGTTGGAAAGAGTAGTTTTATGAATAAAGTAACAAGAGCTAATGTAGATGTACAACCTTATGCATTTACAACAAAGTCATTATTTGTAGGACATTTAGATTATCAATATTTAAGATGGCAAGTGATTGATACACCAGGTATTTTAGATCATGATTTAGAAGAAAGAAATACAATTGAAATGCAGTCAATTACTGCATTAGCTCATTTGCAATGTGCTATATTATATTTCATTGATATTTCCTGTGAATGTGGTTATACAATTGAACAACAATTGAGTTTATTTAATAATATTAAACCTTTATTTATTGGAAAACCATTATTTTTAATATGTAATAAAATCGATGTAATGAAATGGGAAGATTTAAAAGATGAATATAAACAAATGATTGAAGAAGCAACCAAAGAAACAAGAGCACATTTAATGAAAATGAGTGGTTTAGAAGAGATAGGAGTAATGGAAGTAAAGAATGCAGCATGTGAAGAATTACTAAAACAACGAGTAGAAAAGAAATTAGGCAGTGATAAAGCAAGTAGTATTCTCAATAAATTACACGTAGCATTCCCCAAACCACGAGATAATAAAGTAAGAAGTGTTTGTATACCTGAATCAGTGTTAGAATTACAAGAGAAAGGAGCATTAACAAAGACTGTGTATAGTACAGGAAGATATGGAAGATTAGAGAAAGAACAAATGGAAGAAGAAAGATCTAAATCAGGTGTTGAACGTAGAAAATCACAGAAGGAAATTCAATGGGAACATGGTGGTCCAGGTATATATTCAATGGATGATTCAGAGCATTACAAAGGAATGTTGGAGACTGATGAATGGATTCATGATATTATACCTCAAATAGTGGACGGTAAGAATATTGCTGATTTCTATGATCCAGAAATTGAGAAGAAATTAGCTGCTTTAGAAGAAGAGGAGGAGAAATTACAGAATCAAGAAATGGAAGAAGAAAGTAATAGTGAAGATGATGTTGATAGTGATACAATGGAGATGTTTAATACAATTCAAAAGAAGAAGAAGATTATTAAAGAAAGAAATGAATTTGCTAAAGTAGCAAATCATCCAAAACACCCAAGAACAAAGAAGATATTAGACAAAGATGAAATTGTTAAAGGATTAGAAGAAAATGATATTGAAACTGAGGGAGTAATGCAAAGAAGAGGAAAGAAGCGTACACGTAGTGTAGTAAGAGAATCTGAAGAAGAAACCAAGAAGAGATTAGCACATAAGACAAGAGAACCAATTAAAGAAGATGGTTTTGTTGATGAAGAATTAAGACATAAAGCAAAGAAATTAAAGATTAGAGCATTGAAGCCATTAGCAAGAGAAGGTAAGAGTGGTGAATCTGATAGAAGAATTGGTGATAATATGCCTAAACATCTTAATAGTGGACATAGGGGTATTGGTAAAACTGATCGTAGATAAATTCAAACAATTTGTTGTGTTTTTTGTTATGTATGTTTATTAATTTTTCCATTATTACTAAAGATAATAAAATCTTATTATATATATATTATTTTTATGTGTATATTTCAACTAAATTAAAAAAACAAAAAGATCAACAAAGAATCACTCTTATTAACTATACTTATTCTCTCCAATGCCTCTTATTACTGTCAACTTTTGGTAAAGCACCATACATAAAAGCTTCAATATTACATTCATTATAACCTCTTTTAATTCTGAAGAAACCATGATCACCCCATTCTTCATTGAATGAATTAGCTACTATCCAATAAGGAAATCCCATTTCAGATCCCCAACCAATCACTTTCATGGTATGTCCTCCTAATTTCTCACCACTTTCGTGCGAATAGATACCTTTCTTATATAAGAAGAAATCTTCATAAATTGTCATAATGGCTGTTAATGGACCATGTTCATAGATATCTTTTCTAATTTTTTGTTCATTGAAGTATACTTGATATGGTTCATCAAAGAAATATAAATCCTCTTCATATGATTTACTATAATCATCATTACACTTCTTATCACAAGAAGGAGTATCTCTAATACCATTGCAATTGGGGTATGTTCCATTATCTAAATGATGAGAACATTTTGGTATTGGATATGTTTGGCATTGTCCTGTTTTGCCATACTCTGATCCTGTTGGAATACCATCACTCTAATTAAATATTACAAATAAATAATATACATGAATATATTTCCATCCTTCATCTGGCCATCCACCTAAACATCCATCACCACAATTGTAGCAACATTCCATAATTGGATTAGCTGATAATGTTGATTGGAATGTTCCATTTGTTGCTTGACATAATCTGTCTGTTGCAGCTGATGCAGTTAAGACAGAATAGCATGAAGAACATTCACCTTGATCAAGGATTTTGCTGAAAGAAGGACATTGTGGTCTTTATTAATAAGAAAAACAATAAGCATACAATTCTTTACGAGGATCATAGTCTGTTGGTATATCATCATTATTATTTTCTCTAAAATTGTGAGATTTAAGAGGTGGAAGATATTTTGGGAATCTTAAATGAGGATTAATTGAACTACGAAGTTTATCGATGTTCTATGCATTAATACTATTGTATTAATACTTTTGGTACAGCTGCTTGCCATTTGAGATTCTTTTTGTTAATCTCTTCTGCCATCTTCTGAAAATCTGATAAAGATACATAAGGAGCAAAAATATACCACTGGCAGCAAGTGAACATACAACAAGTATAACAAGTATGACGAGTTTCATCAAAACACAAAATTTGAAACTTGATTTGTCAAGCTAAATCAAACCAAACAAATGAAACGGATATATTTGTAGATTTTATTAAAAATGTCATTTGATACGAATGATAGTAATAAACAAATACCAGAACCATTATCACCGGATGATATCCCATTGCTGGACGGAGAGTCTTCTTTTATGAAAGAAAAAACAAACAAAAGAAAGAGTTCTGCTAAAAATAAAAGTTCAAGATCTAAAAAAATAAAAACTAATTATGAATATTTAAGTGAGAATGATACTGGCTCAGACTCCTCCATTGATGACTATGAAAAGAATATTCTGTATGAAATGGAGAATGGTAAACCTTTTATATCACCAAGCAACGTTGCACCATTTGAATTTGCAACTATCCTAGAAGGTGAGAGATTTGCTCATGAAAGAGGTTTGCCAGTTTTAAAACCTGCACTACCACCAGCAGTAAATGAACGTTTATATGGTCCACATCCTTTTGCATTAGATCCATCTAACAAGATAAATCGTTTTTTTAATTCGATTCAATTGAAATATAGCGAAAGTGAAGATTGTTATTATGTTGAATGGGAAGGTACTAATGTCTTTGCTCCTACACCAATTTTGTCATATAAAAGAATCTATGTAATTGATTATTATTTCCATATAGTTGGTGATATTATGAATAGTTCTAATAAATCATTTATTATAAGTGGTCCAACTGGAGTAGGCAAAACTCAAATTATATTATTTATAATTGCATTTATTCGTACATTACCTGTAGAAATACGACCAGCAATTTACATTAAGAATAATAAATATGTATTTACATTGTATATTGAAAATGAAGTATTTGTTGTACCAAGAGAAGAAAATGTAAGAGCTGTAATAGAAATAGTAGATTCAGTATCGATTTATAATAAAATGTTACCTCCTTTTGGTAAAAGAATTGAAATTACTAATGGAAATACACTAATATCATCATTAAATGATTCTGTTGTATATTATCTTCCAAGATGGAGTAAAGATGAAATAAAAAAATGTTTAAAGATCATTTCTACTCCACCAACAACTCCATCATTAGAGTGGAATGATAGTATTAGTAATACATATGAAAGAATAGGTGGGATAGTAAAGTATATTATTACTGTTACTACTCTGAATTATGATATTGATAAAGAAATAAACGAATCAATTGAAACATGTAAAAAGAATAATATACCTGTGTATTATTCATGGAATAATAATAATAACAATTTGATGGTGCAATATGCTGATAAAACTGGATTAATGTATGAAGATATGGTTGATGAATATTATCATATATCTGGGAGATGTATATATAGTGATTATACAATTTATTTATCAAAGAATATAGCTGTAAAAGATTTTTATAACATCTTTAGAAGGTTTATAAAATTACAGAATTGGAAAGAAATGTTGTTGTTATTAATAGGTTTTAGAGCTATACATAATAATGTCGATATTACTAGTTCAATAAGATTTGAGTATCATAATAAAAATGAATTATTTGATTCTGAATTGCCTTCTTGGTTGATTGATACAATAACTAAAGACGATAATCTACCTGACATGGTATTTTATAGTCACTGTATGGATTTTTAACTTTAACGTAGATAACCAAACATATTCACTGTTATATTTATATCCAGATGGTATTATATCTTCTATGACCTTCACATCATATGATGTTAATATATTATCCATCATCAGATTTAACTGATGCTTTTAGTAAAAGTTCAGAATTAAAAAAAGATGTAAAGCTAATAAAATATGACTATGATAAAATATTAGAAGCATTTCCATATCTTATAACACCATTTACTGTTTTAAATGAAGATAATATTATAACAGAAAGACAAAATGATAATTTAAGATCTTTGCCAACTGTAGAATCATCATCAATTGGAGAAGAAATTAATAATAATAACAATCCCAATACAAATATTACATTCTATTTATTATCACCATCATTAGTAAAAACTACAAATCAAACAATGGAATCATTAGTTTTAATTGAAAGTAGTGCTTATTATAGTTATTTTGATATGATAATTAATAATTCTGAATGGCAACAAGCATTGTTCAACCTATGTAGAATTATTTATCTCTCACCATTTATTGAATTGAAGTTGGTTTTGTATTATTATTTGTATAAAAAGGGTAATGCTTATTTGATTGCATTACATTGCAATAATGAAACTGGATATATTAAAGCTATTTATGATACATTTGGAGAGGCAAAGAGTTTTATTTCTTCATTTACTGCAAAAATAGATTCTTTGAGAAATATATTCCCTTCACTGCCAAAAGTATCACTAATTGAAAATTTAAACCAGAATGATAATTTTTTTAATCACATGGAATAACAGATACAAAAATCAGATTTATGATTATTTGTTCTTTTTGTTGGATAGTATTTTTTAGTCGATAATCAAACAACAAATATAAAAAAAATAATTATGGGATTTACATACTCAATAATGTCTTCAAATTATTCATTTGAGTTATAACATCAGGATCTGACTTCTTTCTTTCTTCATCCAAATATTCATATAGCTGCAAAAACTCTCCAAAGTGTTGTTTGGCTTTATCTATATCTTTATGATTATATAATACAATTGCATAATTTAAATGAAATTGAGGGTCACTAGCAATAGATAATAATAATTATAATAATTAATATATATATATACTTTTCCATTTCAATAGCTTTATTAAAAGCTTGACAAGCATTCTCAAAATCATCCAAACGGTTAAATGTAATTCCAACATACATATAAGTCATAGCAAAGTTGGGATTAATATTCAAAGAAGCAGTAAAATAATTATAAGCAGAAGCATATTGTTGAGTATTTAAATGAACTAACCCTAAGTTATAAGATATAATCCACTCAAATGGATCTAGATATAAAGCTTTCTTCAAGCAAGATATTGCTGCTACATATCTCTGTTTTCCAAAGAAACACATTCCAATATTGTTCCATAATTGTGCACTATTGGGTATCAATACAGCAGCTACTCTGTATTTAACTAATGCAACATCCATATCATTATGATCTTGTATAATTGAACCAGCTGCTAATATTGTCTTTGGATTTCGTGGATCATGAGTTAAGGAGTTACCTAAGAAGTCAAATGCTCTGAAATTCTCACCTAATCTGAGGTATAACAATCCAATAGTTGTCAAAATCTCTGCATTGTCTGGAGAGAATTCTAGAGCTTCTATATAGATATCTATTGCTTTTTTATAGTCTTCTTGTAGTGTAAACACTTTTCCCAAATTCATATAGGTTGAATCATGTCTTTGTATCTGATTTGCATTTTGGAAGGATAATATGGCATTTTCATATTGTTTTAAATACATATAACATAAACCTTTATTATATAATATCTCCCAATCATCTGGATTTAGTTTTTGTGCTTCATTATATACTTCTATTGCTGTCTTGTGTTTTCCTAGTAAATATAATGAACGTCCAACTTGCTTCAAATTTTCAGGATTTGATGGGTTGATACAAGCTGCAGCCTGAAATAATTTCAATGATTCTTCTATTTTCCCTTGTTGACGATAAATTAATGCTATTTAGACACAGATAATAATAAAAATAATGTATACCTTTCACAAATATTGGATATTCACTAATTCCATTACAGTTACGTAACTGTTCTTCTATTAACTCCAAACACTCTTTATAATCCTTTCTAATAAACAAAATGTGGATCAACCAATTATCAGATTCTCTCCTTATACTTATTTCATCCATAACAGAAATTTAAAAATTCAAATCTTACTCAAGCTTTAGTTTTTTAAGGTTTACATACATCCAAATATCTATGCCATCACTTGACTATAGCTCTCGTTTTGTTGATATTAGTAATGTATATACTGGTCTTTATTTATCGCTTCTTTAGTATCTCAATAGACCTTCTGATTATGGAATTGAGTCAGGAGCATTGAGTGTTGGAGAATATGCTCCAGGAGAAGAAGTATAGTCATATTTGTGTTATTTTTTAGACAATTAATTTCATCAAAGAAGCTAAAATCCTAGTAATCGGAGCTGGTGGTTTAGGATGTGAAATATTAAAGAATTTAGCATTATCAGGATTTCAAAATATTCATGTGATAGATGCAGACACAATAGATATTACAAACTTAAATCGTCAATTTTTATTCAGAATGAAAGATGTGGGTCATTCCAAAGCAGAAGTAGCTGCAGAGTTTATAATGAAAAGAGTACCCGGCTGTAAAGTGGAATATAGTACATGTTATGTTCAAGATAAACCACCATCATTTTATGCTGAATTTCAATTAGTTATAGCTGGTTTAGATAATATAGAAGCAAGATCATGGATCAATCACATGTTATGTTCATTTGTAGAAAAAGATGAAGAAGGCAAACCGATATTAGAAACAGTAATTCCATTAATAGATGGAGGAACTGAAGGATTTATGGGTCAAAGTAGAGTAATATTGCCAGGAATTACTGCCTGTTTTGAATGTACTTTAGATACAGTTCCAAAACAAGTGACTTATGCGATGTGTACAATAGCAGCAACACCTCGTAAACCAGAACATTGTATAGCTTATGCGATGATGGTATTATGGAATGATAATTTTGATAGAAAATATGACACAGATTCTCCTGAAGATATGAAATGGATATATGAACAAGCATTAAAAAGAGCAAATGAATTTAAAATTAAAGGTGTTACCTACAATTTAACATTAGGAGTAGTGAAGAATATTATTCCAGCTATTGCTTCGACTAATGCTATTATTGCAGCATCCTGTTGTAATGAAGCATTGAAGTATTTATCATATGGTGGACAATTATTGAATACTACTTGGATGTATATGGGAAGTGAAGGAATATATGCTTCTACATTTGAATATCAGAAGAAACAAGATTGTCCTGCATGTGGAAAGTTGTGTTTAACTTATAAATTAGAAGAAACAATGAAATTGAATGAATTGATTGAAAAAATAAAGAGTGATGATGAGTTTAAAGTGAAGATTGATAATCCTTCAATTACATTAGGAAATTTACCATTATATATTGGAGTATTATATTATTATTATTATTATATTTTATATAGAGTTTCGAAAGTGGAAGAGAATCTACAAAAATGAATCTTGAAAAGAGTTTGAAAGAATTAAATGTTGTGAATGATTCAGTATTGACTGTTACTGATAAAGCTTTAGGTAAAAAATCTGTTGATATTGTTATTAAATTTTAAAATATTAAAACACATACATATATTATTATTACTGTTTATTATTGTTTTTTATAATACATATATTTATTTTAGTAATTGAAATGTGATTAATAATTGTATGTAAGTTTTTTACAAGTGAATTTGATTTTTTGTTAAAAAATAATAATAAAAAGAATAATTTTAAGTATGGTATTTAAATGGGGAGTTTATTAATTATTTTTTCTTTCAATAAATCCCAACAAACTGACTTATCTTTTTTAGCATGGATTAACATATCTCTATGTTCATTTAAACGACGAATCAAATATGGGATTACTGTTGCAACAGATCCGTATGGTAAATATTTATATACATTAAATCCATTATAACTTAAACTACAAGAGATATAATCACTCATTCCATATAACTGACCAAATGAAATAGAATTTTCTTTTTTATTTATTTCACTTTCTTCCATTAAATCAATAGCTTTTAATATACTGTTTTCATTATGAGTAGCAACTAATACATTATGATTGTTGGATATTAAATATTTAGCCATCTATAATAACAATATAATATAATATATACTCTGTCATAATTCTTATGTGTATCTTCAATTGTTGAATATATTGGATCTTCTTCTAAACATTTTTTTGCTCTTCTTCTTTCATAATCCATATAAGCTCCTCTTACCAACTTTACACACATTTTACAATTACTTAATTTCATTCTTTCAGCACATATTTGCATTTTATTGTAAGAATTCTTCATATATGCTTGATATGTTGCATATATAATTGGCTTTTCTTTGTTATATCTTTTCATCATTTCGATAGTCTAATTAATATTATTTAAATACACATAATTTCAATACAATTTCTTCAATTGCAGGTTGATAATCACTTTCTTCAGCATCTATTAATATAGCTACATCATTTTCAGCTGCAACTCGACAGATTTCATCAAATGAATCTTCTAGAAGTGTTAATTGATATCTTAGATAATCAGATAATTTAGGAATCTAATACATTATTATTATATATTATATTTACATATGGAAAACATTGATAATTAATCTCTTTATGTTGTATATTATGAAGTGAGAACATCTCATATAAACTAATCAATTGAATGCGAGTTTTATCTTGTGAAATATTATTAAATATATTCTCTATATCTGTTATTGGTTTATCTTCCTTCATTCTACGACATTCAGCGATGAATTTATCTTTCGATATTCCATCTTTTTCACTCCATTTATTATATATTTCATCAATTCTTTTATATATATTACTCAATTGGACTAACAGTGATGGAAATATGATTGAACTTATTTTGACTGCTACTACTGGATCTGAACAGTTTGTTTTTTCATTAGAAGCCATCTATTGATTGATTAATTCATTGATAATATTATACTTTTAGTGTTTCTATAATATACTTTTGTGCTTTTACAATATTTTCATCCATTATTTTGGGGTTTTCTTTACTATCTACACTATTTGACTATTTTTATAATAAAGAATTACAATATAATATTATACTTCAAATCCATAATCATAAGCAGGTTTTAGATTGTATTTAAATAATCTCTTATTCGTTTCTTTTATTTCATTCAAACTAAATGATTATCTTAATATTGTCTTACTTTTCTCCTCCACAAAATCTTGAAAATATTGTGTGCTTTAATACGCTATTAGTTATTGTTTTACCTGGGAAATGATAAGCAAATTTGATCATTTGGGAAGAATTATTCACAAGCAGCTTACTTTCACACAATTTAAATACAAATAAACCATTAATCAATCTAGAAACTGGCTCCTTATCCATAATTTTACGATAATCATCAAATGAGAAACTACATATATAAAAATTGGTATATATACTTCTTTGATGCTTTACTAAAACACTTTTTGGTATAAAATAATGTGTTCCGAGTGTAAATAAGCCTAGAAAACATGCGAAGATAAAACTAGGATATAGAATAGTTTATATGTTAAAATTATTTATCTTCCTCATTTTTGATGTACCAAATTTAATAATATAATTGTTATTGAATGCTTCAATGAATCATTTGAAAATCTCTATAATCTGTTATAATAATCTGTATATATCACATATCACTGTATTATATATGATGAGAACGACTCCAATAATTGTACGTGTATTATACAACTATTCACTGGCGATGATAAAATAGACATTTTCAATTGTTTCAAAAAAATAATTCGTTTCCTTGATTTATTTTTTGTTGTTTTCTTGTTGTTAAGAAAGAATATTCTGTTGTAAAGTATGTGTAAAGTTGTATTTCATCATTTTATATGTTGTTTATTTGTTTTTATGATATTCACTCTGTCATTGCCTATTCTCTTCCCACTTGTGTTGTTTTATATTAATCAACCTGAAATAATAAAATATTATTTCGATAGAAATGGATCAGTTATAACGCCTATTGATATTAAGTGGAAATCAGAAAGTCCTTTATTTCATTCAAAATATATAATGATGCCAATTCAAATAAATTCTTCAATCCATCCTTTTACAATGTATATAAGGAAAAGTAGTGATCTAATATCCAGTTCAATACTACAATTTGGTAAATGGCCTGAATGTGAGGATTATTTAAATATATTCAAAGACATTGAGAATTCACTTCATATAACAGGTTCATTTCTAGATATTGGTGGTAATATAGGAGCTTGTAGTTTATTGTTTCTATCGTATAACATTAAAACAATCATATTTGAACCAATGCCAGACAATTTGTATTTATTAACAAGTAGTTTGTTAATAAATCCATCATTCTTGAATATAAGTGAATTATATCCAATAGCATTGGGAGAAAAGGAAGGTAAAGGAGAAATAAAAGCATCATCCAATAATTGGGGAGGATCTTCATTAGTAGCAAGAATACCAAGAATAAATAATAAAGTGATAAAGATATTTACATTAGATAAAATATTGAAAGATAGAAATGAAAAGATTTTATTGACTAAAATTGATGTAGAAGGTTATGAGTATAATGTGTTGAAAGGAAGTATTATGAAATTGAAAAGTAAAGATTTAATAGCAATTATATTTGAAGTGAATTGTTATACTTTAAAAAGTGTGAAAGTTAAACCGTCAATGATATTTAAGTTTTTAGAAGATATTGGTTATGTAATATATAATAGAATGAATAGAGTATGTGATGATGTGGATAATGTAGTTGCTAATGTTTTAGCAATTCATAGTGTATATTATAATTTAATAAATATAACTCATTTTGCTAAATACTAGATAATTTAATATGTGGAATTTAATATTTATTTGGGTTTTAAGGCATTTGTTTATTGTTTTGAAGAAATTATTTTCATACACCACTTTTTTTTTCAAAACCCATTTTGTAGTAGTTTTTCGTTTTAAAAATTATAATGAAAATTAGGAACTTAATAAATATTTTTCTACTGTTTCTGATTGTATTTATTGTCTCGTTATTTGATTATAGTCAGCATATAGTTTTAGTATACATCCATTGTCAGATACACAAAGCCTAAGCAACACACTTCGGATAAATGGCATAGTAGATCTAAGTCGAAGCAATGACGAATCTCAGCAAGGTATTTTTATGTTTTCTATGTTTTTTAGATTTTTCTATATCAGTGGGTCTATACTCTTGGAAAACCATTACAAATTTAAAGGGTGGAATATGCATATCCAGGGATTGTAGTAAGAATAATATTCGAAGAAATGTGTCTCTATCTTTGTGGATGCTTGAGATATCTTTTAGATAAATATATAAAAATAAGAAATTTTCTTAATTAAATATAACCTTCAGAAACAGAATATTCAAAAATCAAATCAATCAAAAACCACATCAACTCTCTGTGTGATTCTAATCCAAAAGATAAACCTATATATTTTATAACACCACACAATGAAGCATATATAAAATTGAGTATTATTAGTTGTATTATTTAATGTTCAATAGTATTGGAGGAAGTAAATAAAACATCAGAATTGGGATGTAATTTCTTTGTAATGGTTATGTCTGGTAATTCTTACTTCTTTAAAGACAATAGCTACAAATATTTAGGATCAATAGATCCTTCAGATATCTCTAAAATGTTGAAAGCATTAGAATATCCAATTAGAAATGATTTAATACGAAGAATTGCCATAATTACTTATGGTAATAATGATTATAATAAAGGAATAAAAGAAGAAGAATACATCACTCAATACTTTAAAGATTACAGTTTGGAATTCAACGAAGAATGCACAGTAATATATGGAAGGTCAATTTGTTTACCTTATTTTATAGATGTATAATAATAAACTACTATAATAATAATTATTATTATTTTAATAGTTGACAAAAGAAAGAGATATTGAAAGAGCTAAAGTAATAAAGAATACTCTTTGTCCATTGAAGGTGATAGAAGATACAGATATATTAATAGTAAATGTAATTGATACTATGTGGGCTGTAGTAATCTCCGAATTAGATAGTTGTGATAAACGATTGAACTATATTATGTTTTTTTCATCATCAAAGTTCTTGTTTATTGATAATGTAAATCATATTGAATACACAGTGGATAATAGCATATTACATAATAGAAATACAATCAATAATAAGTATATATATATATGATATTACTATTATAAATAGTAAAATAACAAATGAATTTATATATGAAATATATGAGTATGTTACTCCATATATAGAATATATAAATAATAATATAAAGTTAAAATATATCTCTACACCGGATAATAAGTTTCTATTTCGTGGATATGATGTTGGAATATTAATTGAGAATCATATTTCACAATTTAGTAAGTCAAATGATCAAAGTAAAGTAGAGAATATATTTAGTAATGGTTTTACTGGAAATACATTTGAATCATTTATAGATTGTATAATTATATATAATTAATTATATATAGCTTATATCCATATTACAGATAATGGTCAATTGTTAATATTACCAGGTGGAAATACATTAAATACATATTATACAAACATATTGATAGATGATCGACATATGAATATTGGAGATAATATTTCACTAACAAATAGAGAAGTTTTACTTTCAGTAAAGTATATTAATTATTATTATTATTATTATTAGAATACCAATAACTGCTTCATCCTACCTATCTTCACTTGTAGCAAAACCATTAACAATTATATATGAATATGGTTTTACTTATTGGTATATTTATTATTCAGTTTATGTTGTATTCCTTTTAATAATAATCAGATTTGTTATTGCTGAAAGAAAGTATATTATTATTATTATTATTATTATTTTGTTTTATATAGACATTTCATGTTTTTTTATTCCATGTTTTATGTCATTGTTTTCATTATAGTAATAATATTTTCAATGGTATATTTCTTAATGTTAGAAATTGACCCAAGTCCAATTATTTGCACATTAAGAAATGTATTTAATGTTATTGGATTTCATTGTTCTATTCTGTTTATGTTTATTGTTCAATACTTGGTAACAACATTGAAACCACCACCAGAAGTACTTAAGAATGTATTTCTGTTCATCTTTTTAATGATTGTAAATGTTGTATATATTATAATAAGCAATGAACCTTATCAAGCTACATATGGCTATTCAATGTTGGATGGTTATAATGTGCAATATTCATGTTTTGAAGTTCAAAGTACAACAATTTTTATATTTTATGAAGTTATTATTATATTTATTTGTGCAAGATGTTATGTGCTTTTGATGACAGATTTTCTATCTACAACAATGTATAAATATGTTGCTGTTATTCTAATTTATTATTTGGTTGTTGTTGTATTGAATGTTGATGGTATAAAGAATGAAATAAATGAGGTATTTAAAGTAGAATATATCGTTCATTATATATTCTTTGGAGTATTGATAGTGTTGACAATGATATTTTTTGTATATTATTATTATATTTATATTATAGATATTTTATAAAAGGCATTTTAACGAAGTTTATTTCTCTCATTATAATACACCTGAATATAAATTATCATGTATTAGAAATCCATTATTTTTCTGTTATTTTCTAAGCAAAGATAAAAAGAGAGTAACACCAAGTTTATCACATCATTTAAAAGTATATGCTCAATTGGAAGAGGCAAAAATAGATTTTAATCACTTTAAAGGATTATTAGGAAAAGCAAAAGAACATTTATTAATATCTGAAGTTACAGTGGCAAATGTAATAGCAGCAACAGAAGATGAGAAGGATGAAAAAATGTTGATTTTAACTAAGGAATTACAAGAGCATATTATTAATGATGAATTTTGGAATAATTTTCTTTCTTCGAGAGATTTTGCAGTTTTATTAACAACTTCACAAGAATTAACAGGTGGATTTTATACATTAAAAATACCAATTAAAAGGATAATATATGAGAGAACCTATTCTATATGGACAAAACAGAAAACATCATATGCTAAACAGAATCAATCCATGTATAATGGATCAACTTTACATAGATCAAATTCAACATATGATGATAGTGGTAATTCTGAAACAGGTAGAGCATCAAGATTATCAAGAACTAATGGAGGAAGTAGTTATTATGGTCATAGTGTTAGGCAAACTTCATTTTTCACAAGTAATGTAAATTCAGCAGCACCCAATGGACCTGGACCAGCAAAGAAAACTAAACAAAATGAAGGTACTAATTTGTTGAGAGTGTCGCACAGTAACAATACAGCAAATCAAAACAGAACTAGTCTAAAACCCAAAAATGTTTTATCTTCCAGATCTTATGGAAATAATCTGGCAGTGTAAATTAGGATCTTATAGCTTATGTTTTTTATTTATCTAGAGTTTTATAAAGTTATGATGTTTTATTGTTTGTGTGATCCAAAAAAAGTGTTAACTAATACACTCTTGCATAATACTCCATAGAATTATGAAGAAAAACAAAAAATGCAAAATAAAATTGAATTCTTTCCAGCCTTTTTTAAATAGGATTATTTATATACAAAAATGAGTAATAATAATTACTATATGATGGACCGTGATGGCCAAAATATGCGGTACCCTAATTATGGTGGCGCAGCTGGATGTATAAAATGATGTTAATATTGTATTTAGTGCAGAATATGATGATGGCAGCAAGGAACCCAGTACACATACCCCAACCTTATATGTCTGCTCCAATGCATAGTATATATATTTATAGTAATGTTTGTAATAGATGTTAACCCAATGGCGACGAATATGCAACCAAGACCAATGTATGATCCAAACAGTGCAATAAGGACAACAAATCCACCAAGAATGACAATGGATCCAAATTCTTTTATGTTTAGACAACCAAGACCAATGAATCCACAAATTATACCACGACCTCAACCTGGTACTCAACAAGTCATACGTCAACATACAATGACACCTTATGGAATGCAGAGAGAATTTCAACCAGGAATGTATGAGAATTACAATCCACAGACTTTCATCCCACCAAACAGTTCAGGTAATCCAAACCATCCAGCATCACCTCCCATTGATTACAATAGTACAGGTGCTACACCAGGTACAGCAGGGGATGAATACCAATATCCAGTAAGACCAAGATTATCACCACCATTAACAGCATCAGTACAACAACAACAACAACCAAATCCTCAAATAATCAGATCACATCCATCTCCACCACTACCAACACAGTCTCCAATTCCAAATCAATCATCTTTACCATTACAACCAACTCAACCAACACAACAATCTCAAGTGATAGGAATGCCAATGAATATACCACTTCAATATCCAATACAATCACTACCACCACAAGCCATTCCACAACCACAGCCAATACCATCCCAACAACAACAACAACAGCAACAGATACAACAACAAGAACCATTAACAGTAGAACAACAATATGGAATTGAAGGTTTAAATCGTGTAATGAAAATGGATGGTAATAGTGATTTAGAGATGTTAGCATTGGGATTAGATTTAATGTCACTTGGTTTACCACTTTCTACTAATGATAATATATATAATACTTTTGTATCACCATTAGTAGATAGTGGAAGAAATGTATCTTTATATCCTCCTAATTTTTCAATACCAACTTGTTATCAACATATTATTCCTCAATTAACTGAAAGTTTATTTACTCATTTTTCTTTGAGGACTTTATTTTATATATTTTATACAATGCCTGGTGATATAGCTCAAGCGTATGCAATGAAGAGATTATATGAAAACGGTTGGATATATAATAAAGTGGAGAAGAAATGGTATACTACAAATAATACTAAGAATAATGGATATCATTATTATGATGTAAATACATGGGATGATAAACCAAAATGGTGTAATGACCCACTACCAGGACCTGAATCAAATTATGCAACAATGGAAGAAGTGAAAGAGAATTGTCCACCATTAAATTAATAAATAAATCGTAAAAAATAGATTTTGAAAAATAATAAATAATAAAAAAAAGATGTAAAACCGATCTTTTCCTGCAAATTGTTTATGTTTTATGAGAGATTTTTAATTCAATCAAATACAAATTTTGTTATATAAAAACATTTTTTTTTATATATATTCATAATTAAATATCAACAAAACAAACAACTAGCGTTTTGATTTCATCTGTTTCTCTATTTTGCTCAATTTCTAACAAAATTATATAATTTACAATATATATATATATACATGAATAATGTTTTGTAAACCATCGTCTATCATATTAAGAGTATTCTATTTAATAATAATACTTCTAATAAAAATACATCAAATTTTCTATTCATTTTGATATGTAACAGACTAGAGTACAAACTATTACAATATTCATTAACTTCATGTACTGAATCAATCATTGGACTTGTAAATTTTGTAGAAGCTATACTTTTCTCTAATTGTCTAATTCTTTCTTCCAATAAGTCTTTTTGAGATATTTCTATATCACTTTTCACTAGTTTTTGAACTGTATAATTGGCTTGTTTACTCAATTCTTCAGTATAATATAACTTTCTTTCTAATTCATCAATTTTCTGTTCATAATTTAACTTCATTTTGTTGAGATTATAATTGTTTAATTCATATTGTTTTGTTATGTTATTCTCTAATAATTTATATTTCTGATTGTATTCTGCTTCTAATTGTTCTTTATATCTCTTTAATTCTTCATTTTCAATTGCAATGGTATTTCTGGAATTCCCATTGACTGTTTATTGTAGTTATTATTTGTCATAATTGTTGTGTTGTTGTGTTGTTATTCTGTAGAGATGATTTCTTCAACTTTGGAACTGATTTTGATCTTATTTTTCTTAGTAGTTTTGGGTTTTGTTCTATCAATAGTAATCACAGTAGAATTTGATGTTGGTAATGGTGTATAAGATGATGATGATGATAAATATGTTGATTGATGAATTGAAGTACTATAATTATTATTATGATTAAATTGTTTTGTTAATGGCTTCTTTGGTCTTAATTTCATTCTTTTAGAACTTTTTGGTTTTGGTAGATTTTGAATTGCTGTATTGTTTAACACTAATTATTATTATATACATAAATAAATATATATACTTGGTGCAGTAGGTATAGTAACATCATTACTTGTAGTTGTATAATTATTATATAGAGGAATATTAGGTGTAAGATTATCATTATTACTATTGTTAATATATGAAAATGAATGTTGTTGTTGTTGTTGTTGTTGTTGCATTTGTTGAACTTGTTGGATTCTACTTATATTATTATTATTATTAAAGTTTGATGTATTTTTTGGTTTAAAAACACATCAGAACTTATATTGATATTGTATCTAACTCTTTATGATGAATATCACTACTAATGGTATTATTATTATTATTATTATTATCTGATCTATATTATTGATGTATTTCATCATATCTTCACCTCCAATATTCATATTATCCGTCATAATGATGATGATGATTGAGATGAATTAGTATTTGGTTTTGTTGACATTATCTTTGGTTTAACTGGACTTACTCCATCTGAATCATCTGAAGCATGGATTTGACTTAATAGCAAATTCATTGAAGCTACAAATGTATGAACTTCTATTTGTTATTAATATATTAAATATACTATCTTTATCATTACCTATCATTGTTACTTTTTCATTACTTGTAAATATCTATTATAAATATATTATTACAACTTTTAATATATAATACAACATCAAATCTATTATCTGTTGGTTCTTCCCACAATTGAAATACTTCTATTGCTGTGATTGGCACACGACTTTGTGAATGCTATTTATATATTAATTATGATTTAATTATACAGTATTTTGAAATACTAATTCCATACTCTCTGGATTGTAAGTTATAAATTCCTAAATTATAATTATTACACCTTATACATCGATAAATCCATCTTTTATTTCTCTCTTAAATTTACCAGTTAATGCTTGATAGTCTAATTCAATAATATACTGTTGTTATACTAGTAACAGTAACAACTTTGGGCTCACTTGAACTAATATCCATATCGCTTTTACTGTTGCTATTTTCATTGTAATCTGAGTTTTGATTAATAGCAGGATCATAATATTCAACCGATTCTGAATTATCAGTATCTCTAACACTTAAAAAACAAAAATATACATAATATTAGTAGTATACATATTTGAATTCATTATTTTTTGTATATTTTGTTGATTCAAACAAAAATCAGATTTGAAATTGAATTTGAATTTATATCAAACCATTCTAAGAAAAGCTCGACTGTTTTGTTTTGTTTTTTATTAAAATGTCAATAGTAAATACTCAAAGCTCAGTAGATTCTAGAGGAAGAAGAGGCGGATTACGTATACTATATTTTTTCATCATATAGAACCAGGAAAGCAGTACTTATCAACTGAAGGTATAGATGAACTAGCTTTGGAATATCAAACATCTACTCAAAATAACTGGAGTCAAGAAAGACATCAAACTCTAGAAAAACTACTTCGTAAAGCTAATTCTGAGTTTTATGATCGTTTATGTAGAATGCAGGATTGTTATAAATTAGCAAAAGAAAGTATGAACATTAGTTTATAATAATCCAATATAGATGGTTTTGAAGA